>CM076575.1:191741784-192140140 GCA_034641835.2 Pinus albicaulis | reverse complement strand
ATAACAAAATATTATAGGTGGCTAACAGATACTACACTCCCAAGGGGGAAATTACCATTTTTATAACAATTAATTCATCATTGGGATCACGATAGGAAAGTGTTCAAGTTTAGTCTCAATCTATAGTATCATCCCACAAAAAATCATGTTTATTATATCCTTAGGTTGTCTAGGAGGATGGAGGTTTTTCCCCACTTCCCTTATCTACAACCTAGAATTACAGGAGAGATCTAGTTGGAATATGTGTAAAGATATGTCATCCCACATATTATTCATCCTACGAGCTTCCAAGTTTTTGGTGGCCAGTTGCAGATAGCTTTATTTTCTTTATAAATTGTTAGGTGCTTGTCCCTTATTGTCACAACACTGACACACCTTACCTCTAATGGGTATGACATTAGCTTCCTTTTTTTTACCATGTAGATATATTTTCCAAAGCCCCCAACTGATCGGTTGGTCAAATATATTTTTGGGATAGTTTTGTTTCACTTTGGATTAATGTCACTCTACTTTTTATGCGAATTTATTTTTCTTGTTTTCTTTAGAGCTATTTAATTTATATTTTGGGGGATTTCGTGCCACTCAATTGACAAATACTCCACTTCCCTCCTAGGTTTATGATTGATGTGTGTATGCCCATGAAGGGGAATTTGTTTCCCAAGAAGGGATAAGAAGAGTAGTCATGTCCTCTAGTCAATAGAGATATTTGTGAGTTTTTTAACTAGAGATGAAAATTTCATCCTCAGTCGTGTATAATACCCATACATAGGGATCGATAAGAGGTATTATTATTATAGCATGAGTCAATGTCTTAGAGATTTTCAAAAAGTTGAAAAAGGTCCTAGGGATAAGAAAGATCCTTGTGATTTGTTATATGGAGGTTACCTTCCGTTTATGCAAGGTACTATGGATAAAATCGCCAAGATCCTAAAGAGACATAATGTTTCCTCAACCTGCAAGCCCTCCCACACCATTCGGGGTTCGCTTAGATCGATTAAGGACCTAATTTTCCCTAAGGATGGTAAGGGTGTTTACTTGATTTCGTGCTCGTGTGGGATGCCTTACATAGGTGAAACTGGTCAATCAATTAATCAAATAATTCATGAATATGTCGTTGACCTTAAACATAGTAGATCACACTCCTTTTCCCTAGCAAAGCATGCTAAGAAAACAAAACATCATGTTTGCATTGAATATGCTAAGGTTATTGCGAGGATTGACCATTTCCTCCACCGCAAGTTGAGGGAAGCCCTGGAAATCCAAAAGAGGTCGGTTAACCTCAACAAGGATGATGGGTGGATTGTTAGTAGATGTTGGATTCCTGCCCTTCACTCTTAGCTTTTTTTCTCTTCCCCTGTTCTCCCCCTTATCTTTTCCTTTGCTTTGGCTCTTGGTTTATCTCTCCCTTCTTCTTTTTTGAATTTCATAGAAATTTAATTATAATTTTAACTTAGTAAAATTTCCAATAAGTAAAATAGAATTACCTATCAAATAGAATAAATAAGAAAATTATTTTTGTGAGATTTGAATTACATAACATATAATTATTAATATATAACATAGTATTAAAAATAAAAATAAATATATAAAATTCAAACTATAAATATTAAACATTTAATTTATTCTTAAAAAATTAAAAATAAATAATTTATTTTTATTTTTATTAAAATAAATAAATAAATAAAATTATAATTATAATATTAAACATTTAATTTATTCCTTAAAAATATATAAATATTAAACATTTAATTTATTCTTCAAAAATAAATAATTAATTATTATTTTTATTAAAAATAAAAATAAATATATAAAATTCAAATTATAAATATTAAACATTTAATTTATTCTTTAAAAAAATAAAAAAACAAATAAATAATTATTATTTTGATTATATTTTCTATTCGAGTCAAATTAGTCGTTAATTTACAAACTAATAATTGGAGTTTTCCTTATCTATTTAAATGGGTTACCTGATAAGATTTCTCATCTTGTCCTGATGATGAACCACACTGGCTGGTTCGAAACGTGTTGACTAAATTTTCTTTAATGTGATTTTCACCAAAATATTTTACACACGAGGTATTATTATTATTATGTTTTGATCAATATTTTGCATATATTTCATCTTATTTAAAGCACATATAATTTATTGTATAGTTCGTTTCAATTATATTGTTCTTTTGTATTATATCGACACATATGTTGGGGACACGCCTCCCCAACATGTTAAGGAGATGGATGAAGTAAATCAATGGCATTCAATGTGTAGGTTTTAACCACGTATATAAATTACATATAAATGAATTCTTAAAAATAGAAAATATACAATGGTGAGAATAGAAAATATATACAAATATTTTTCTCTTGAAACCCAAAACCGGGAAAACCAGATTGATTTTTCACCATGTTCCTTTAAATGTTACAATAAAATATATACATATTGAAGCGTTCATAAACCCCCAATCCATTAACCCTATATTAGAACATAATTGTAGTCCCTTGACCGGATCTACAGAATACCATAGACAAAACCATCATGCTTAAAACCATGGGCAGGTCCACTTAAAAAAAAAATTTAGGGAGCGACCTCGAACCATGTGCAGGGGGGCTTACTACCACCCTACAACTTCCCCCCCCCCACCCCCCCTCCCCCCCCATTGCTTCCAAGGCAATATAACATCACCTAGGGATAGTTGTGTGAAGAATATAACACATACCCAACACAATGCATAGACCCAGCATGCTACATGGGATCCAAACTCAAGCGAAAGATCACATATGTAGCTTTTTCATTAGATAGAGCATGGTACCTATCCATGTCTACTATATTTTAAATGGAATTTATATTTCTCTTCCAGAGAAGTCCTCCCCCCTCTCTCCCCCCAACTTTTAACTTAAAATCCCTTCCACTTTTCAGATCCAACTTGGAGCGGCTCCTAGTGTGGCATTCTCTAATATTCTGATTGATTATGTGATGAAATATGAACTCTTCACCAAGTTGAAACTCCCTTGTCGAACAATGCAACTCAGTTCGAGTGACCCACCTGCAACAAAGAAACAAATTGGGCTTGTTCCATAGTTTATTTCCTTTGTGATGCTATATAACCCCTCAACGAATTTATCCTCTAGATTTTGTGAAATATTACAAAATGAAAGTGTTTTAAATTATAGTCCAATTACCAAAATAAGCTAATAAGAACAAGATAGTAAAAACCAACCTACACAATGTAAAAAATATAATATGCATGTTTGAAAATGAGTTCTTTTTATTGTGGCATATGATTTCACAAAAAAAAAACCTTTACTAGAGGGAGGCTAGCCTTAATTTACAAAAAAATATTAATGGCTAGCTAAGAGCTAGTTAAAATTCTCCTCTAAAAAATAATATTTACTAATGATACACATGTCATAGAATCAGTAAATTTAATAAAATATTACATTACATCCACGAGTTTTCCCACCAAGGGGTCGAATTGAATCAAATTCGCTTTACAAAAGCAACATTCTATCTCCTTGTGGTCCAAAACTTGAATAATGGTGCATAGATGCTCCATTTTCCCTATCAAATTCCCAACATCCCTCTGAAACAACTAGCTTGAAGTTCAACTTGGTCCTTAGTAACTCAATTTCCTTGGAAAATAGTTTGATTTGGTCTATAAGATGAATTTTGAATTTTCAAGGGGTAAAAACTTGTCACTTTGCTAACTTCTTGTGTTGAGATTCAACAAGATGATGAGCTTAGTGAAAAGTAAGCACCTTCACTAAGTGGGGCCCGCAGGCTATTTTTAGGTGTATGTCTATTTTTAGACACGGTGAGCATATTCTATAAGTTGCAGGATGCTAATTGTAGATGGTTGATCAAATTTGAAAAAATAGATGAAATTCTACTTTTAGAATATTGGGCGAAGTCTATTTATAGTTCATCAATCTAAATATAGATGCATGTCGATTATTATTAGCCCTTAATAATAATTCGACAATAAATATCAACTTATTCTCTTGGAGCATTTTATTTTAGTGAACAGATTTGGAAAATCAGTGGGCTGAAGGAATTACGCAATTCCTAGGGATATTGGTGGCTCATGCATGGAGGACTCAGTTAGAACTAAAGTGGAAAAGTTATGACAGAGTTGGAAGAGTAGTTACGGGAGTTGTTATTTAGTTTAACTTAGTTAAGTGAGTTAAACTCAGTTGAGCTAGTTGTATCCAGTCTAACTAAAAGATACACTAGTGAGAATTTAGTGAATTAATTATTTAATTAATTCATAACTAGAGACTCACTTGCAATTGAACAAATACAGCGGCTAACTACTTGCATGTCAGTTCTAGTGGAGACCCAATGGAGAGATAGGTGAAAGGGTGAGATGGACTATCTGTTGTGACTATAGTGATGCATTCAATGCATTTGACACACATTGGATATGCCAATGAGGATTGCAAATTCAAGGCAAGGCCAATTCTGTTAGGATTTTACGGTAGAAATAATAAATATTCACTGAGAGAAAAAAAACATAAAGAACCCAGCAACAAATCATAAACATAAACACAAATGTTTATCCAGGAAAACCTCAAATCCAGGGAAAAACCCAACCAATGAAATTTCATTAACCATTGGCCAAAACCATGGCCAATCCGACCAAGTGAGCCTTCACCGCTCACCTCCAGGCCTGCATTACAACGAAGTCTTCCCAGCCTTTTTATAGGCTCCATTACATGCAATACCATGGGTCAAAACCATGGGTGCACAAAACCATGTGCCTCAAAACCACTACTATCTATCCTAGTCAACTTTGACTCTATCCCGAGTCAAGTTTACCTAACAATTCCCCCCTTAAACTTGACTTGGGGATTATTGACTAAATCCAGCCAAACCTGCTAAATGAGACAACCCCGCTCACTCTAGCTCTTCCCCCCTCAAATTTTTACCCAGGGTAATTGTTAACTTGACATCCCCCCTATCACCTAGGTCTAACCCAGAATTTACCAGTGATTACCCATGGGTACACATGCCATACCAGGTCTTACAGCAGTATGCCCATTTACATGTAAAACATTAACTCCATTATAATTTTTTATTTTTTTTTCATTGTTGTTGTTCTTTGTATGACCATTATCTACATTCATACATGATGTCCTCTCCGAACAGGACATCATAGTTGTACATCAATCTGCCGAATGACATCAATGTCCATATAAAAAAGAATCCATCTACCGGATTACATGGGTCACCAACCTCTGTAACCACCAGTCCTCTAGGAATTCCCTTCAGATACATGGTTCATCAATTTAATTAATTCACTTGCAAATATCCTCTCTCATTTGACGTTCTTCAAAGAATTTGATTGACACATTTTTTCAAACACTTTCCTAGCACAATGGATTTCCATGGTTGCATCTATTTTCTTACATTGAACCTTCCCATGAGCCATTCTTGGCTCTGCTCACGACATCCAAATTTTGTCCATGAACTGCACACAATTAATATTGCTGCAGCTCCAATCACTACCCTCACGGTTGCTCGGAGCTTCCACGCTCACAGCACCAAGCTATCCACTACCCCACGGATCTCGGCCTCACAGTAAAGCTGCCTCAAAAAAAAAAAAAACACTTGTTTTTAATGCGTAGAGACACCACCACGCAGCAACGATCACGCTGATACCATTTCTGTCGTAAGAAATATTTCTGCGAATGGCTAGCAACATGAGTCGGTGTTCTAGTCTTTACAAAGTTTCTGGAGATGCCGCGCCAATCCCCCTTACCGACTCTCTGAAGGCCGACAAGAAACATCTGGTGTTCTTCCTCTGTCCAGGGCACTCCCCTTTTCCTCTCATGCGCATTGCTGGATGAATGAACGAGGTCATCCGAGACATAACCATCAAAACCTTCGGCGGCAACCTCAGCCGGATCCGAGTACTCATATTGAGACAAATTTGACAAATTTCTCATACTCACACTCTTTCTCATTGGTCCATCCGTCAGACGAACCCCAAATAGCATCACACCATTTCCCACACAGGTACGGGAATTGTGGCCATTAAGGCCACACAACGAACAGCTCTTAGAAGACATGGCGCTGCGTTTCCCTTCATACGAAGAAATCTGTAACGAAATACACAAATCGAAGGCATTCTTTCCTCCAAATAATGAGAATTTCAAAAACTAAAGCACACTCCACGGACCGAATCTAATACGACTGCACGCCGCTATTGGACAAAAAACAGACGGTTCCAAAACCTCCCTGCGAACTGCGGCTACCTTCCTTGCATAAAATTATCGAATAGCTGCTGCTAAACGCCCCTGTTATTTCGAAAGGATATACAAAGGGATATCCTTGTCTCCTCTATCACTCAACAAAAACAAAATAAAGGCCCGCTTTGTGCTCTCTATCACGATGCAGATTTGTGCTGGCTCGCTTTCCCTTGCACTGGATCTGCCTCTGCACCACTATTCATATTGAATCCCTCCAATGCCTTCGACTAATATATGTAAACAAAATCTGCTTTTATTTATCCATTTAACAGGCCAATAAAACCCTTTGGCTTCAAAAACTTCCCTTTGAAGCCAACACTTAGCTTTGATACCAGTTGTTAGGATTTTACGGCAAAAATAATAAATATTTACTGAGAGAAAAAAAACATAAAGAACCCAGCAACAAATCATAAACATAAACACAAATTTTTATCCGGGAAAACCCCAAATCCAGGGAAAAACCCAACCAATGAAATTTCATTAACCATTGGCCAAAACCCTGGCCAATCCGGCCAAGTGAGCCTTCACCACTCACCTCCAGGCCTGCACTACAATGAAGTCTTCCCAGCCTTTTTATAGGCTCCATTACATGCAATACCATGGGTCAAAACCATGGGTGCACAAAACCATGTGCCCCAAAACCACTACTATTTACCCTAGTCAACTTTGACTCTATCCCGAGTCAATTTTACCTAACAAATTCAAATTCATTCAATGGTCTTCTTCAGTAGGGATTGCGCAGTGGAGGCAGGCTGTTAGGAGGCAAGAAATTGGTGCATAGATATGCAAATTTCTGCATGAAAGTGTGTAATGATTGTTGATTGTACTGAGAGCTTGATGTACTAAGCTTTGTATGAGATTATTACATGATTACATTTATATACATAATATATGATAGTTGGGGTTTTTAGCTTTAAGCTTTCTCGTTAAAAAATTGTGTTTATGTGCGATTGATTTTCTTCACATGTGTTTGCAATTGGTGATTTAATTTCAGCAAAGAATTAAGTGGAAGGATTTTGTATTTAACATAAGATTAATTTTTTAGATCAGGAGAATCCAATAATACTATCAGTATTAATAAATTTCTACATGGTATCAGAGCAGTGTTGATCACTGGAGATTGCAATAGTGAAGAGGTGCTGAGTTTTGTGCTGGTGGATAATTCGAATTTGTTGTAGAAACTTCTTGGTGCGACAGATGAGTATTCATTGAAATGTCTTTCAATGGGTTGCGATTGGAGTATGCCCTTAAGGGTAGCTCAAATTACATAGCCTGGAAGGATAGTATGGAGGTAGTTCTTGAAGATAATGGACTGAAGGAGTTCATTGATAGCGATGTTCCTAAGCCTACGTCTAGTGATGTTGCAGTACTTGACGCATGGCAAAAGAAGGTAGCAAAGACAAGAAGAATTCTATTGGAAGGTGTGAAGGACCATATTGTGTCAAGCCTTCATGGGAAAGCCACTCCATTTGCAATGTGGAAGGCTTTGACATATCTTTTCCAAAGCAGCAATGACCATAGGAAGTTGGCGCTGAAAGATAAGCTCAGAAAAATAAAAATGGAGAAGGGCGACAGTATTCCAAAATATCTCATGAAATTTGTCCAATGTAGGGATGAGTTGGGGAGTGTGGGAATTACAGTTGCAGTTGATGACTTGGTGAGCTTGGCTCTCCTTGGGCTTCCGAAGATTTGGCACAGCTACGAAGACTCTGTCAATGGATGGGAGAAACTGCCGGATTGGGAGCGACTTTGGTCGGATCTTGTGCAGGAGGAGATAAGGCAGAATACCAGGGATGGATTTTCATCGAATAATGATGATGAAGATAATTATGCTTTGGCTGCCAAAGCAAGGAGAGGGAAGGGGATGAAATCCCATCCAAAATCTGAGGCTAAAGGCAAGAAGTTGGATTTGTCCTGTTGGTGTCCAGTGTTTTGATAGTTTGGAAAATCAAAAGACAAGGCAACATCAGAACCAATCTTTAGAGTTACAGGATCTAGTCCTCCTGTTCTCAGAGAGGGATCTCTCAAATTTTTGTTTGCAAAATTTTATCTTGTGTGCTTATAGTATTGGTTTTAGACTAGTTATTAAGTGCAGGTGTTTGTTTTTTTGGTTGGTTGCATTGAATTGATACAGAAGAACATGAAAGGTCTAGGAAAGATACATAGGACAGAAAAATATTTGTTTCATTAGGCAATGGAGTCAAGAAAATGGTCATAACATACTTATCAAAGGATATGGGATATCAAAGGGAAAATCTAACTTGGCCACAGGATCCTTTTGTTTTTGGAATGGGATGAACATTAATGATTTGGAAAGAGAGTTTTAATTCTCAACAAAGGGAATTTGAAAGCATAATTTGAAACAATAAAGAGTTCTTTGATAGACAGGGCTAACCATAAATTCTACAAATCACACCTTTAAGCAAACAATGATTTCAAAAACAACTTTCAAAGTAAAATCTAAGATTCGGGGAACACCCTATTTCATCAAATATTTTAGTTTAAAGGACTTAAAAACATAAAAGATTTACTGATAATCACAGTCATAGAAGAGGGAACACCTAAAAACATCTATGATCATAATTATAACGACCTTTAAGCCAATTGTTTAAGTGAGGACAAAGGGCAAGATCAAAACAGACCTCTCTGATTCACTGTAAGCAAAGAACTTCAAAGGGAGACTTCAATAACAGTTTTTAAGTGGCAGCAGACAAGCAGGGAGAACATAAATCATGCTAAAACCAACTGTTCAAACTATCAAGGAAATAAACAAGCATGAAGACTAAAGAGAAAGTTTAAAGCCTCTAAAATACTTCAGCAGAAGAAAACATGAAACAGTGAAGGATGAACAGGTCTAAGGTGCTTCCAGGAGTCATTTCTTAGCCTAAAACTTTCTATCCTACTGTATTAAGAAATTATGGAACATAATGAAAACAGGGGAAAAACATAAAACAGTTCAAAATACTTCACCAACAGCCAAGCTCATGGATCCAATGATAGATACTTCTCAGGAACAAGCATGCAACAACAACATCAAGATCTCCAAGACTTCAATTTGTTCTTCAACTTCAAAGGACTATGTATTTACTTCAAAGAGTTTCAGTATTACAGCTTGTGATCAAAACAACAACCAACCCCTCACTCATTTTCTTCAGAAGTATATATAGAAGAATGAGGAGGTGAGATCTGATAAAAGATCTCAAAAACCAATTAATACAGACTTAAATGGCTTCTCGGCCTTTGGGGGCCTCAACGAAGAAGCTTACAATAGGTGTCTTCTATATTAAATGATTTACATAAAGATTTTAAGCTCGATGGAAGCTTAATTTGACCTTTAAGGCTCTGTGTCATGTTAGAGTAACTCTGTAGATATTTTTTCATTAAGTTTGTTCGCAGAATTACCCTTTATTTGTGTTGTGAGGTAGATATTTGATTTCATGCAATAACTTCGGCCTGTATTTGATTTCTTTAAGGCACAGGTGTCTTTTGTAGTAGCTGAGAAGAATTGATTTGCTTTAACTAAGGTGGTGGAGCTTTCTGTCAGATGAAACACTCTGATTTTTCCTTAAAATTGTGTTTTAGTTCAAGGATTAGGCTTTTGATAACCATCTTAGATGCAATCCCCACAAATTTGTCCTTAATCCTTTGTTCTGGTAAATTATGGTCTTCGTCACTGATACTCTCTGACTGTGCCTGATCCATGGTTTTTTTTCTAATAAACAGGGTTGCGCAGGGTGATGTGGCATCAATGCCTGAGGAAAACACTGAAGAAACATGAATTTATACCCCGCAAAGGATTTCCTTTGGCGAAACGAAGGCAGGAAGATCGTCATCCTCTGCCTTCGAATTTTCCTCGAAAATAGCGAGAAAACTTCGAAACCTTGCAAAATACAAACAACTTATTATAAAATCCATGCATTTATAGTTTTATTGATGCGGAGGCATGTGGAGGAAGCGTGGCCATTCGATGGCATCATCCAACGGTAAGGATTGATCGGAGAAGGCGGAAGAAAGATTAAATCAGAGCCGTCGATCGCACAGAGATCGACGGTTGAGAGCGAGGGGGAAAGTCAAAACAGAGAATAATTGACTCGGTGACGGAATCAGGGCAATGGAATATGGACTGTTGATCTGCAAATCAGATCGACGGCGGAGATTAACTGGACGGCGCACCGGGACCACATTAAGCATCGGGCATCTTCGGCAAGCGATAGCCATTGGATGGCCCGCCCAGATCGAACGACACACGGAAATATCATTGGGCGTCCATGTATGAACGATAATGCGCGAGGAGAAAGCGGTTTTGAAAAATTACAGGGGACGCGTGTCACGCGATGTATGGAATCACTGGCGATCGAGGGAAAACAGCTTTTGCCCAAAGGCGGTGCGATGGATACCGCCGGTTTTGGGCAATCGGCTTACGGACGGCGGAGACCACAGGGAGATGGACTCCGCACCGTCAATCTGCAGATCAGATCGACGATGGAGATTAATTTGAAATTTGGGCCGGCGGAAACTTTGTAATATAATAAAAATCGAAATTTTAACAAAACCAAAGGTTTTAAAACTTTGGGTGGGTGCGTTTAAGGGTCATACGACCAGGGATTTATGCGGGAAGGGGCTAAGACCCATATATGTACAAAATTTGGGTTTTTATGGTTTTCCAATGGTTTTCAAGGGAAATTGAGGGTTCCGATAAGGCTTAAAAGTGGGTTTTAAACCTTATAAAAATGGATTTTCATGGATGGAAGAAGGGAACTTCATGAAAAATAGAGGAATTTTATGGAGAAATAGGGAAGCAAATGAAAGTTAGTTTTGGAAGAAGGGGAAAAAGGGAAATGGTGCTTGCAGCAGTATTCTGGCTTGGAAATCAACAGGATTTCTAAGTGTAAAAAATGGGAACAGCAGTGAAGTTGGGACATAGGATAGGCATGAGGCCTTTAGGAGTCTTCAAGAACCAACAATTTTTAGCAATGAAATTTGTTCCTTGAAGGCTCAAAAAGTTTTTAGCCATCATTTGGTATAACAAATTTTATAGCTGGCTAACATGTCCAAAGTGAAGTGTTTTCACTGTCACGAACATGGGCATATCGCCACTCACTTCCCACAGAAAAATAGGAACAAGAAGGTTGTTGGAGCTGCAGCGGGTGAGGCCTTAGCCTCGCAATGTGAACTTGATTTCTCCTTGATCGCATGCTTGGTTTCAAGCACAGTGGGATCGATGTGGTATCTTGATAGTGGTGCTTCCTTCAATATGACGGGAGCCAAGGAGTTGTTTAGTGACTTGGAGGAGAAGGATCTCCAAATGCATATAGAGATGGGAGACGATGGTAGATACAGTGCGACCAGCATTGGAACCATTACATTTGAGAGGGAGTCAGGTAAACCATTTCTGTAGAAAGATGTTATGCATGTTCCAGGTCTTAAGAAGAACTTAGTCTCAGTCGCTATGTTGGAGGACAGAGGTTATGAAGTTGTTTTCAGCGAAGGGAAAGCCTTCCTGCGACATAAAACAATGGGTCAAACCAAGAGGATAGGTATTTGAGTTAAGAATCTCTACAAGCTGTAGGTAGATGGCTGCAATGCAATGATGGGCAAAGCAGAAGAAGTGGTGAGCTGGGATGAGGGTGAATTATGGCACAGGAGATTGGGCCATCTTCACCATGGCGCCTTGAAGATTTTGCAGCAGATTTCTACTGGACTTCCCAAGGGTACTCTTGCGCAGTCATATTAGTGCAAGGGATGTACTATGGGTAAGTTTGTGAAGACCACCTTTCATGAGAAGGAGAACCGTGCTTCGGTGATCCTGGAGAGAATTCACACAGACGTGTGTGGACATTTCTCGGTTGCTTCAACAGAAAAACACAGGTATTATTTTATATTTGTCGATGACTATTCTCGTAGATGCTGGATATTCTTCATGCAAAAGAAGAGCGAAACATTCTCAAATTTCTGTGAGTTTAAATCATTGGCGGAGAAGGAGTCAGGGAAGCAAGTGAAGGCTCTACGGAGCGATAATGGTGGTGAATATATCTCGAACGAATTCAAAAAATTCTGTAGCAAAGAAGGAATTTGAATAGAACTCATAGCGCCTCATAACCCATAATAGAATGGGGTCACGGAGAGGAAGAACAGAATGATCGTGGGTGCTGCATGAGCTATGTTGCATGACCAGGGCCTACCAATGCACTTGTGGGCGGAAGCATGCAACACTGCAGTTTATGTGAAAAACCGTTGTCCTCATAGAGTACTTGGCATGAGTACACCTAAAGAATATTTTACTGGTAAGAAGCCTGATATTTATCATTTGAATATTTTTGGCTCATCTGTTTACATTCATGTGACAAAGGACACCAAGAAGAAGTTGGAGCCGACTGTAGAAGTTGGGATATTTGTGGGGTACACAGAAACACCCCATAATTATCATGTGTATTTTCCAAATAGTCAAATGACTGTGGTGCAACGGGATATAAAATTCAATGAGGTGAAATCCATGAAGTTGTTGCTTGAGAGGGAGCTACACTTGCATGTAGAGGAGGAACTTCTTGTTCCCAAATATGAGCCTCTAGATGTGGATCAGCCACAAGAGGAGATTCATGGAGTGGAGGAGTCCACTCATGCAGAACCAAACATCGAACAAAAAGCGGTCCACAGAAGCCGAGAGACCGAAGCTTTATAAGCTTGATGCGACACTGCATGTAGCACGTAGGAGTCCCTACATCACAGCATAGACAGAGACAGTCACCTGACCGATTTACTGGATACATGGCTCTTATGAGAAAGTGTATTGTGACAGAGCCATCTTCTTTTGAAGAAGCAGTGCAGGAGCCCACATGGGTAGATGCCATGGTGGAGGAGTATGGCTCCATTGTCAAAAGAAATGCTTGTGAGATTGTTCCAAGGCCGGTTGGTAAGTCAGTGGTAGGTTCAATATGGATCGACAAGGTAAAGCAAGCTGCTGATGGGAGCGTCAAGAAGTATAAGGCAAGATTTTTTGCCCGGGGCTTCTCACAGATCGAGGGGATTTATTATGAAGAAACCTTTGCACCTGTCACACGTTATTCTTCCATAAGGACCATCCTTGCTCTCTCAGCGCATATGGGTTGGCACATTCATCAGATGGATGTGAAGGTTTCATTCCTTAATGGGATCATTGAGGAAGAGGTGTACATTGAGAAACCTGAAGGATTTTATATCTTCAGCAGTGAGTTGCATGTGTGAAGACTCAAAAGAGCGTTGTATGGGTTGAAGCAAGCACCACGTGCTTGGTACACTCGGATCGACAGCTATTTCACCGTACTTGGCTTCACCAAGAGTGAGGCAAATGCAAACCTGTACCAAATTGTGGTGGAGGGTAAGCTTTTAATAATTTTTCTTTATGTTGATCATTTAATACTAACAGGTGATGAGTAGTTGATACACTCATGCAAGTCAAATCTTTCAAAGGAGTTTGAGATGAAGCATTTGGGCCTCCTTCATTATTTACTTGGATTGGAAATATGGCAGCGAGAAGGTGAACTGTTTGTGTCTCAAGGCAAGTATGCTCGAGAGATACTTGGTAAGTTTCACATGGAGGACTGCAAGCCCATGGATACTCCTTTTCCAAGAAATTGGAGGAAAGAGGATGCTACATCGGCAGAGGTAGTGGACGCCACTGTTTATCGACAGTTGGTGGGTTCGCTCATGTATTTAGTTAATACGAGACCAGACATATGATATGCGGTGAACCAGCTTATTCAAGCGATGGTTAAGCCTACCAAGATCTTTTGGAAGGCAGGCAAGCATGTCCTGAGGTATCTCAGGGGCACATATGAGTATGGCTTATGGTATAGACATACGGATGAGGTGAAGTTGCATGGCTTCACGAATGCAGATTGGGCAGGCAGCCCAACGGATAGAAAGAGCACATCAGGAGGGGTTTTCAATATCGTATCTACAACAATTTCTTGGTACAGCAGGAAACAAAGATCTGTGGCACTCAGTTCAGCGGAAGCAGAATACATGGCAGCAATTCAAGCTGCATGTGAGGCTATCTGGATGAGGAAGATCCTATTCGGTTTGTTCAGTTCTCATTTAGATCCTATATTGATACATTGTGATAATCAGAGTTGCATTAAACTCTCTATTAATCATGTGTTTCATGATAGATCTAAACATATTGATATCCGGTATCATCATATCAGAGATTTTGTGCAGCAGAAGATCATGTTGCTTCATTACATTCCTACGGAAGATCAGGATGCAAATATTCTGACCAAGGCGCTCAGCAAGAGAAAATTCGAATACCATAGAGGCAGGATCAGGGTGAAGGATAATCCCTATCTTGTTGAGAGGGAGTGTTGATATTCAACAAGATGATGAGCTTAGTGAAAAGTAAGCACCTTCACTAAGTGGGGCCCGCAGGCTGTTTTTAGGTGCATGTCTATTTTTAGACATGTTGAGCATATTCTATAAGTTTCAGGATGCTAATTGTAGATGGTTGATCAAATGTGAAAAAATAGAGGAAATTCTATTTTTAGAATATTGGGCGAAATCTATTTCTAGATCGGAAATCTAAATATAGATGCATGTCGATTATTATTATCCCTTAATAATAATCTGACAATAAATATCAACTTATTCTCTTGGAGCACTTTATTTCAGTGAACAGATTTGGAAAATCAATGGGCTGAAGGAATTACACAATTCCTAGGGTTATTGGTGGCTCATGCATGGAGGACTTAGTTAGAACTTAAGTGGAAAAGTTATGACAGAGTTGGAAGAGTATTTACTGGAGTTGTTATTTATTTTAACTCAGTTAAGTGAGTTAAACTCAGTTGAGCTAGTTGTATCTAGTCTAAATGAAAGATATACTAGTGAGAGTTTAGTGAATTAATTATTTAATTAATTCATAACTAGAGACTCACTTGCAACTGAACAAATACAGTAGTTAACTACTTGCATGTCAGTTCCAATGGAGACCCAGTGGAGAGATAGGTGAAAGGGTGAGATGGACTATCTGTTGTGACTATAGTGATGCATTCAATGCATCTTACACACATTGGAGATGCCAATGAGTATTGCGCAGTAAAGGCAAGGCCAATTCGAATTCATTCAGTGGTCTTCTTCAGCAAGGATTGCACAGTGGAGGTAGGCTGTCAGGAGGCAGGAAATTGGTGCATAGATATGCAAATTTCTGCATGACGGTGTGTAATGATTATTGATTGTACTGAGAGCTTGATGTACTAAGATTTGTATATATTATTACATGATTCCATTGATATACATAATATATGATAGTTGGGGTTTTTAGCTTTAAGCTTTCCCGTTAAACAATTGTGTTTATGTGCGATTGATTTTCTTCACATGTGTTTGCAATTGGTGATTTAATTTCCGCAAAGAATTAAGTGGAAGGATTATGTATTTAACATAAGATTAATTTTTTAGATCAGGAGAATCCGGTAATACTATCAGTATTAATAAATTTCTACATCTTGGTCCAAGATGCTCAAACATTCCACCTTTGACTCCCAATAGTTGCCTTGTTTTTTCCAATGAACAGTTGATTTGAATTTTCATGGATAATAGAACTCAACTTGCCACCAATTTCTCCTATCTCCAATGCCTTGGCAACTAGGCCAATTGTTCCACCTACTTTGTCTACTATTTGCTCTGA
This sequence comes from Pinus albicaulis, assembly GCA_034641835.2. NCBI lineage: Eukaryota > Viridiplantae > Streptophyta > Pinopsida > Pinales > Pinaceae > Pinus > Pinus albicaulis. The sequence goes on along the minus strand of CM076575.1, from coordinate 192,124,236 downwards.
TCTAACCAATGATGAGCCTTGCCCAAAGTCCATTGCATTGCCACATCATCACCCTTGCTACCACATCATCATACCCAAGTGGAAGATATCTAATGTCCTTGAGGTTCATAGAAAACTAAGACTTGGGTTTTTTCCCTCTCTTCTTATAGACCATTTTTGACATAGTGCATGTCAAAAACTACCCAACGTTGCTCTTGTTTAGCCAGCTAGAAATTTGTAGTACATGTTGACCAACTTTGACCAACCATATCTTAATAATACCTTCATTTTTTGTAAAAAATCAACGTGGCATGTCATCCTCTTATAAAACTGAACAATATGGGGCCAATTTAACCTTTTTACTTCCGTGACCACTTGCATTGGGAAACACGAAAAGTTTGCTTTGTGAGACTACCATGTATGGGAACTATCTAAGGGATATTTTACTAAGGCTAAGACCACATACAAACTCAAGAAACACATAACCATGGGGTAAAACATAGGTCCACCCTAACATGGTTTGGATTGGCCCATACATTGGTGATTGCTCCTACAAAATTAGGTCCCCCTAAAACATCGAGTCCTCAAGTAAGCCCATAAAAGGCCCTCAAATTATATCCAAGATGAAAGGAGTCATAAATAAACCCCAAATAACTATCCATGGTCTCACCAAACACAAGTGGCCTCATATGGATGTTACAGGTCTTTAGCTTGTGACCTTGGGCTTACAATGGTGTGAAATGTAGTGCAAAAATATTTGTGTACTCAAGTCGATGTTGGTCAATTTTTTGACATTGTTGTCATTGATGAAAAAGGATCAGCAACAAGGAACAATGAAGGAGAAACAAAGGCAAAGGACTAGCGGCAAGGAACAGTAAGGAACACCAAAGGAGTAGCAGCAAGGAACACTAAAGGAGCATCATCAAGGCAATGTATGCACTAACGTATAGGATAAATAATGCAAAGGAGCAGAAAGAGAATGGTATGGCCTAGTTGAATGAAGATTTTGTTGAATTTGGGTATATTTGTGTTGATGGCTTGATGTTTTTTTATGGCCTTGATAAGTTACGATGAGTTGATGTAATGCAAGGTAAACGCATAAAGGAATTGTGATACATATGTTAAAATTTTTGGATAATGTTGCAAAGATTGCTATGTTGAAGAATTTGTTGTGATGCTAAATTTTTTTTTATTTGAATTGTTGTGATGCAAGGCAAAGGTAAGACTCCATGACAACAAAGATAAAACTCCATAATAGATTAAAAAAAAGGCTTGAGGTTGTTGAGGTAATGGCATGAAGAAAAAATGGCTTTGATCATATAGATGGATTTGGAGAGTGAATGTTGCAAACATATGGCTTGTATTTCTTTCATATGTTGTGTGCAAATTGTTTTCATTGGAGAGTGCTTGGATTGTGTGCATGTGTTGTGATGTTATAATGTTTCTTTTGGCATTATGTTGAGATTGGTGTACCTAATCATTATATATGGATGAAATAATATTTGGTCGAGCACTTATTTATGTTCTAATATTCAAAATATGAAGAGCTTGGAAACGAATGAGTGGAAGGAAAAGATTCAAGCCTGTTCAATTTATATTCTTATGTGGAATACAAACAACCATCAAACTATCTTTATAAAGTCTATGATTTTGGAGGGAAAATTGATTAGAGAGTTATAGAATGTGCGAGAGTTGATTGAGATGTTCTTCATTAATTACCTATCAGATAGAAGAGTTAATGTGAAGCAGAGTTGAGGAGGAGGAGAAACAAGGACAAATATGGAGGTTTGAAAATTTATAGACCAGTTAACCAGCACATTGTTTTCCTTATGTATCAGGGGATTGTAGTCTCCTTTCAATTTGCAGCTTGATAAATGATAGGTTGGAGCTTGTTGAGGTAGGAGCCTCATATGGGTTGTAGCCTGCAAAATACTAATTGGAGTTGGAGCTCTATTGCATGTTGTAGCTTGCAGGAAGATAAAGGTAGTGGCCTCATGTAGGTTGGAGCCTACAGAAAAGCAAATGTAATAAGGGAGTAGGAGCTTGCCTTTTCATCACAACAATAACCAAATCTTGTTTTTCTCCCTTTATGGGTTTCCATTTATATTTAGTGTCCATATGTGTTGTTATTATGTGTTGACGTCATGATTTTGGTTTACTTATTACTTTTTGGTTGCATATTAAATATGTTGTTCATTATGTGTCAATATTCTCATTTAATGTTCAGTTAATGAGTATAAATAAACTCAAATTAATGTCCATGAATGTACTAAAATGATTCACCTCGCCTCTTAATTTAGTCAAATTTTCATCAATTGGTTTTAGAGTCAGTTCCTTCTATGTAAACTTAACAACTTGATGGTAGATTCAGTGAATTCGTGGACTATCAAAGTGTACATGTGCTAAATGCAACAAACTTTCATGAATCGGGAGATAAAGTATAATCTTAACTATTAGCTTATGGACCTAGTGTATGGGAACTAATATGTGATAGTTACTATAATGACTCTCCCTATGTGCAAGAACAACAGTGGAATGCTGAGGAAAAATGTGTTATGTATAATAGCCTTCATAATAAGAATCTTGATACAATAATAGATTTAAATTCTACTAAATAAATCTGGGATAGATTGCAGCTCATTCATGAAGGAGAGACCAGTAGCACTAATACATAAAAAGAGAAGAGAAAGGAGAAGAAGAAAAATATTTGTAAAAAGTAAAGTATTTAGTTAAATGAGGTCTTTGCTAGTGTGAATCGAACTGATTGCCATGAAGAAAATACAGTTGAATAACAAGCCAAGCTTGACATAGCCTTGACTCAAATTGAAAGATTGAAGAATGAAAACAAAATCCTGAGGAAACTTGTGAAGATATTTGATGAGAGAGAGCATGAGTACAAGGAAGAAATTGTTAATCTGAAGGCACCACTTGAAGAGGCAAGGAGAATAGAAGAGATGATGAATATTATGCTAAAGGAGAAATATGTACAGTGTGAAATATTAGAGTGTGATATTAGTTCAACTAGAAGAGATTTAGATGAAAAGGAAAGGTTGTGTAAGTAGTTAGAAGAGGAGGTTGTCTCCATAAAGAACTCAAAAAATTCAAAATTAACCATAAAGGATAATGAAGCATCCCTAAAAATACCTATATAAGAAGAAGCCAGCTACAACATGATTTGTAAAGAAGCAAACAAAAACAAGAAGCAGCCTCAAGATCCAAATAATGAGATGAAGAAATAGTTATTTGGAAAAATGCCATTTGCTACTAGAGATGAATTGAGCAAATTTGGAAGATCTCGAAGGAGATTCTTTGCTCCTTTGAAAGAAATCAAGTGTTTTTCTTGCTATGATCCTGGACATGTTGCAGCAGAATATAAGATAAATAAAACAATCATATTCATTCACCATGTACACAAATCATTTTTATGGTTATTGTTATCTATGCAATGAATTTGGACATAGAGCTATCGAATGAAAAATGTATGTAAATAAAAGTAGAAATGACTCAAGGAAGCACATACCATTTGTTTCATTTCCTGGCCATATAAAATGCTATATTTGTAGAAATATTGGCCATATGGACAAAGACTGCAAGCTACTATATACGCTAAATATTTCTATACATAAAACGAAAGCAACTCCAAGCAGACCATACAATGAGCCAAAAGGAAATGCATACAACAACAAAAGTTACCTAACTAAGGTATGGAAAAGGAAGAAAAGGGACCAGAGACTTCAATAGCAAAATAAATTCATCATAGGCTCAAGGGGAGATTCTCAAGAAAGAAAAAGAAGAATTCAATCAACGTTAGAGGAGCAACAATATATGAGGGGGGGATCAACCCCAAAATATCTTGAAAAAAGATCAAATTACTCCTACAATAAAAAATACAATATATGTCAAGAATGACATTGTTAATGAAGAAAACAACGATTTATATGAAAATGAAAATACCTCTGGTGAGACTGTCAAAATATCCACTCACAATTGTGATGGAATGAATATTCCATCCAGTTTACTTTCCTTTGGAGAACATACATCAAAGATGTCAAAAATTAGATTACATGAGCATGGGAGCGCAAAGGAAAATGAGTAGATGAGGTGCTTTGTGACACAAAAGAAGTTGCAAATAAGAAGGCTAAGCAAAAATAAAAGCAAAAGATGAAGTTTACAAAAAAAAATGAAAAAACAAATACTAAAGGACAAAGAAGCATGTGTTAAAAGGTTGAAGTTGGCACCAACCACCAAATCCAAGCCTATGATTTTGTGGAAGTGTTGCATGAAATGATACACAATGTTATTTCTCGCATGATGCAAATCTTGCAATTAAATCTTAGATGTGCAGGAATTATGTCAACCAATGTTGTTTGAAAAGTGATATGAAATAAAAACATAAAATGAAATCTCTGTAGTGAATTTCTCAAATGTGACCAGCATAGACTAATGAGAGAGTAAAGAATCATCTTACAAGTAATCAAAGGAAATATTAAGCATTAGACGGATTATATTAAAGGCATGTTAGCCACATGAAAATATCCATAGTGAAATGAAGAAAACAATGCAACCTCAAAGCAATATTTCTATTACAGAGACAATTCATTTGCAGAAGAAGAAAGTGTTTTGTACCCAAAGGAGATTATCTATGTCTTTGACAGAGAAGACTACATGCAATAGAAAATGAAAAAAAATGAAATACAAGGAAAAAGGGTATCACCAGTAAAAACTTTTGAGAAATTAAAATAGTTTCTAATGAAAATAAGACCAAAAGCTAAAATCATTAACATTATGTGATTCAATCGCAAGAGAAAATTTCTTGAAAAGATTACGAGAGAAATTCATAGATAAAGAAAAATTCTCCAATAGAAAATTTGAATCTACACAAATAGAGATCAATAGACTTTAAATGGACTTGATAAAGATCTATTTGGTGCAAAAAACCTCAGAACAAAACATCCACATGCATTTGATCACAATAGAGGAATTAAAAAATTATATTGGCTAAAGAGAAGGAAAGAACCAAGAGAATATGCATACACCTACCAAAAGATTTCCCTATACTCGAACGCAGAGAATGGATGCTAGGTATGTGGTGAAAATGACACACAAGACAGAGAAAAAGGTAGAAAGTAATTCAAAAAATAGAGCTATAATTATTTACTATGAAAAATTGATAGAAGTAGAGATGGCAGAAGACAGAAAGGCAAATGACAGTGGCACAGATAATAAATAGAGTCAATACATTCATTGAATGAACGTTATATCGTAACTATGCATTGTAAATTGTTGGTGTTATGTTATTGAAACATTATTTGACACTAATATCACTGGCCTTATTCTAAAGCAGCAGTACAATTTTTTTTGGCATATGACAACCATACTTTTTGAATGAGAGTGATTACATTGAAAACCACATAACTCCAACATTGGATGCTTTTCAGAGGAAATAATTACTTTAAAAATTTAGAATAGTGGCATTCTAGCTAAATCTTCAAATTGAAAATATTAAATTAATATTTTTCAAGTGATGGCTTTGTCAAGTGTTACTTCCCAAGCGTTATAATATGAAGCCAAAATTGTAACATTTACCAAGCGTTATAATATGAAGCATTTCATTATTTTCCATGTGTTATATAAAGCAATAAACATTATTTTGTATTCATTAATCCAGCGTATATATGAAGCCAACCATTAGTGTATGGAGACGATATTCGTAAATCAATGCAAAGGCATTACATTACAAAGTCAATGCCAACAGCTTTACATTACAAAACAATTAGAGTAGTTTTTAGGGTTGTATGCCCTAATTTGGATAGCATATAGAGCAGCCTTGAGGCAGAATTATGGTACATGGAGCAGCCTATTGGAAAGTGTGGATTGGAGCAGCGCTGGCACATATTATATATGATTTATTTGGCATCATTGGCACATGCGTTTTCACATGTTTTGGAGCATGCTCACATATTATTACTTGCACGGTTGGCACCTATGAAATATATCAATGTTCTCCTTTCTTTACAACGTTCACCTTCATTTGCAATGCTAGTGAAAATACTAGCATATACGTGGCCTGCAAAAAGAGCGAAGATATCTGCTGTATCAAATTTATATGCACCATTAATATCTTTAGAGGCAGCGTTCAAAACAATTGCTCAGAACCCAGCATTAATAGCGACAAGACAACATTAATATCTTTGAAGGAAATGTTAATATCCTTCGAGGCAGTGTTAATATCTACAAAGTGTTGAATAAAGGCATTAAATAGCATGTATCTACAAGAAGTGTTGAATAAAGGCATTAAATAACATATACATGCATATATTTGCAGCGCTGTCTTTTGTATAGCTATTGCAGCATATACATATCTATTACAGCAAATTTGTAGCGCTCTCCTTTGATATATATTACAGCATATATATATTGCAACATATACTTATCTATTGCAGCATATTTTTCACTATATCTATTGCATCATATATATTGCAGCATATATATACCTATTGCATCTTTCCTTTGATATATTTGCAACGCTATATCTATTTCAATATATGCAGCGCTGGATGGAAATTCCGTTATTGTTAGTTAATGGGGTCTTTCCAAGGCACCTCTCTGCCACCCGCCACATGCTCGAGGCATATGGAGTGGTGGCTCCATGCATGTGAGGTTTTAAGTCTATTCTGGGAGGTGGAAGAAGTAGTTGTTTCGGGAAGTTTCTGAGTTTTTCTGGGTTTGAGATTGGAAGTCTTTTGATGTATGCATGTTGTCTGTCGAAGTGTGTTGGTGTTGGGCTCTGTGGGTTGGCGCAGGTGCAAAATTGGCTCCGATCTTGGCTTCTTCTCACACTGGTAAAACGGGCTTCTTCTCACACTGGTAAAACGGGTATGTGGCATGTTTTCCTTATAATTCCCCCATACATCGATCGTATCGTTTGTTGGACTCGGGCTTGTTTGGCTTTGAACCATCAAGGTTTCAGAGGAGGATGGGCTCTATGCATCTGCATGTGCCTGTATGGGACTCGAAGCAGGTCCTAAAGTCTTTTATTTTATCTATGTCTGTAATTTTTGGGATTTTTCTATCCATAATGAGGTTATATTGTCGAGAGTTTGTTTCTAGGGTATGTCTCTGTGATTATTCTCTATCACAGCCTTGTCTTGAAAGGGTTATGAGTATTTTTTGTCTCATATTCGTTTCTGGGTTATGTCTCTACGAATATTCTTGGTCAAGGCCTAGGTTATTATGTTGGGAGTATGGGAGTGGGTTAAGTCTCTTGGGTTCTATGGTTTACGTCTATGTGGGCTATGTCTCTGGTATGTGACTGGGTATCGTCTATGGTATGCTATTGGGTTACGTTTTTGTGGATTATGCCTATGTGGTTTCTCTATGCCCCGTATGTTAAGCTTGATAATGTTTCTGAGGGTTAGTGGCCCAATTACCGCGCCCTTGGGGTCGGACCAAGAGGCTGCGATAGTCGATAGTATTGTATGTTGAATACTAAAGAGGATGAGGGGCATGGCTGGGTTAATGGGGGTCTTGTCTCTGTTTTGGTTGGTCTATAGTGGAAGTATGCAATGGATAAGGAGGGGGGAGATCCCTTGGATTTTATATTGGAAATATATGGCTCACGTATCTTCTCTGGCAGGTGTGCAGTGCGGTAGTGCTTCCTGGAATTTGGGTGCCTCTGGGCTTGGGCTACCACCTACGCAGGTTATAATTTTGGTTTTAGTTTCTCCCGCAAATTGCAGGTACAATAAGATGCCTCAGTCAGCGGCAGCAAAGGGGAAAAGTGGCCCAAGCTCAAGGGGCCGAGGCAAAAGAACAACAGGGTCTTCGGCGCCAGTTTCAAGCATCATAAATGATGCGGCTACAACTTTTCACGAGGGCACGTCAGAAGAAATTCGACAACTAATGGAAGAATGGGAAGAAGATCTGAACATGCAGGGAGGCACGATGGAAATAGATGTAAAGGATTGGTGAGTTCTGGTGTTGGATCCAAGGCACACCTGAGGCTGAACCACACAATTTAAACAAACATTGTCCTTGTATTCGTCCATGAAAAGAATCCTGGAGAAAGCCTTGGAACAAATCTTAGTGGGTATGGAAAAAGTAGTTCAGGATTTTCCTGATTTCAAAAAGAAATTTCAGAAGCTTCAATTCCAGCTGCAAAAGTAGGATGGTAGACTATGACGCATTGAAGAGAATTTCGCTCGTATTCTCCAATAGACAAAGCTCTCAGGTTTCACTGTTGAGGACCCGGCTCCGGTGGAGTCTCTGTTTGCTGATGGTGCTGATTAGTTTGATAGTTGGGTTCGTAGTTTTTCATTTTTTTGTATGCAAGAAGACTTTAAATTTCAATGTGTTGATAGTTTTGTTTTCAGGTATCTAGAATATAGGAAGTTTAACTAAAATCAGATATATCTAGATTGGTTAGAAAAACTTATTATTTTTTGTTACTGGATGGCATATCACATTGTTAGGTGGCCAATAGACTTGATTTCCCTTTGGGCAAGTTGAGGCCACCTGACGATATACATGTGGATGTAAATGTATTTTATATATTAATGAAAAAGGAAGGACTTACCAAGCTTATATATATATATATATATATATATATATATATTACAGCATATACATATCTATTGCAGCTCTATTTGATATATTTGCAGCGCTATCAATGTTCTCCACTATTGCAACATATACACATCTAATCACTTGGGTCCATTTATTCAGTGAAGCAACTTTCATTTATTCATTGGAGTTGCATTCTTGTGAGGCAACCTTATTTTTTTAATGAATGAATGGTACATCATTATTTTTTTTAATGAATGAGGTAGTGTTATTCTTTTTAATGAATCAGGAAACATTATTCATGTTTCAATTATTCACTAGAGCAGCATTACTGTGAGGCAACATTATTTTTTTTTAATGAAAGAAGCAACGCTCACATCATGAATGAATGATCCAAAATTTTATTTTTTTTAATGAATGAGGCAGTGTTATTCACACTATTCACCTTTATTAATAGGCATCATTCGAAACACTTTAAACAACATTATTAATGAGCCTGCGCTCGTGTTGGACATGGTACCCCTCGAAGAAAGAAGTTGGATAAAGGCTTTGCAGATCAAGGAGCAGAGCACACATCATGAAGTACATTTTGAGTCTTAGGGGCTTTGGGGTGGGTCAAAGCCCCTTATTTTGTAAAGGGATGGGAATATTTTGTGAGCGTTGAACTCTGCCCATGGTTTTAGGACCATGTTATTGTAATGTAAAAGACTATATAAGGATTCGGATAGAAGTCAAAAAAATAATATTTGATTGGATTGATGAGATGCACTTAGATGTAAAATTATGTTGACTCTGAGTCTGTGGTTTTGGGTTAGAGGAAAGGCTCATGCAGTTGAGTGCGCAGAGACCTTAGGAAGTCTGTAGCTGAGTGCGCAGGGTGGAATTGATTATATGAGAAAGATATGAGCATTAATGAAGTAATTTTGAAGACAAATTAGTGTTTTGAGTTGACGTGTTTTTCTTTACTTGTATTTTATGTTATATGTGCTAAGTAAGGGTTTTGATCTATAATTGCATAGCGAAGTTTTGTTTATGTTTGTTTACATTTTTTTATGCTTGAATAAGTAAGATCGTGTAGTCTACAAGTAAGTTCAATAGATGTGTTGAACGACGACTGTATAATTTATAGATCTGTTATGTGAAGCTCTTCCAAATACTGAAAGGAAGGAAAGACCTAAAGCCACATTCCACTTTCCCTCTAGGTGCAGAAACTTGGCTCTAGCATCCCCCTATATTGCCTCGAGTGAGACTTCAGTCTGCGCAAGAATATCGTTGCCGAAAGGGCCAGTAATAGTGGGTTTTGTTGGTTCGCGCAGCCATATTTGAACCTGGGTCTAGGCCCCATCAAGCCAACAGATGGTTTCGTTGTCGGGACCGGGATCTAACTGAAGGATATCTGGATGTGGCATTCGTCTAGGAAATAGATTGAAGATTGGGTAGATCTAAAGGAACATGAGGTTGTTGTGCAAGAAAACACAAATTCGTGCATATCTACTGAACATTGGTTACAGAAGCATATATTTACAGATCAGTACAAGATATTTTCATCGTCGTTTACTAGCGAGTTGTACTAGTAGTTATCAAGAATAGTTGTGCAAACAAGCCATTTCAACAATAATCCTACTGTGTGGACCCCATAATTAATCAAGCAGCTAAAGAAGACAAATAACGAGATCGAAAGGGTTGTTGATTATTGGATCGATAGTATCCTTGGAGGTTTTATCACTAAGTTTCTGATCGATATCTTGGTATCCTATAGCGAAGCAAAGTGCAACTTTTTAAGAGGTTAGTGAGGTAAGTACCCAAATTCACTGAAGTTTTGGATTAAAATGTTATTCTGTTGAAAGGGTGTACTACGGATGCACTCATATTGATGTTCAGAGAAAGAGAACCCGGTGCTACGCTAAGTGGTAAAATATTTAGTACAAATTGGGGTACTTGTGTTGAAACTGAATATGGTATGATGTTTGGGTCTGAAGGCATAGAAAGCAACCCATCTACCCCGAGAAGTGTGTTGCTGAGATCTAAAAATAATCAGAGCCTTGCGGAGATTCCCCAACCTTCCACCCTCGTCACCACCCATCCCCATTTTGTTCCTCCACCTCCACCTCCCCCATTCTCTATTGCCCAACCACCAAATATGGTTGTGTTCAATGGATCAGATGATCCTGAATAGTTCTGGTTTGTTGCAAAATTAATATGGAGTTCGCGAAATATTACGGATGAAAATATGAAGAAAACGTAGTTGGTTATAGTGTTGCAATACATAGCGTTGTTCTGGTATATGAAATACAATACGATGAACATAAATTCTACATTTACTGAGACAAATACTGCGTTGAACGTTGATTTCAAGAAACCAAAGTGGCAGTCCCAGTGTATCACAGAGATCAAAGAGATTAAGTAGTTGGTTATTGAGATTGTGTAGGAGGTCGATCAGAGGTTTAAAACATTGTTAAGCCAAATAAACTTCTACATCCCTGATGAGCAACATAAAGAATGGTTCATTGTTGCATTGTTGCCTCATCTCAGATTTTCATTGTCACAACAGAAGATTTCCACCCAAGCATAAGCATTGGAGATAGCGATGAAGCTTGAAGCTTCGTCAGTGGTTGATACTAGCATAAGGGTTCAAAAAATTCAAACCTAGTTGGTGAGCTTACATATGGAGCTCCAAGAACTAAAGAAGGGAAAGGAGATTAGGCCTGATATAAGGTCAGAATTTTGGTGTATCAAGTGCAAAGCCAAGGGTCATTATAAGGAGCATTTCCCTATTTATAGAGATTATTTGGGTGTTGGGATTCCGAGTCCATTGAAGCTTGGACCAAACGATGGGCCAAGAGTAGGGCCTAATGTTTGGTGTAGCATATGCGAAGTTGCAGGCTAGCATTCCACTGATTATTGTCATATGTTGTAAAAGTTAGATCGTCAAAGAAATAATTCTGTAACTACTGCAGTTCGGTGGGACATGCTGAACAACATTGTTGAAGCCATGATCTCATGATGCAGCACAGTCCCGGCACATATAAAATGCAAGTAGAAGGTCGATAAGCTTCGAGTTCGCCAATAACACAAGGCGGTTTCCAAGGTCGAGGGCGTGGCCGAGGAGGAGATGTTGGTCATGGACGAGGGTAGATTATATGTTACAACTACAGACATCCTGGACATTTTTCCAAGGATTTTCAAAATCCCACTACAACTTCCAATAAATATTGTTAAGAATTTGGTCATGAAATCGAAGATTGTCCCATTTTATTAGCTAAAATGTAGGAGAAGTGCAACCCACAGCTGGCTCTAAACATACAAATGATGAGGGCTGAGCCATGCGAGGTAGATCAGAGCATTAACATAGTAATGCGTAGTGGTGTGAATACCGGAGAAGGAAAGCGACCCATGAAGGATACATGGGTTCGGAAAGCTGAAGATAAGAATGTTGGGTTCAATATACAGCACAAGAAAGAGACATTCATGGAAGCGAAGAAGACATTTATGACTCCTAAATCTTCAACATCAACCATGCAGAGACAGTTGTTTCCATTGAAGAGTAAGCCTAAAGAGAATACGAAAGCAAAATAATTTTATATGTCCTTCTTGTAGACATGTATGAAATTTTTAAGGGACCAGAAGGCTGTAGAAGGATTGGAGGAGTTGATAGATAATTGCGCTAGTAAGGAAGAGCCATGATTGGAACAGCATGCAGTAAACAAAGTGTACAAAAATAAGAAGAGAACCAGCCAAGAGATGCGGTTGACTGTGCAAATCGGATTTTATGTGATGGATCAAGTCATTCTAGATCTGGGATCAAATGCCAACGTTCTGCCAAAACAGACGTGGGAATGGATGGGAAGACCTAAGCTGCAATGGTCAGTGATTCAGCTAAGGATGGAAAACCAGCAGAATATCATCAATATGGGCCAATTGCAAGGCTTCAGCATAGACATTGATGGAGCAAGCGTGTTGGCCGAATTTGCAGTTATTGATATCGTTGACGATAGTAATCTGTATCCTGCATTGCTTGTATTTAACTGGGATTACAACATGGAGGCTATAATCAACCTAAAGAATAGGCAGATGGTATTTGAGAAGGATGGTACCCTAGTTGTTGTGCCATTGGATCCCTCTAAAGGTGTGCGCTATACATAGCTTGTCCAGTATGAATATGGGGATGCTAATATTGATCGTATCTATTAGCTTATTGTGCAGGATGAAGATTGGATTAACCCCACTATTGACGGAAGAATATATTGGGAGTGCGATAGTTCATGCATTTCAGACTCCGATGAAGAGTTGGAGCATTCGCATAATCTCTTGCATGAAGAAACTACGAAGCAATGTAACATGGTTACCAAATCACTTTGTAGCGTCACATCGGAGGTGCGTGACTTGCCATTTTAAGACGGAATGAGGAATGTTTTCTTAGTTTTGGAAGAATTTGAACGAAAGGTGCAAGAAGAACAAAGGTCTGAATCTCTGGACTTCGCGTTGTGGTCCACTCCAGCCTGATGGTGGGGGGCGCACAGAGAAAGTTTAGAAGGATGGAAGGAGTTTTGAAAATTGATAAGGCTCAGGTTTGGTCATGTAGACATGAGAATCACAGAGAAGTATGAGGGTCAGGATGATCCGCGCAAACATTTATCCTGCTAAATCGTAGCTTGGGGCGAAGAACCTCAACCAGAGTGGGTGCATATGTTCTTCCATTACTTGGCGATGATACCTCAGCAATGGTATCTGGAGATGGAGCTGCGCCATGGCACTACATATTGGTATGCAATGACTAAAATTTTCTTATTGACGTATGGCTTTTTCGATGGTTGGGATTGTATTAATGAGGTTCTTCAAGAAGTCAAAGCAGGAGTATTCTGAATTACCATTGAGCCAAGAACTATGGTACAGCCTAATGGGGCTACGCAATTGGAAAAAGCCCAAGAATGTTACAATCACTCTACTTTACAATACATGGTCCACAAGCCTGTGTTGGGGGAGGAGATTTGCATGTGCCTACTTGAAAGAGAGCGTAGGACTATAAACGATTATGCCAAAGGGTGTCTTAGGCGTAGTGGAAGTACTATGCAGAATGGGGAAAGAGGGCGAAGTTGGTGTAAACTCCACCGAGGGAGGCAGAACTACGTCGAATGGGTGAGTCTGGAAAAGTTAGTCCAAAAAGTGAATGTTGGAACAGTAACTGTTGATTGGACAACGACTTGGTTGTTAAAAGGAGTGGGAGGGATCCATTTAATGGGCATATATGGGTGGACTGCTTCCAAATCTGTAATTATGAGGCGTATTTGAAGGTGATGATGGAGGTTGAATCTGAATTTCATTATAAATCAAGCATCCCACTCCCCATTTGCACACTTTTTGCGCTAAGATTTAGAAGTGATAGTTTGTGTTTGCAAGACCATCGAGTGAGCCACTACATGTCGGAATATAGCTTTGAGGTGCTGAAGGATGAATTTCTCATATCAGGGCTAGAATACACTATCCATTCAGATCGAGAAACCACAATGATGGCTAAACCACTAGCAACAGTCAAAGGGTCGAGGTCGCCCAGGCAACAGGCCACTACAGGCGTGGTTCCGTCCAACAAGCCGAAGAATTCAATGCTACAAATTTCACCCTGAAAGAAAATACCTAAGGAACATAGAAGTAAGGGGGGCCAAGACCGATGGAAGAAGGTTGTTGAGATCGAAGAATCTAACAAAGAAGAAGTCACCCTTGAGGAAATCAAGGTCGAGGAGGTCGAACCTATCTCTAAGTTACTTATGTATATCCTGCCATGAAAGTCGGATGCTAAGAAGCCGACAAAGGATCTAGACGAATTTCAGTACAAGATCTTTACGCCATTGATTCTGGATGAGGTGTCGATTGAAGGGGATTTATTGGTCAAGGTGCCCCAACTGCGTATGGAGGATTGGGACTTCAACGATCACAGTAAATACTAACAGTTCGAGCCAAGCCGATATCTGCGCCAAAAAACCTATGAAGGTGAGATAACAAGATTGGAGCCAATGAAGTGGGTTGTTGGTATCCAGGATGCCTGGATACTCAACATTTTGTATGTGCCACACTTTGGGCGAAGTAGAATTAACATTATTTGTGTACACCAACTGTTGGCATTAGTGCACAACGACTGCTTGTGGCTATGGAATAATATCCATATTGACGCGATGCTAATAAGGAAGATAACAGTCCGTCCTTGCCTTGGCTTGGACCCAAAAGAAGCATTTGTGGGCAAAGATGAGGATAAGTAGCCCGCAGACTGGATGAAGAAAGATTACGGTCTGACCAAGGGAACTAGGGGTTATTCGATTAACTCCGTCTCTGCTAGATCGGTGCACTTTTCCACACAAATTTTGGCTGGGAAAATCATGAGAAAGAGCCATGTAGAGGAGGTTTCTACGTCTGTAGTGTCATTCGCTGCAGAGTGTACCAAAGACTTAGTTTATAATTGGGTAGAGTATCTATGTAGTGAGTTCCTTGCAGATTGTAGAGAAGCTCAAGAAGAGGGCAATCAGTTCCACTAGGCGTGGCTCTTGCTATTGATAGCATTGATGGCTTGGAGGGAGCCCGAGGAATCGCAGTTCTCCACTGCGGACACCGATCTGTGCGAGGCTACGAGATATGCCTCATTATGGCATTCGAATGAGCTAAACACGGTCATGGAAATCAAAAAAATTTGGGTTGGATTTGAAACCAGCGTATGTTTAAGGAAAGCCCTAAATCCACATTCCATTGTCCCTCTCGATGCAGAAACCTCGTTCTAGCATCCCCCTATATTGGCTTGGGTGAGACTTCAGTTTGTGCAAGAAGATCGTTGCTAAAAGGGCCGGTAATAGTGGGTTTTGTTGGTATGCGCAGCCATATTTGAACCTGGGTCTAGGCCCCATCAAGCCAACAGCTTGAGCTAAGTTATTTTGGAGCTTGATTTATTCTATAGCTACATTGAGTTATTCTGGAGCTAATTTATTATGTAGTTGCATTATTAATGGGTTGTGTTGAGTTATTATGGAGCTTGAGTTATTCTAGAGTTGCATTGCTAATATTTTTTTAATGCGCAGACTTGGAGCTACCTACAATTGAAGTTTTTTTAGCATTATTAATGCAATAGAATGTTATGGAACATTGTGTAACATTGTATAAATAATATAAGGAAAAAAGTTACATTGAGTAGATGCACAAAGTGCATTCAAGAATTATCCCAAGCAACCAATGAATGTGCATTAAGCACTCAAAGTAGAAAAACCTACCAAAAATATAAAAAATAAAATTACAATTGGCCAGATAAATTAGTTTTCTCTTTTTTGCCTTTTTTTCATTTGGACTTTTTGCCAAACCCCAAGAGATGGAATTGTTGTAACAATTGCCAGCTCATTATTTCTCGGAAATATTAGGACTTCTTTATTTGAATCTAAGCTCTCAAAAACATGAGATCATTGAGTTCCACCTAATCCTTGATTGTTTCTCTTTTCCTCGTGTTAGTTGGGGTCAAAATCATTGTTGATTTATTAGGAATCTCTGCCTATTTATTCTAATCATTCTCATTCTCTTCTCCCTCCCTTTGAGAACCTTGTTGATTTTGTGTCTCTGGATGTTGCTAGGTCTCGTCCATTTCTTCATCCTCATCATCTAGAGATGGAGTTTTTGTGAATTTCCATCTTTTTTTATTTGGCAATCTTTTCTTTGTCATTTTCTTTGCTTGATTGCATGCGTTCTGCAAGTGCCATGTTTGATGGCAGATCCAGCATCTAAAAGCGGTTATTTCAAAATCTAACCATTGTGTCCACTTGAAATCTTTATGTGTCATATGAATACGATTCAGGATATCCTTTGCTTAAATCCATCTCCACACAAATGTATGCAAAAGTGAAGATACCTTTGTCCGTTCTTTCACAATTTATCTTTAGGAACCTTAAAAAAGAGTTCTCGATGCCTTCTAGTACTTGATGGTGCCAATAGGGAAGCGGAAGGTTATGTAGCCTTACCCATACCAGCATTTTTGTAACCACCATTGTGTTAGCATCAAAATCTGAAATCCATGGGGTTACAAAGAGATCGGCCATTCTCCAAAGCCATGGTCCTTCATTTATGAGATAATCAAAGTCTTTCTGTTTATCAAACTGAACCACAAAAAAAACCTTTTGCACACAGATAAATGTCACATTCTCTGGTCTAATTGAGGTTGATCCTCTCATTTAGATATTTTGATTTGGGCCAGTAACAATTAAATCAACATATGATAGATTTTTCTTTAAAAATAGTGAAAAAGCCACTTACTTATGGTATTTCTGTGGATAGATCTGAGACTTTCTCCATCTTCTCTACAATGTAGAGCCTTGGTATTATCAAATTTTGGTTTTGTTTGGATAGATCTTAGACTTTCTCCATCTTCTCTACGATGTAGAGCCTTGGTATTATCAAATTTTGGTTTTGTTTGTACTATATGGAGGCATTCCCTCTCAGTGTATCCTTGAACGAGGTGAGACCCTTTCCAGCCAAAGATAATCCAGGTGGAAAGCTTTCTCCTGGGGCACCACCACCTTGCAATATTAAATTCAGGTTAATTGTAGTGTTTCTTTGAATACAATGCTCTTCAAAACCGACCCAATCCTGCATCACTTTTCGTGAAAAAAATTAGACTTTGTAAAGAAGCAGGAATACCTGTAATCTTTTGGCACTGCTTCAGATTTGTCACTAGATTTGTTCCTCGGACCCCCTTAGCACGTTGGGTTTACTAGTAATGATTTTGATAAAAACCCGAACCAAATACTCTAGATGTGTGTCTTGTGATTTCCCTTCTACTTGTATTTTGTTTGAATCCAAACTTAAACGTTAGATTTGTGTTTTTTTAATGAGAAGAGGGGCACTCTGCCATGCAATTTGATTTGAATCCTTCATGCATGTAGAATTCAAGCAAGAAAACATCGTATATAGAGGAAGCACCATCACAGTGTAGGCGCGGCAACCTTCTCTTTCGAAAGACATGGCCCAATTATAAACTCATTCGACTCTATGAACGATTGAGGCAAAACCAAAATCGTTCAAGGGCTTTCGATTCACCCCAAGATATCTCCACACTGAAAATTCCAACTTCTTGAAACCTCCTCTGCACTCTGATCACTTGTGTCTTATTCCTGAGATATGCATTGTAATACATTGCACGGCCCGATTGCAGTGCCTGGCCCAGGGTTCCATTCTCCTTGGCCTCGTCCAATACGATTTATAGTGGGCCAAATCGGCAATTCTCACAGTCCAGAGATCAGATTGGATGAGCTTCACTACCAAATGGCGAGTTGCGAAACCCCGGCCACCTGTAACCACGCAGCAGACGCGGTCCATTTCCTCGCATTGTCCTTCAATTTGCTCCTCCGTCGCCATTCGCGTCTGCTCCCTCAGTCTGAAGTCGTCCAATCTTCATGTGCATTGAAGATATAATGAGCCATTTTCAAGCTATAATGTACATGACTTGGTAAAGTAGCATTAATGTTTAATTACTGGTTAGTTTTTAGTTATTCTCCAGCGTTTAAGGAGTGCGTTGGTATATTGCCAAACGTTCTTTGCAGCTTTTGAGAGTGTTAATGCATCTTATATATCATTTGGAGCAGTGTGTCGTTTTTATTATTTGGAGCAATATTAATATTCACATTCATTGCCAGCATTAACATTCTTATTGCCAACGTTCTATCATTGTCAGCATTATTTGCAATGCAATGCCATGTGTTATTTTCAACAACTGGGAATCTAAGAGAAGCAATGTTATTTTCATTGCAATGCATCTCTTACGAATGTTGAGTTACAAGGTATTTCAAATATTACAAGATAATTCAAATGGTGCATATTACAAGCTTTTACAAGAGGAATTGCACAAGAGTGGCGCTTACAAAAGAAATTACAAGAGGAATTATTTATGCATCGTTTAGAAGAGGAATTATACAAAAGCAACATTTACAAGCGCAGTGTTTACAAGAGGAATTACACAATAACAATATTGAATATTGTGAATACATTCAAGCCAGCATTGATACATTATTTTTGAAGCATTCAAATTTATGCAGCTTTGATACATTATGGAGAAAATATTTTTTAACTGAATTGTCTTTTGTTTTGGAGTAGATTTTGCATTATGAATTGAGATCTTAATTGAGGTTACTTTTATAAATTAGGGTTTTGTGCCCTAACTTGGTATATACACATTTTTTCTAGGGTTCTTTCAATGCATTCTTCAAATTGAGTTCTTGGCTGCGTGTTGGTGATTAATACAACATTCTTGGAAGCACGATCAATGTTTGGAGAAACTTTCAACATTTTGGAGCAACATTCATTTTAAGGCAACATTTATTTATTTAATGGCAACATTCATTTGATACATTGGAGAGAGTTTGCATTGGAGAGTGTTTGAAATACATATATTATGGAGAGCATTGAAATAATGATTTTACACATGTTTCAAATGGTTTAATGTATTTGTGGCAGCATTGATATTTGAACTAACATATTGTTTGCAGTGCATTGATTTGCAGCATAGTGTCTTCAATGCTTAGATTTGAAAGTATTAAAAACAATGCATTCGTGGAAAACGTTTATTATGGAGCAACTTTAATTTTGGAACAGCGTTCATTCATGGAGATTCATATCATCAAGACTATGTTATCTAATGTGCATTATATATTATGGAGAGCATTTTGTAATATTCCAAATTAGGAAAGTCAGTAATACTGAACACAAAACTGAAATATACAGCGAATATCAATGCAAAACACATGAGTAAATCATAGATCCATTATATTATGTATCACGGCAGCAAAATATACAATATGTTGAGGAACAAATCACTCAAGCTAGGCAAACAAAGCCTCCAAAGCCCAAATACACTGAAATCCCAAAAGATGCAGAAATGCCGGAATACATGACAGTGCAGTCCCAGTGAGGGTTACTGCAACTAGAAAATAGAGACAAATGGATCTACTGATATGGTACTCAAAAATAGCTAAAAATGGAGAACTAGTCTCTCAAACACAACTCCAAGATAACCCGGCAAGGGTTTCTTGAAATACACTAAATGCAAAAAGAGCAGACTGCAACTCTGTGGCTGAATCACGATGTATCACTGGGAATCTGTTGATATATGACTAAAATGACAAAGATATGGCTGTATCTCCTCCTCCCAAGCTTTTTGGGTGAAAGGTTGTTCTTTTCACTAGGAAACTAGCTCATAAACAGTGTTTCTCAACCCTCCACTGCAACACACTGCAAAATAACGCAGTTCCTCAAGGAGACTATGTTGTGGATGAAGGTGGATGCTTTGCCCAATGCCGGATGGTGGAAATGAAGCTCATAATAGCTCTCCTAAGTGGCCTCTCAAGTCCTCCAAGGTAGATTTTTGTATTCCCACCTGGAAATACCCTTGTACTAAACAATACAGCAAACTCAGCTAAATAGCTAAAGTATGCAAGAAATCATAAGACTCGAACACAAAAATATTCTAAATGCCCCTCATCGCTGCCATCCCTTTCCTTATATCCTTGGTGAGCTTCCTCACCTTTGGCCCCACTCATTTATGATGCTACTTCCATGCAAAGACTCCTCCTCCAAAACTGCGTTATCCCCACTAGCTCCACTCTCTCCTAACACAGCGTTGTTGATTTGGTAAATCTTGACCCAGTCTACATGCATTGCCCCTTTCCACACCCAAGGTGGCTTTATTTTGGCTATCTAAACTGATCCACATCCACACTAGAAGTGGTTTATTCCTACTAAAGAGATTTAAGTGTCTCTTTACCCCACTTATTCATCTAACTATGAATAGAAGCAACATATAATATTCCAACTAGATAGAAGCTAATTGGTAATATTATAGTCCTCCCCTCCCAAAAGTTGCTTGTCCTCAAGCAACAGTAAAGAAGGATGCTGCAATATCTTCTCTCCTTCCCAAGTGACATCCTCATCAGGTAGATTCCTCCATCGAATCAAATATTCTCTAATCACCTTGTTTCTCAACTGCCTCTCCCAAGTATCCAAGATAACCTCTGGTTGTAAAACTAGATGGCCCTCATCATCAATAGGTGGGAGATCCATGGTAGCAACTACATGTTGTCCAATGGCCTTCTTGAGGCATGAGACATGAAAAATATTATGAATCTTACTTCCAATGGGAAACTCCAACTCATATGCTACCTCCCCAACACGACGGATCACCTTGTATGGCCCATAGAACCGAGGCTTAAGCTTTTTAGCCCCCTTCTCCTTCAATGTAGAATGTCTATATGGCTGAAGACAAAGATAGACCAAATCATCCACCTCAAACTGCCTCTCTACCCGACCACGGTCTGCATATAACTTCTATTATTTTTCTGTTGTAGCAATGTTTTCCTTGAGAGCTCGGAGTATATCCTGACTTTCCCAAATCCACTCCTTTGCTCTAGGAGCCTTGCTTGCTCCAAACATCACATCAGCAAATGATAGAGCATTGTACCCATAAAGAGCTCGAAATGGGGTCATGCCAATGGACATATGAAAAGTTGTGTTGTAGGAATACTCCCCCAAATGGAGCCAGCGCGGCCATGCCTTTTGCTACCCCGAAACATAGTTTTGCAAGTAATCTTCCAGCCACTTGTTTACTATCTCATTCTATCCATCGGTTTCTTGGTGGTAGTTGGTACTTGGTGTCAAATTAGTACCCACTAATCGAAAAATCTCCTACCAAAAGCCACCAATGAAGCGACTATCCTGTGTACGTTTTAACCCTGAACAGAAATATCTACACACGATTCTTATAACAGAAAATAAACAATAGCAAGAGCATAAAACATAAAACAGATAAACACAGAGATTTTCCCCTGGATCCCAAATTGGGACGACCAGCTTGATTTTCCATTATATTCCTTTTAGTGTTACAACACATATATATACATGCCGAAGCATACATAAACCCCAATCCATTAACCCTGGATTAGAACATAACCGTAGTTCCCTTGACCGGATCTACAAAATACCAGGGGCCGAAAACCATCGAACCCCAAAACCATATGCAAAACCATGCACAAAACCATGGGCGGATCCGCCTATGAGTGGGTCCGCACAAAAAACAAATTTTGGCCGGGGCGCTGCCCCGGACCCCAACGGTGGGGATTGCTTCGCCCCTCGTGACCCCCCAGCTACGCCCGACGCAACATACAACGCGTGGGGCTAATCGTGGAAAGAATATAACACATACCCAACATTCTCCCACTTGTTGTTTTCTTTCCACGGGGGGCCACAGGAGAGCTTATTCATTTGGCCAATTCTTCAACACCCATTGTTTCTCTACACCAAGAGAACTTCTGAGTGCTCACAGACTTCGTCAATGCATCTGCAACATTCTTCAAAGTGTCCACCTTTACCGGCAACACCCTTTTAGCCTCAACCATATCTCTAACAAAGTGATATTGAACATCAATGTGCTTTGTCTTTGAATGATAAGCAGGGTTCTTAGCCAAGAAAATTGCACTTTGGCTATCACGATCTATCCTTATAGCTTGTTGCACCAACCCCATACTTGAACACAATCTCTGACAGCGCTTCCTTGCTTGCATGAGTGGGCACTATGTGATACTGCCTCGTAGTTAGAAAAACGCCACTACGGAGGCCCATCTTTTACTCATCCAACTGACGCACCTCCAAATAGGCCTAGCTATACCCTTGTAGATCTTACTGGTCCGGATCTCCGGCCAGTCCGCATCAAAAAAACCATGAATGTCTGACACTGTCTGACATTCTTTCCAATCTTTAGTCTTCACACAGTAGCATAAACCATAATCACTAGTGCCACGTAAATATCTAAAAACCCGCTTCAACGCTATTTGTCAATGCTCCCTTCCTGCAGGTTTGACATAAACACACTCAATACTCCCACTTGCATGTGCGATGTAAGTCTAGTACGGACCATTGCATACATCGAGCTACCATACACTTGCATATGGAACACGGGACATATCCTCCTCTTCTTCTGTGTCTTGGGACAACATTCGTGAAAGCTTTGCACCTACGGAATAGGAACACTCACGGTTTACTATCCTGCATATTGAACATCTGCAATATAGTCTCGACATACTTCCTCTGGTTTAACCAGAGCTTCCTCTTTGCCCGATCTCTCTTAATTTCCATGCCCAAAATATAGTTTGCAGCACCAAGATCCTTCATGTCAAATTTGGAGAACAGTTGTGTCTTCAAATCTTGGATAATTTCTTTGTCATTTCCAATCAACAACATATCATCCACATACAAGACCAAATAAATAACACGGTCACCAATTAATTTAAAATAAACACAGTGATCCTCCTTGCTTCTGGTGAAGCCAAGTCCCCGTATATAGGTATCAAATTTCTGATACCACATCCTTGGTGACTGTTTTAACCCATACAGAGACTTCTTCAACCTGCATACTAGTTCTTTCTTACCCTTCACCATAAAGCCTTCAAGTTGCTTCATGTAGATCTCTTCTTCTAGATCCCCGTGAAGAAATGTTGTCTTCACATCCATCTGTTCTATCTCAAAATCAAATGCAGCAGCAACAGATAAAAGTAATCTAATAGAAGTAACTTTGGCAACAGGAAAAAAAATATCACCAAAATCAATTCCCGGCACCTGGGAATAACCTTTCGCTACCAACCGAGCTTTGTATTTCTCCACCTTGCCTTCTACATTCATCTTCTTCTTAAACACCCATTTGCTCCCAATGGGCTTCCTTCCAGCCGGCAACTCCACCAGATCCCATGCATCATTTTTGTGCGAGGATGCCATTTCATCAACCATGGCCTCCTTCCATAGTTTTCCATCCTCTGAATCTACTGCCTCCCTGACAGTTCTGGGTTCATCATCAGTTATAGTTAAGGCAAAACCTGAACAGAAAGCAGATGGACTATACCTTTCTGGTTGCCTTCTTTCCCGAACTGATCTTCTCAAAGATGGAGTTTGTGGCTCTTCATCTTCTGAGTCTTCTTCTGTTGTAGAGTCTGATTCATCCTCCTTTAGCTCAAACTCTATCTTCTCAGGTTCCTTTGGTAGGACTTCATTTTTAACAACATCTTTCACTTCTCTAAACACCACATCTCGGCTGTACACAACCTTCCTTGTTTCTGGGTTCCAAAGCTTGTAACCCTTTAAACCATCCTTATACCCAATAAAGATGCACCTTTCAAATTTATTATCCAACTTAGTCCTTTTCTCCTTTGGAACATGTACATATGCATCACATCCAAATACCCTTAGATGTGAAAGAGAGGGTTTCTTACCAGTCCATACCTCATGTGGAGTCTTATCCTCCAACGTTGATGAAGGTGATATGTTAACTAAGTAACATGCAGTCTCCACTGCCTCTGCCCAGAATTCTTGTCCTAACCCGGTACCATTGAGCATGCTTCTTGCCTTTTCCATCAGTGTTCTATTCATTCTTTCTGCAACTCCATTTTGCTGAGGTGTGTATGGAGTAGTCTTCTACCGTGCTATACCACACTTCTTACAGAACTCTTCAAATTCCTTCTTGCAGAACTCCCCACCATTATATGTCCTCGGCGCCTTTATCTTCTTCTCTGTCTGGTTTTCCACCAAAGCCTTAAATTCTTTAAATCTGTCAAAGACTTCAGATTTCTTCCTCAAGAAATATATCCATGTATTCCTTGAGAAGTCATCTATGAATGAAACATAGTACACAGACTTTCCCAGTGATGGAACTGACACAGGTCCAAACACATCATTATGCACAAGTTCTAATATCTTGTTTGCCCTCTTAACACCAGAAGGAAAACTCACCCGATTCTGCTTCCCATATACACAATGTTCACAGAAATAAAAATCCAGAGAACAATTAGACATACCTTCTACCATACCATCTCTATGTAGTATCCGAAGGCCCTTCTCTCCAATATGTCCAAGCCTTTGATGCCATAGCATGGTCTTTTCTCCAGAGACAACTAGACTTTCCGTCCCACTTTCAGGAACCACAGAACTGTTACACCCATCAATAACAGTGCTACCTTGTAGCTTGTATAGAGTTTCAGTCCGAACTCCCCGCATTAATACCAGTGCTCCCCGAACCATCTTGCAGGCATCTTTCTCGAACACTGTTTTTACACCTGCATCATCCATCTTGCTTACAGAAATCAAATTTATGGCCAATGCAGGAATATGCAGAACACCAGGAAGTGTTCTAATCCTTCCACCTTGCAAATTCAACTTGAACTTTCCACGTCCGAAGATTCTAGCCTTTCTATCATTCCCTAGGAAGACATCACCACCATCATATTTCTCATACTCGCGGAACCACTCCCTATGGGGAGTGAAGTGAAAGGATGCACCTGAGTCAATCAACCATGACTCATGATCTACATGTGTATTTGAAGAAGAAGCCAAATACACATCCCCACCTTCATCCGAGGTGGTTTTTGCCTCTGCAGAAGGACCTTCATCAGATCCCTTTCCTTTCTCGGGAGCTTTAGATCTGCATTCCTTTTTGTAGTGTCCTTCCTTTCCGCATTTCCAGCACACCTTTACAAACTTTCCAGGAGATTTAGATCTCCCTCTAGATTTGGATCTCCCACTCGAAACCTTATTCTTGTTTCTGTTCTGGGACCTTCCTCGTACATATAAGGCATCTCCATTATGACCCTCCATATTTCTCCGTCTCATTTCCTCCGACAGCAAGGCTGAGACAATGTCATCAAAATTCAAGGTAGTTGTATTGCTACCTATTGCAATAACCAGACTGTCCCATGAATCTGGTAGAGAACACAACAAGTTGATGCACTTATCTTCATCAACAGATGACAGCTGACTTACCACAGTATTGAAGGCGTTCAGATGCTCTGTCACCGAGTCTCCATCCTTCATCCTCAGGTTATACAGCTTTTTCCGTAGGATCAATTTATTCACTAGAGACTTAGATTGGTACAAAGTCCCTAGCTTTTCCCACAAGTTCTTCGCCGTAGCTTCCCCAGATACATTCAACAATACTGAATCTGAGACACACAACCGTATTGTGCTCTTAGCCTTCTGATCCAGTTTCTTCCAGTCTTCATCTGACATCGTCGTTGGTTTAGTACCTGGATCTACCGCGATCCACTGATCTTTATCCACCAGCAGATCCTCCATCTTGAGTTTCCACAACTCAAAACTCTGACCATTAAATTTCTCGATCTCTATCTTTTTGCCGCTCGCCATCTTCTTTCACCGCAAGAATCGATCCCGCAGATCTCCCACTGAACAAGGTCTACCACATGCTCGAGCAAAAAACCCTCAACAACAAAGGCGTCCCCTTGAAGCCGAAACAGCTCCGATACCAAATGTAGGTTTTAACCCTGAACAAAAATATCTACACACGATTCTTATAACAGAAAATAAACAATAGCAAGAGCATAAAACATAAAACAGATAAACACAGAGATTTTCCCCTGGATCCCAAATCGGGACGACCGGCTTGATTTTTCATTATATTCCTTTTAGTGTTACAACACATATATATACATGCCGGAGCATACATAAACCCCAATCCATTAACCCTGGATTAGAACATAACCGTAGTTCCCTTGACCGGATCTACAAAAATACCGGGGGCCGAAAACCATCGAACCCCAAAACCATGTGCAAAACCATGCACAAAACCATGGGCGGATCCGCCTATGAGTGGGTCCGCACAAAAAACACTTTTTGGCGGGAGACGCTGCCCCGGACCCCAACGGTGGGGACTGCTTCGCCCCTCGTGACCCCCCAGCTACGCCCGACGCAACATACAGCGCGTGGGGCTAATCGTGGAAAGAATATAACACATTCCCAACATCCTGATCACTAACAATGGTCTTTGGAAGACCATGGAGTCTAAAGGCATCTCTAAAGAAGAGCTCAGCTACCTGCGAAGTAGTATATCATGCAGAAATAGCAAAGAAATGTGAATACTTTTTTAGTCGATCAACAAGTACAAAGATACAATCCTTACCCTGAACCGTAGGTAGGCCGATGATGAAGTCCATGGAAATACTCTCCCACTTCCCATCCAGAATAGGGAGTGGATGCAACAATCCTACGTGATGGTTGTGCTCTCCTTTGTTTTGTTGGCAAACTACGCACTCCCTGATGTGTTGAAGCACATCCTCCTTGAGACCCTTCCATGAGAATGTCTCCTGAATAGCCCGATATGGCTTGGTGAATCCTTGATGCCCAAAAAGTGGTGAATCATGTGATGCCTGTAAAATCTTCTTCTTGAGTCTAGAATCTCTAGCCAAGAAGACCCGATCCCGGTAATATATGAACTCATCCATCACTCTATACCTCTCATCAATCACCTGCCCATGTAAGATCTCACATGCAAATCGATCTTTGGAATACTCCATTAACAATTGAGCCTTCTAATCTATATCCATGCTCATTAAGGACAACGTTGCTGGCCTCCGAGATAGAGCATTTTCCACTATATTACTCTTCCCCTTGACATATTCAATGTCAAAGTCATAGGCCTGGATCTTTCTCACCCATTTATGCTGCCTCTCCTACAGCTGCTTATTCTCAAGAAAGAATCGAAGACTATTGTGATCAGTCTTCACTCGAAACTTGTTACCCAACAAATATTGTCGAAACTTGGCTAAAGCATGCATGATAGCCAACATCGCCTTGTCATAAATCGGGTACAACCTCTCATGTGGCAGAAAATTCCGACTCTCAAAAGCTATGGGGTTTCCCCTTTGCCTCAACACCGCTCCA
Source organism: Pinus albicaulis (assembly GCA_034641835.2). Lineage (NCBI taxonomy): Eukaryota > Viridiplantae > Streptophyta > Pinopsida > Pinales > Pinaceae > Pinus > Pinus albicaulis. Next base: position 192,096,972 of record CM076575.1, on the reverse strand, counting down.
ATGCCTTCCCCTAGAGCATCACATTCTAACACAAAGGGTTGGGTAAAATCTGGTAGAACCAATACCGGGCAGATACTCATCACCTCCTTAAGCTTATCAAAAGCCCTCTGTGTTGTGGCTGTCCAACTGAAAGCTCCCTTCTTAGCTAGATCTATAAGTGGTGATGCTAGTTGAGAGAACCCCTTAACAAACTTTCGGTAGTAGGTGCAGATTCCTACAAACCCCCGAAGTTCTGTGACATTCTTTGGCTTAGGCCAATCTATGATAGCATGGATCTTCTCTTCATGAACTCTCACCCCATCTACTCCAATGATGTGGCCCAAGTAGAGCATCTCCGTGAGTCCAAACTCACACTTGGAGAGCTTGGCATAAAATTGTTGCTCCTTAAGGATGTGTAGTATTGTCTCAATGTGTTGTAGGTGCTCCTCCCACATGCGGTTGTAAATAAGAATGTCATCAAATAAGACCAATACAAACTTCCTCAAGTGACCACGAAAAATGTGTTTCATGCAATACTGGAATGTATCCAGAGCATTGGTTAGCCCAAAAGGCATCACCAAAAACTCAAAATGACCATAGTGGCATCGAAATGTTGTCTTGGGGATATCTTGATCCCTCACTCTAATTTGATGATACCCTGACATCAAATCAATCTTGGAAAAATACTTGGATCCTCTTAACTCATCCATCAATTCATCGATCATGGGGATTGGGTACCAGTTCTTCATTGTCTTTTTGTTCAATTCCCTATAATAAATGCACATCCTCAATGTGTCATCCTTCTTCTTCACCAAAACCACTGAAGAGGCAAAAGGACTAGTGCTAGGACGGATGTGTCCTAAAGCCAAAAGCTCCTGAATGGATTTTTCAATCTCATCCCTGTAGGCTTTGGGATGCCTATAGGGTGTGGTGATCACTGCTTGGATCCCCTGCTCTAGCTCAATAGTGTTCTCAAACCCTCTCTCAGGAGATCTCCCGGGTGGAATATCTCCAAATACTGTAGGATAACGGTCCAAAATAGATTGTACATCCAGGTGTATTGGTGCATCTTTGCCCCTTGCCCTTGACATACGCAGTTCAACTGCCCACTCTATGTCTCCTCTGCGCAAATCAACCTCCATCTTGTGTGTTGAGACAATCTAGGGTGGATAGGTGTGTATGCCCTTGATTTTCTGATGTTTACCACTCCCCTTCTCAGTCCATTCCATCTCTAATGTTTCCTAGTATGTGGTAACCTTCCCTAAGGTGATTAACCACTGGACACCCAATATCACATTGGTGTCTCGAATATCAACCACAAAGAAGTGGTTTGTCAATGTGTAGGTTCCCATAGTGATGGTTAATGCCGGAACATATTTGGCACACTGCATGGTCCTAGCTACTTGAACCAAGACCGAAAAACCCTCAAGGTCTTCCATGTGAAGAACCCTCCTTTGCACCAACTAAGTATCAATAAAGTTATGGGTTGCTCCACTGTTTACCAATACTGATACTCTTTGTCCCTGAATAGTGCCTCTAACTATCACTGTTAGATACTTGGGAACTCCCCTCAAGGCTGCAAGAGTCCCTCCCATCGGAGCAAATGCTCCCACCACACTTCCTGTTGATGGTGCACCTTCTCCTACTTATACAGCATTGGTTTCCTTCTCCTCATCAGAAAATATCTCAATACAATGTGCCTTTCCTGCAACACATTGGTGTCCTAGTACCCATGGTTCCCGACAAGTGAAACAGAGTTTATTTTTCCTTAGATCTCCCCGGGCATTATCATCAAGGGTTTTCTTCTCATGATTCTCCTTTGTTTGAGAAGATATCTTCTGTTGAAAAGGGGCTATTTCCTTAGGTAAAGCATGCTTTAGGTCTCTAGCCCTTTCCATAGCTTCTTAGAGTGTAGTTGGTTTAGTGGATTTCACCAACCCATGCAATGGTTCAACCAACCCATCAATGAACATGCACACTCTCCTAGTCACAGTGAGGTTAGACACCATGACTGAAAGCTTTAGAAATTCAGAGATATAAGTCTCTAGATCTCCTATTTTTTGAGCTTAGATAGCTCAAAAATATGTGCTTCTGGATTCCTGGGATCAAATCTCTCCACCAACTTCCAGGTGAAGTCTGCATAAGAAGTAACACTAGCATGACCAAGTGTAGATAGGCCATGAAACCACCATTCATGTGCTTCACCTTCTAGGTGCAGCACTGCTATTTTGATAGCCTCCATTTCTGAAACTCTATTGAGTTGGAAATAAGTATCCAACTTCTCTACCCAAGCCTTAGTTGTGCACTTAGGTGATCCATCATAAGAGGGCAAAAAGAACCTACCCATAGTTTGCTGCAGATCTTGGTTTTTCATGTACCCTCCACCTTTATGGTGATTGGAGGATCTCCTTCCATCCTTGATCCAACAGAACTCCTAAAAGTTTAATTGCTCCTTGAACCTCTGAGATTGAGATTCATATTCCACAAAATAATCACCTAGGGTTTCTTCCCTTAATGATCCCCCATCCTCACTTCCTAATGATAGGAATGTGAGCATAGTGGAGCGTTGTGAAGAAGGTTGTGTTGTTGGTTTCTCATACCATGAATCTGAAGTGCCGTAACACTCTCCATGATGAAACCCTCTAGGAGATTCCTTCTGCCTTTCTAACCTCATCTCCTTGATATCTTTTTCAATTTTCTGCATGTTTTGAAGAAGGAGTTTTGGGATCTCTTTCTCCTCCATTGCTATAGTTGTATTTCCCCACAATCTGAGCCAAGATTATGCTCTGATACCACTGTAATATTCCAAATTAGGACAGACAGTAATACTGAACACAATATCAATGCAAAACACATGATTAAATCATAGATCCATTATATTATGTATCACAGCAGAAAAATATACAATATGTTGAGGAACAAATCACTCAAGCTAGGAAAACAAGCCTCCAAATCCCAAATACACTGAAATCCCAAAAGATGTTGCTATACAGAAATGTCGGAATACATGATAGCACAGTCCCAATGAGGGTTACTGCAGCTAGAAAATAAAGACAAATGGATCTACTGATATGGTACTCAAAAAGAGTTGAAAATGGAGAACTAGTTTCTCAAACACAATTCCAAGATAACTCGGCAAGGGTTTCTTGAAATACAATAGATGCGAAAAGAGCAGACTGCAACTCTGAGGCTAAATCACGCTGTATCGCTGGGAATTTGTTGATATATGACTGAAATGACAAATATATGGTTGTATATCCTCCTCCCTAACTTTCCGGGTGAAAGGTTGCTCCTTCCACTAGGAAACTAGCTCATAAACAGGGTTTCTCAACCCTCCACTACAACACACTGCAAAATAACGCAATTCCTCAAGGAGACTGCATTGTGGATGAATTTTGTTGCTTGGCCCAATGTCGGATGGTGGAAATGAAGCTCAGAATAGCTCTCCTAATTGGCCTCTCAAGTCCTCAAAGGTAGAATTTTAGATTCCCGCCTGGAAATACCCTTGTACTAAACAGTACAACAAACTTAGCTAAATAGTTGAAGTATGCAAGAAGTCATAAGACTCAAACATAAACAATATTCTGAATCCCCCTCATGTCTACCATCCCTTTCCTTATATCCTTGGTGAGCTTCCTCACCTTTGGCCCCACTCATTTATGATGCTACTTTTATGCAAAGACTCCTCTTCCAAAACTGCGATGTCCCCACTAGCTCCACTCTCTCCTAAGGCAGAGCTGTTAATTTGTTCAATCTTACAATATGTTGAGGAACAAATCACTCAAGCTAGGCAAACAAGCCTCCAAATCCCAAATACACTGAAATCCCAAAAGATGTTGCTATACAGAAATGTCGGAATACATGATAGCACAGTCCCAATGAGGGTTACTGCAACTGGAAAATAAAGACAAATGGATCTACTGATATGGTACTCAAAAAGAGTTGAAAATGGAGAACTAGTTTCTCAAACACAATTCCAAGATAACTCGGCAAGGGTTTCTTGAAATACAATAGATGCGAAAAGAGCAGACTGCAACTCTGAGGCTAAATCACGCTGTATCGCTGGGAATTTGTTGATATATGACTGAAATGACAAATATATGGTTGTATATCCTCCTCCCTAACTTTCCGGGTGAAAGGTTGCTCCTTCCACTAGGAAACTAGCTCATAAACAGGGTTTCTCAACCCTCCACTACAACACACTGCAAAATAACGCAATTCCTCAAGGAGACTACATTGTGGATGAATTTTGTTGCTTGGCCCAATGTCGGATGGTGGAAATGAAGCTCAGAATAGCTCTCCTAATTGGCCTCTCAAGTCCTCAAAGGTAGAATTTTAGATTCCCGCCTGGAAATACCCTTGTACTAAACAGTACAACAAACTCAGCTAAATAGTTGAAGTATGAAAGAAGTCATAAGACTCAAACATAAACAATATTCTGAATGCCCCTCATGTCTACCATCCCTTTCCTTATATCCTTGGTGAGCTTCCTCACCTTTGGCCCCACTCATTTATGATGCTACTTTTATGCAAAGACTCCTCTTCCAAAACTGCGATGTCCCCACTAGCTCCACTCTCTCCTAAGGCAGAGCTGTTAATTTGTTCAATCTTGACCCAGTATACATGCATTGCCCCTTTTCACACCCAAGGTGGCTTTATTTTGGCTATCTAAACTAATCCACATCCACACTAGAAGTGGTTTATTCCTACTAAAGATATTTAAGGGTCTCTTTACCCCACTTATTTATCTAACTATGAATAGAAGCAACATATAATATTCCAACTAGCTAGAAGCTAATTGGGAATATTACACATTTTTACAGCTATTCAAGATATTATGAAGCCATGATATATATCTTTGATATATTGAATTTAGGGTTTTCTACCCTAATTTATCAATTGTGTATTTAACGTCAAGCCTAGAACATTTGTCTTAGCTTCTATTGGCAGGTCTAAAGAAGGGTTATCTAAAGGAGTAATGCTTTGTGATATACTCACAAAAGTTCATCTATTATTTCTGCAATAAAAAGAAATGTTATCATTAGCCAAACATATGCAGTATGTGCTACTAGTTGTTCCTAGATATAATGAATACTACCAATGAAGAAAACCTAAATCCTGATGTAGGAACTCAATTGTTGATAGGCTTTAAACCCCCTTGAAATTGATGTCAAAGGGGGAGGTAAGAAAAGGAGAGGAGAAGCGCTTTGTCAGAACAAAATGGGGGGAGCAAATGTTTTCCATCAATGCCAAAGGCCAAAGGGGGAGATTGTTGGCATTGTTGTCATTCATGGAAAATGAGGAGGAGAAAGGAACAATGAAGGAGAAAACAAGGCAAAGGAGTAGTAGCAAAGAACAATAAAGGAACAGTAGATAGGAACAGCAAAGGAATAGAAACAAGGGACACTAAAAGAGCAACAGCAAGGCAATATGCACTAATGAACAAGATCAACAATGCAAAGGAGCATAAAGAGAATGGTATGGCCTAGTTGAATTAAAATGTTGTTGCATTTGGTTATATTTGTGTTGATGGCTTGATGTTTGTGTTGATGGCCTTGATAAGTCACGATGAGTTGATGTAAAGCAAGGTAAACGCATAAAGGAGTTGTGATACATATGTTAAAATGCTTGGATAATGTTGCAGATATTGTTATGTTGAATAATTTATTGTGATACATATGTTAAAATGCTTGGATAATGTTGCAAAGATTTCTATGTTGAAGATTTTGTTGTGATGCTAAATTGTTATTGAGTTGAATTTCTGTGATGCAAGGCAAAGGCAATGCTTCATGAAAACAAAGGCAAAACTCCATAACAAAAACAAACAAACAAATAACAAAAAAACAAAAAACAAGACAAGACTCAAGGTTTTTAAGGTAATGGCATAAAGAAAAAATTGCTTTGATCATATAGATGGATTTGGAGAGTGAATGTTGCATACATATGGTTTGTAATGCTTTCATATGTTGTGTTCATATTTTTTGCATTGGAGAATGCTTGCATTGTATGCATGTGATGTAATTTTATAATGTTGCTTTTGGAATTATGTTGATATTGGTGTACCTAATCATTATAGATGGTTGAAATAATATTTGGTGGAGCACTTATTCATGTTCTAAAATTAAAAATATGAAGAGATTGGAAACGAATGAGTGGAATGAAAAGAGTCAAGCTTGTTCACTTCATATTCTTATGTGGAATACAAATAACCATCAAACTATCTTTATAAAATATGTGATTTTGGAGGGCAGATTGGTTAGAGAGTTAGAGAATGTGTGATATTTGATTGACGTGTTCTTCACTAATTACCGAGCACATAGAAGAGCTGATGTGAAGCAGATTTCAGGAGGAGGAGAAACAAAGATAAATATGGAGGTATGAATATTTATAGATCGGGTAACCAACACATCGTTTTCCTTATGTATCATGGGATTGTAGTCTCCTTTCAATTTTAAGCTTCATAAATTATAGGTTGTACCTTGTTGAGGTAGGAGCCTCATGTGGGTTGTAGCCTACAGAAAAATAATTGGAGTTAGAGATTCATTGTATGTTGTACATGTAGGAATATTGAGGTAGTGGCCTCCTCTAGGTTGCAGCCTAGAGAAAATAAGATGTAATAAGGGAGTAGGATCTTTCCTTTGCATCACAACAATAATAAAATCGTGGTTTTCTCCCTTTATGGGTTTTCACTTATATCTAGTGTCCATATGTGTTTCTATTATATTTTGATGTGATGATTTTTTGTTTACATATTACTTGTTGGTTGAATATTAAATATGTTTGTCATTGTGTGTCAATGTACTCATTTAATGGTTCAGTTAATGAATACAAATAAAATCAAATTAATGACCATGAATGTACTAAATTGATTCACCCCGCTTAGTCAGTTTAGTCAAGCTTTCATCACAATTCAATTGTACTAGAATTTTGTCACTATTTATATTGAAAACGCTCTAACTTAATATAGTCATGGTTCTAAAACACTTATATATCTTCATAACCATGTAGATGATTTGATAATTTGACAACAAACTTCTTTAATAATTTGGAATATAATTGTTTATGGCTTCAAAAAATAATTCATATTCACTCAGAAGTTCAATGTGATTAGCCTTCATTATATTGACACGCATAAGCAAATAAATACACACTTATAAATTAAATTAAAACATACTACAAACAGTGAATTACTAACCTAAGTGGTCACTTGTCTTATGGCTATAAATTCTACTAAAACTACTATTAAATCTTGAAAACATAGTATTATCTTTGTAAACATAAACTACACTAAAATGATAGTGAAATGAGCAAGCTATACTATTAAAAAGAAATAAACGCATGCAAATAAGGGGTAGTGTGTGTCCTAGCACAGGGGCCCCTCCTGGTTGGGTCTCGCACACTGGAGAAACTTCAGAACCTTATTGTTAACTTAAATCACACAAGATTTTACACAAATAAAAGATGTGACTCCAATGGATCAAGATTATATTAGTGCCATAAAGTTTTTACAAATAAAACTTAAATTTTTCATCCTAAAATGAACTGTATCATTTATATATATTAAAGATAACAACAGATTCAAAATCCTATTAACAATGACTCAATTTCTATGGTTTAGAAGTGAGTAATGATGATTCATATTTTATGGATCTTGGAGATCGAAATATTGACCACTATGAGCATAATATCTCATCCACAATACTCTACCCTTGATCCTTTTCCAAAATGTTGTGGCAGTCTTCCATGTTTCATTTTCATGATTCCACAATGCCATGCAAACCTATTACATAATCTATCACTACTTTCCTTTTTGATCGAGGCGTTGACCAAGTTATGGTGGTGACACAATTGCCTTTTGGTTGTGCCTGATAAGTGGATAACCTTCCCAATACTTCTTTCCACGTCCTCCATCTTTTGGTTTCGCTCGATGGTTTCTCAAAGTATGTCAGCTTGTGATTTTTCTACAAAACTAAAGATTAGCTACAGAATATGTTAATTTCTACAACTTTACATGTTAACTTGTTTTTACAAAGAAACAAAAAACAATATAAAAATGGACGTATTACTTTAAAAATTCATGCTTATAACCTTTTTTCATATAGATAGTATTTGTATGCATAGATGATGGCATTACATTATGAAAAGGATAGTTATGATGGCTTCCTAATAGATAAAAAGGTAAAAATTGGGTCAACAAAGTGACAACAAGAGCTAATTCTTTGACCTCATTAGCTAGCATAAGGTGTAACAGTTGGCTCCAACTGCAAGACATGTGATCTACTAGAGAGGATGTGAGAACATCAAAATATTCTATCTATCACCTCAAAATCTCACCAAGTAGACCTAAAATATAGGGATAGAGTCAAACTAAAGTCACATCCCTTCCTAATATGGAAATAAAATAAAACTAAATTGTCAACAAACTAATAAAATTGCATAACTAATGGAAATGAAATAGAAATGACAAGGCCAAAAATTATAAGTAAACTAAAGCATCTAAATCGCATAAATAGCCCTGGCGTTAGCCGGGCGTGGTAGTGAGCCAATACGTGTTCCTCTCCGTTGAGGGAGGTCATGGGTTCCTATCCTTGAGTCTGGGGTTAGGCTCGAAAGTTGGCCGAACGGTTTACCGTGCGTACTATCCAACAAATTCTGGGAAGTACGCCGGTTTCCCAAAGAGCTTCCCCTCGTGAAAAATCTAAATCGCATAAATAAAAGGAAATAACACAAGTAAAAATGACAATTATCTAATGTTAGGAAAATTCTCCTGATAGCATCAAGTTATACCTTTGTAGTACAGTTTGAGGGTTTTCCCATTGATAAGCAGTGAAAATTTATTATCGTCTATATGACCAATGTAGAAGGATTATCACCTACACTCTCAACAATAATGTAAGGACCTAACCATAAACTTTCAAATTTACCATGGTATCTAGTTTTCCACCTTTTTGTTCCATTAAAGAACCAAGTCACCAATTCGGAAATCTTGTTTATGGGCCTTCCTGTCAAATTTCTTCTTTGTGGCTTCCTTGCTCTTGAAAAAATGATCGATGGATTCTCTCTAATTCTTTTCCAACTCAATTAGCTATGAAATTTTTTCCTACATTGCATCAATATCAGTGGAAGAATATTGTAAAATATGTTACATGAAAAATTTTGGATGAATCTGAAATCTTATCTTCATCCTATATACCAACTCAAATGGGATTTTTCTATTTGAATCTTTCGTGGCGATCCTATAGACACATTAAGTGTATTTGATATGACTATTCCATCTCCTTTTATTCTCTCAAACTTTCTTCTTTATGATTTGCATCAATTTCTTGTTGCTAGACTTATCAAGACCATTCCCTTAGGGATAGTAATTTGAAGAGTGAGACAATATAATGCCATAATAGGAACAAAAAGATGATACTCATGTAGAACTAATTTCTTTGGCATCATCTGTCATAATCTTCAGAGGGACACTAAAATGAGTTATAATCATATCTTAAGAAAACTAACCACAACCTCATTATTTTCCTTCTTGGTAGATATAATTTCAATCTAGCTAGTGAAATAATCAGTAACATTCAATATCCATTTATGACTATTACTCGAGTTCTCCTTGAATTCACTAATAAAATCAAGGCCATATTGTTGGAATGTTGCCTCTACCACTATCTGTTGCAAAGGTAAAGCTGCAAAAATTTTCTTTCTTGTGAAGCACTGGCATGATTGACACTCTTTAACAAATTTGTGAACATCCGTAAAAATAGATTTCCAATAGTAACCACCCCTACAGGTCTTATGTATGGTTTTCCTAGCCAAGTGATGGGCATCACATAATCCTTGATGAAATTCCTTGAGCAATATTTGATCTATGAAACAATACTTAGGTCATGTAACCTTAGATATATACATTTGTGCTCAAGAAGGTGTCGATGACGACTCAAATGTCCTAGATAATATATTATATCTTTATATTATACAATATGCTCTAACCCTTGAGTGACCACGCTAATCATGGCATAACTTTCATCTTTAAGAACGAGAGTTCATCATTTCCCTCATACATGAGCTTGATGAGTCCTTGACCCTTAATCACTTTAGTGAGTCTAATCTCTAAATCGTATTCCTAAATATTAGCTAACCACTTTCCTATTGTTCCCAAACAATCTTGTTGTGATAAGATATATTTTACTCTAGGTTGAGGAACTAATGCCACATCCTTGAATAGACCATGTAAGTACGGAAATGCTTTATGGATTTAACTAATGTGTAAGCCTACTTTTTCTTTATAGAATTTTTCTCATAAATGATATGGGTTGTTCATATCCTTCATCAATCTTCTAGAAGGATTCCAACAATGGTGTCGTTTAAAGCAAATGAAAATATGATGAATTCCTTATTGTAATTTGAACTTACTAAGATCGGATAGTGTTGTAAATACTTAGAGTGGGTGAATCGTTATTTATTTCAAGAGTTATATTATGTCGGTTAAGATTTTTCACAATAGCAAGCATAAAATATACCATAACATAAGAAACAATAATAAAAATAATTTATATTAGTATGATTTAAATGATGAGGACTCCAATCCTCAAATTATGGCTCCAACCAATACAAAGCCTTCAAATTCTTGACTGATCCTTGACCGAGTTGATCTCCATATGAGGTGGGCAAGTTGTGTATTTATACTAGTTTGTTCACATGAATTTCTCCATAAGAGGGTTGACTTGACCATAAGGGGGTTGACTTGTCCTCGGAGTAGCATGATTAATTTTTTAACTTGGAAAATAAATTTCTCATCAATGTATATGAGTTTCGAGGCATGAAATATCTCAATCGAAAAGGATTAAAGTGGTATTTAAGCCTATCCTATTCTTTTTCTCAGGTAGTCATCCTTTGACATCAATAACAATAATTTTCTCAACAGACAGTTAGTGATCGCATCCTTAACAATTTGAAATTCAATCCTACTCACTTCATCCCACTTGAAGGTGGAATTCTTCTTCAAAAAAAAATTAAGAGGTTTTGTGATCTCTATGACATTAGGAATAAACCTCCTAATAAGGTTGACCTTTCCAAAAATGTTGTAATCCTTTTAAGTTCCTTGGTTATTGGATATATTGGATCGTTTGAGCTCTTTTAGGGTCTAATTTAAATCCTTATTTCAATAAAATGTGACTAAGTAGTTTCCCTTTGATTATCCCAACATGGTCTTCCCGTGATTAAATGATATATTGAATTTTTCGCATCTCTTGGAAACCTCTCTTATATTACTTATGTGATATTTTTAGATTTTTTTTTTTTTAACATAGTGAAATTGTTGTGATATGCCTTGATGATCCTTTTAATAATGCCTCCAAAGCATAATCCATCACCTTATGGAAGATGGAATCTTCATTTTGCAACCCAAAATACATTATAATATATTCAAAGGTTCCCCATGGAGTCATGAATGTCATCTTCAATTTATCCTCCTCTTTCACTAAAACTTGGTTATACCCTTAGAATCCATTAAGGAAGGACATCATTTCGAATCTTATTATCCATTGTAACAACATCTCGATGTTGGGAAAATGATGATTATCCTTGATGAAGGATACACTAAGGTTTCAAAAGCCCACACACATGTATATTTGACCTATTTTCTTTCTAAACACTACCAAGATTGACAACCAAGTATTATGTCTTGCAAGGGCAATGATTCCTTGTCTGAAAATTTTCTCTAACTCTTGCTTCACAAAAGGTGCTAGCTTGGACTTATTTGTCTTAGCTCTTGCCTAAAATGCCTAACACCTTTAGTTAGATGGATGTGTCTTATCTTACAGTGTCTTTATATGATTTTAGGTCATCATATGACCATGAAAACAAATCCCTAAATTACATCACTAACTTATTAACTTCTCTTTCTCTTTAGGGGTGATGTACTTTTAGACTTTGATAATTTGAGGGTCAGCCTCTATTCCCATAGTAATATCTTCATACTCGTTAAGGTTGATTGTATCCATTTGTCCTTTGAAAGCAAAATCTTAAGTGAAATATGCTTCCAATGGACATAAACATGAGGGTATCTTATAGAGGGAAATTGTTAAACTAAATACTCATTCCTCAATTAGGTTCATTACCCTCAAATTCTTCCATGCCTTTGAGAAAATTGACAATTTGATCACCATCATCAAACACTTGCCAATTTTCTACATTATATGGAATGGAGAGTCTATAAATAATTTATATATGCCTACCCTATTCTAAATGGAGAAAATTTTACATGAATGAAGTCGCTACTGCAAATTAATCAACTATCACATTCATCGGTCTAGGCACCACCTTTATCCAAATGCATCAATTGCACCAAGGACCGCCTTCATGTATCTTTGAATTATTCCATCTTTACAAGCATACAGACCTTTCACTTGGAAAACCGCTAGATATGAATCACCAATAACTCTCAAACAGTTCATCCTGAAATATCAAAGAGTAGTTAATTATAACAAAATTTCTTCATATTTTTCCACATTATTCGTGCATTCAAACTCCAAATGGTATGAAAGATGTATCATTTCACTATTTGGATAAGTGAATGTTATCCTAGCATTGTTTCATTACTTTGAGGATGCACCATAAACTTCATCTACCATATACCATCCACATCCTAACGTGGAGCAATATTTCCAGCCAAAATAGTGTAAGATCCCATACTATCTTCTAGGAACTTAATCTCATTCTATGGTTTCCTAGATTCATTCAGTATGGAGATATATACAATTTAATTGGTTCGCCATTGGGAGTAGGTGAGGTGATATATGATAAATCCATTTATATCACACCTCCTCCCACCACCATTCACTTTCTATAAAATCAACATACCCCGAGCCAAAGGAAAATCTAGGACCACTATATCCATACTCAAGAAAAAAATTGGATGTGTCATGAGATGGACTTGAAAATCCTTATTCCGACCTAATCAAACCTATATATGGGATTTTGCATGAGTCAAATGCACATATATTTATATATGGACTTGAAGTTCTCAATCCCACCTTCCTGTCCACCTCTAAACTCATGACATAATAGCAGCCCCTGATCTGGCATACAATTATGAAGGACACAATAAGTAAAGGCTCATTTAAAGGGTTATTACTTGGCCTATTAAACATATATTAAGTGAGAAATATGAGACGATATTCAACTTGCTCAATACTTTTCTACCTAACCTTAGGACTCTCACTGACCTTGGAATTTTCAAGACCTGGGAACTTATTGATTTTACTCTTGAGGGTATGTGTTTCAATAAATTAATTCAAAGGGATAGGAACCTTGAAATTAATCCCATCCGAATATGTCTAAACCCAACTTCTTCATCTTATTTTTAACAATTTCGGTTATCTAATTCCATTCCAAAAAAAAAGGGGGGCTAATGCCTGTGGTACATTACTTCATATGGGAAGGAGATGATTTCTAGGCTTATAGCTCCTTTCCTATAGTTTCTTTATATTGTGTAGTGAAGGCTAAAGCCAAAAAATCCTATGGAAATTATCCTTGATGATCCTTGAGATTATCCTTGATGATCCTGGTTTATGGATCGCACATTTTTCTGAGGGAGCGCATCATTACGATCGTTGGAGCTTGAGTTCTTTGCAGTCTTCCTTTCCAAGAGTGAAAGATGACATTCCATCATTCCAACATGCTTGTGATGTCCATCCAAAGCTTCGTGTAGAGATGATAAGGCATGTTTGATTTTGGAATAGTGATGATCTGATTTATTGAGAGTCTCTCTCAATGAGGTTGTTGATGAAAACAAAAAATCATGCTCAAATTTTCATTTCTCACTCTATCACTTCCAGAGATTTTTAACATTCTCTAGCTCGGCTTTGATAGTATCACAATGCAGGCATGAGAAACTTGATGCCATGGTAGAATGGAGAGAGGATAGGGGGATAGCACAGGGATAGAAATGAATGGAGAATGTCACTCAGCAAGAGGATGAAGGAGACAGGATAATTAGGGCGGGTATTTAAAGAAGTTTTGGGTCAGGGAGGCAAAATGTCTTTAGGTTCGGAGCCACTATGTTAAGTCACATGTATCATTGCATACTAAACAAAACTACCAATGAGGACGCATAAATCCATATTGAGTGTTGTAGCTTGTCCTTTGTTGAATATTTTATTGTTAATTGGACTATGCAAGCCATTGATTTTGAGGGTTGTCGATTCATTTGCTGAGGTAATATTAATTTCCCTGATTTCATGTGATCAAATATCCTTTCAGGGAATATGCAAGATGCTTACCTCTGCATTGACTTTTTCTTGACCATGAGGGCATTGATAGGCACGTTTTGCTTGCTCATCTGATTTGACATTATTTCCCCTAAGGATGTGATAGGAGGATATCTTCTCAAGATATTTTAAATGGTGTTGGATTTGAATCATAATTTTACTAAGGTCAACATTCTGGGGTCTCGTTCATTTTATCATTTGCAAAATGAGAAAGGATGAGTCACCAATCACAATGGGGTTCTTAAGGCCGAGATAGCATAGGATATTAGCTCCCAAGAGGAGTCCATATGCATATTCTTTGTTATTCATATCATTTCCCAATCCCCATTCATAGGAGGTTGATTCTTTTATTTCAGAATCAAATATGATTCCACGTGGCCCCTCTCTTCCCATGTTTTGTTTGAAGGCCCCGTCAAAGAAGAGACAAGGTATATTTTTTTCCTTTAACCAATTTGAAAATTCCATGTCCTCTAACCTAATATTTCAATTGGTGAGCGTAGTTCGAATTATCTATGGATTGAATGTGTTGTGTGGAGTTTTATTCATGACAAATTTAAACCATAATGCTTCTTCCACTTGTAGCCTTTGTTCGTCTAGATTGTTGTTGCCTTTGGGGAGAATAGTTTTTGTTAAGAGGTCCTAGGCTTTGGCTATTATCCTCCTTTGCTCTAGTTTTTTATTTTGGAATGTGCACTTATTCTAGGCTAACCAAATCTTCCAGCATAAATATGTAGGAAGGTTGATCCAAAAGCGCTTGAGAAAATTCTTTTTTTGAAAGAGAAGGTATAGCTCGAATTCCATTGAATGAAAAAAAAAATCAATTATATTATTTTCAAAGTATACTTATATAGGTAGAGGCTAATACATAATTTTCCAGCAGCTTTGGGAGAGTGAACATGAGAGAAACAAGTGTTGAGTGGTTTCCTCCTTATTCTATCATATAGGACATATGGACAGTCCCTAAATGTTGTGTTTTTTGAGATTATCAGCAGTTAGAATCTCCCCCCTAAGGAGGGTCCATATGAAGAGTTTTATTTTGGGTATACTTTCAGTTTTCTAGGCCAATTTCCAGTATGGCCAAGGGGGTTGTGACTCTTGATCTCCTTGAAGAGCATTATAGCCACTCTTAACAATGTAGATCACCCTTGTCAAATTCCATTTAAAAATATCATGGTGATTGAAATGGGTAGATTTTGAGGGAGAAGGTACCATTGATGTTGTAGCTTGACTTGGATATTGAAGGATCTCCAACCTTTCCAAGAGCTGTCATTTTGATGCCAACTTGAGATTTGATCCAATTTTGTAATGCCTTTTCCTACTAGCCTACCTCTTAGATGTTGGATTTAATCAATGGAGGAGAGATTTGGCTTGCTCATGATGATTTCATCCCAAACATTGATATCTTGTCCTCCCCATGCAATTCTTGAGGTGTGGGATTGAATGAGAGGAAGGGCTTTTTTACATAATTTCCAAATTTGGGAATGGGTTATGGAGGGAATAGGAGCTTGTAGGAGTTGTTTTCGATTAGAACTCATGCATTTCTCTGTTAAAACTTTCTTCCACCAGGTTGGCCCTTCAGTTATTAGTCTCCATGTTATTTTTTCTCCCATAGATAAATTCATCGGTCCACGATGTTTAATGGCTATTCCTCCTCTCTCATATGGTGTTATAATTTTTTTCCAAAAGAGGAGACATGATTTTTTAATTTTAATTCTACCTCACTGCCATAGGAATTTCCTTATAGTGATCTCTATTTGTGTTTGTATGTTTTTTGGGGCTTGCGAAATTGCAAATTGATACAAAGGGAGGGTTGATAATACAGATTTGATAAGGATGGCCCTACTTTCCAGATTTACCCAGTGAATTCCCCATTGTTGAAGTTTCCTTTTTATTTTTTCAATGACCTCAATCCAGATTTTAGTTTTCAGCATTTTCTTGGAGATTGGCATACCTAAGTATTTGAAGTGAGTCCACTCCATTTTGCAAGGTACTCCAAATATATGAGAAATGTGTTGAATAATTATAGGGGAGGTTTTCTAACCATAAATGAAACTCTTTAAACTTTTGAGAAGTCCTCCCAGTGCCTCCAAGAATTGGTCCAATGTGGAATTGAACCTTCTTCCCACTGTGGGGGATGCTACACCTATGAGAAGAGTGTCAACAACAATTTGGGAACGATTCATAATTTTAGTTCCTATGTTGTACTTAAGTCCTATAAGAATCCCTCTTTTCTTATCATGCTCCAAATTCTTGCTGATAGTTTATGCCATTATTACGTAAAGGAATGGAGATATTGGACATCCTTGTCTTAGCCATTGGGTGCTCTGAAAAAATTTCCCTGGCCTTCCATTTACTAAGGGTTCTATCCATGGCTTGTGGATGCACGCCTTGATGAAATCAATAAATTCACTAAAAAAAAAAAAAAAAAAATCTCTAAGAAAAAAAATGGGAATGAGTTTTGAACCCTATTAACGGCATTTTCAGAGTCAATACTAAGAATGAAACCTTGATCATCTCAGGATAGACAGGACTAGGTGGCTTCCTAGACTAAGAAAATATTGTCCACTATCTGCCTATTTTTAATGAATCCACCTTAGTTTTCTTAGATAAGATGGGGGAGAAGAATTTTAACATGAATTACAAGGATTTTGGTAATGATTTTGTAAGAAGAGTGTTGAAAAATGCAGCAAGAAAATCTCAATTTCATTTTGCCTTGATTAAATTTGACAAAATTCAAATTTCCACATCAGCAGACGACTTGGATGATGTTAACTTGAGTGACATGGATTTTTTCACTCGGTTTACTTATTAAATTCAAGTTGGATGAGTTAGAGTTCAGTTAAGCATATGTGATTTCTAATTGGTGGCAATAAAGGTCAGTTATCTAAGGTTGTTTTCAGTTAAACTAGTTCCAATTGTTGGAAGAACTAGTGAGGGTCAAGTTGTGCAGTGGGACTTCAATCAAACTTAGGATCATCCAGTTAACTAATCAATCGGCCCGAAATAGCTAGTGCATGCAGAAAATTTGAGTTATCCAGTTGAGATGGAGATTCCAAGGCAATGCAACATCAGTTGTAGGCTAGTTTTAAGTGTACAGGTGTTGCATGTAGTCATATGATCTGCCTAAAGGAATTGCGCAATAAATTTGAGGAATTTCCTAAATAATAGGGGCCTAATTCCTCAAGGAATGGCGCAAGGAAATAAGAGATCAATCCAAGGCATAAATTCACTAATTCTGGTTCAGAGACCTTCAATGAGCAAAGAGATAGGTTGTGCACTTGCAGGCTGATCTCAGTTGAGAAAAGAAATTGTAATACATATCTATTTCATTTCATTAATGCAAGACGCATTGGGGTTTTTTGAATATTTCTTTCCCCAGATAAAAATACTTGTTGCATGTGTGTGATTTCTTATTGCATGTCTAAAATTTTTGTTCTAGATTGTGAATTACTTTCCACAACGAAGTAGAGTAGGTTTGTGTCTTGTGATTTTGATTAAAACTTCGTGAGAAGTTGCAAATATACAACATAATTTATACATGGTATCAGAGTTTGATTTGCATTAGAGCAGAAATTCGAAGTTGTTTCTCAGAGATTCGAATTTGGAGATCAGTGTTGTAGGTTTTCTTCATAATTGAGAAGATGGCTTTCAATGGACTAAGGCTAGAGTGTGCCTTGGGAGGCACCTCTAATTTTTTTTGCATGGAAGGATCGCATGGATGCGGTATTGGATGACAATGTGTTGCTAAATACATCAAGGCAAATGTTTCAAAACTACAAGCATTTGATGCCCAGAACCTTGCTCAGTGGAAGAAAGATGTAACCAAAGTGAGGAGAATCATATTTGAGGGAGTACGAGATCAAATTGTCTCAAATATCCATGGAAAAGAAACTTAGTTCATGATGTGGAAAGCACCGACAGAATTTTTCGAGAATAATAGTGACCATAGGAATTTGGCACTCAAGGATAAACATTGAAGTATCAAGATGCAGAAGAATGGCACAATTCTGTAGTATTTGAGCAGGTTCACACAGTGTTGCAATGAACTTGGTGGGGTCGGTGTTAATGTTTCTAAAGAAGAATTGGTAAGCCTAGCCCTTTTGGGCATTCCCAAGAGTTGGCATAGCTATCAAGATTCGGTGAATGGGAGGGAGAAACTACTAAATTGGGAGTGCTTATGGTCTGATTTGGTATAAGAGGAAATAAGGCATAATACTAGAGATGGGACTTCATCCAAGGGTGAGGATGAAGAAAAATTTTCATTTGATGGAAATGCAAAGAAGGAAAAAGGGAATAAATCAAAACCAAACCAAAATCCGCCTAAGGAAGCTAAGTCACCTTCGTAGATTCTTCCCTTCTGTGTCGAAGGATGTCATGTTCGTTATGGGCCTAAAGAAAAATCTCGTCTCTGTTGTAGTTTTGGAAGAAAGTGGTTATGATGTGATCTTCGGCAAAGGAAAGGAATTCCTTACACACAATTCCATGAGACAGGTGAAGCAGATTGGGGTTTGTGTGAAGAACTTGTACAAGCTAGATGTGGAGGATTGTGTTGCATTGAGCACAAAGGCAGAGAAGGTGCAGATATGTGATTTCGGTGAAATTTGGCACATAATACTTGGCCATTTGCATCATGGCACTTTTAATATAATGCAACAGATAACCATAGGCCTCCCCAAAGGAGAAATTGAGTAGCAGGATCTATGCAAAGGATGTACTTTGGGAAAGTACACAAAATCCACTTTCCATGATAGGGATAGCAAAGCACATGCAATCTTGGAAAGGATCCACTCTGATGTTTGTGGACCTTTCTTGATAGCCTCCATTGTCAGGAACAAATATTTTATCATTTTTATTGATGACTTCTCACAGTAGTGATGGATCTTCTTCAAGCGAAAGAAATATAAGACATTCTCCAAGTTTGTTAAATCCAAAGCACTGGTTTAGAAAGAAATGGGCAAGAAGGTGAAGGCTCTCAGGAGCAATAATGAAGGTGAGTATGTGTCGAATGAGTTTTAAAATGTATGTGCAAGAGAAGGCATTCAAAAAGAGTTGACAACAACCCACAAGCCACAGCAAAATTTGATGGTTGAGAGAAAGAACCATAGCAATGTGGTAGAAATGAGGGAAATGTTGCATGACCAAGGCCTACCTTTGCACTTGTGGGTTGAGGCATGCAATAAAGCATTCTATTTGCAGAACCAAAGTCTTCATCAGATTTTGGGCATGATTACATCGTAGGAGGATTTCTTGGGGAGGAAGCCAGATGTGTCACACTTCAAGATCTCTGGAGCCTTTGTCTACTTCCATGTCTACAAATATGTAAGGAAGAATTTAGAGCTGATAGCAGAATTGGGGGTATTTGTGGGTTACACAGAAACTCCCCAAAACTATCGTGTGTACTTTTCATCCCTCGGGATGACAATTTTGTGAATGGATGTAAATTTTGACGAAAAGAAATCAATGTGGTGCTCCCTTGAGAGGGAGATTGATATCCCACCAGAAGAGGAGATTTTAGCTCCAAAGGAAGAACTTCAGGAATTTGTGGAGCAGCCGCAAATTGAGTAGAGAGTGGAGACATCCACTCAAGCATGACCATATAGAAAAGGGAGGAAAAGAACTAAGGAATTTGAGAGACTTGTGTAGGATGTGATGGAGAATGTGGGTGCTCCTTCAAATCAATGTAGGCGTAGAAGGTCACCAGATCATTACATTGGCTACATGGATCTTATGACTAAGCTTGTAGATATTGAGCCTTCATATTTCGAGGAAGCAGTAGAGTAACCTATATGGGTTGATGAAATGGTGGAGGAGTACGAATCCATCGTAAGAAACAATGTTTGGGAAGTGGTCCCAAGACTGACAGATAAATAAATTGTGGGTTCGAGGTGGATCTTCAAGGTAAATCAAGCAGTAGATGGAAGCATAGAAAATTACAAGGCTAGATTTTTGGCCAAGGGGTACTCTCTGGTTGAAGTGATTGACAATGAGGAGAAATTTTCTCCTACAGCAAGGTACTCATCCATCATATCAATTCTTGCTATGGTTTCACATATGGGGTGAAAGATCCACCAGATGGATGTGAAAACAGCATTCATCAATGGACTTATTGAGGAGGAGGTGTATATTGAGAAACCATAATGCTTCAATACTTTTAATCGAGAGTCTCGTGTGTGAATATTCTCAAGTGAGCATTGTATGGTCTCAAGCAAGAACCCTTTCCTTGGTACACCAGGATCGATAGATATCTCACCGGTTCGGGCTTCATTAAAATTTAAGCGAATGAAAACCTCTATCATATTTTGGTAGAAGGTAAATTGTTGATTATTGTCTTACATGTTGAGGACTTTATTTTAACTGGTGATGGGTAGTTGATCAGATCTTGCAAGGGGGACCTTTCAAGAGAGTTTTAAATGAAGGACATGGGTCTCATGCACTACTTCCTCATATTGGAAGTGTGGCAAGGATATGGGGAATTTTTTGTCTCTCAGGTAAAGTATGCCAATGAGATACTTCAAAGTTTATGCATGGACAAATGCAAACCCATGGAGACTCCTCTAACGACCAACTAGAAGAAAAAGGATGCCACTTCAGGTGAGGAAGTGGATGCTACTATTTACCGGCAGTTGGTAGGTTCACTAATGTATCTTATGAACACGTGGCTAGATATCTGCTATGTAGTCAACAAGCTGATCCAATCCATGGTTTTCCGAACCAAATTATTTTGGATGGAATCTAAGCATGTTCTACGGTACCTCAGAGGCACTACCCAATTTGGACTATGGTACAGACAAACAGAGGGAGTGAAGTTGCATGGCTTCATAGATGTAGATTGGGCGGGGAGTCCATCAGATCGAAAGAGTACATCAGGTGGGATTTTCAATGTTGGGTACGAAGCGGTTTCTTGGTACAACAGGAAGAAAATATTTGTGGCACTCAGCTTGGAAGAAGTTGAATACATGGCTTCCAGTCAAGCAGCATGTGACGCGATATGGATGAGAAAGATAATTGTTGGATTGTTTGGTCATATGATGGATCCATATATGATCTATTGTGATAATCAGAGTTGCATCAAGCTCCTTTAGAATCATTTTTTTCACTATCAATCCAAGCATATATATATTTGGTATCTGCATTTACGGGACTGTGTGCAGAGGCAGATAATGTTGTTGCGGTACATTCCGACAGAGGAACAAAATGCTAACATTTTAACAAAGGCCTTGTCAAGAGGGAAGTTTGAGTTCCACAGGTGTAGTATAGGGGTGGCTGATAGTCCCTTTCTTGTTGAGAGGGAGTGTTGAAAAACATAGCAAGAAATTCTCAATTTGATTTTGCCTTGATTAAATTGAGAAAATTTGAATTTCCACATCAACAGACAACTTGGATGATATTAACTTGAGTGACGTGGCTTTTGTCACTCATTTTAATCAGTAAATTCGAGTTGGAGGAGATAGAGTTCAGTTAAGCATGTGTGATTTATAATTTGTAGCAATCAAGGTCAGTTATCTAAGGTTGTTTTCAGTTAGACTAGTTCCAATTGTTGGAAGAACTAATGGAGGGTCAAGTTGTACTGTGGGACTTCAGTCAAACTCAGTGATCATCTAGGTAATTGATCAATCAGCCCAAAAGAGCTAGTGCATGCAGAGAATTCGAGTTACCCAATTGAGATGGAGATTCCAAGGAAGTGTAACATCGGTTGTAAACTAGTTTTGAGTGTACATGTGTTGCATGCATTCAAATGATCATTCTAAAGGAATTGTGCAATCAATTTGAGGAATTTCCTAAATAATAGGGGCCTAATTCCTCGAGGAACGGCGCAAGGAAATAGGAGCTCAATCCAAGGTATAAATTGACTAAGTTTGGGTCAGAGGCCTTCAATGAGCAAAGAAATAGGTTGTGCACTTGCAGGGTGAGCTCAGTTGAGAAAATCAATTGTA
The DNA here is from genome assembly GCA_034641835.2 of Pinus albicaulis. Taxonomy (NCBI): domain Eukaryota; kingdom Viridiplantae; phylum Streptophyta; class Pinopsida; order Pinales; family Pinaceae; genus Pinus; species Pinus albicaulis. The sequence continues at coordinate 192,074,795 of CM076575.1, read as the reverse complement.
ATACATATATATTTAATTTGATTAATGCAAGAGCCATTGGGGTTTTTAGCAGATTTACTTCCCCGTATAAAAATAGTTATAGCATGTGTCATTTCTTATTGCATGTCTAAAATTTTTGTTCTATATTTTGAATTACTTTCCGTAGAGCACTAGAATAGGTTTGTATCTTGTGATTTTTATTAAAAATTCATGATAAATTGAAAATATACAGCATAATTTCAACTAAGATTTAAACAAGGAGATATGATGAAAACAATTAAAGGAAGTGGGCCTAGATTCTTTAGTTATCATAGCAAGAAAAGTGGAACTACTATTACATACAATTTTGTGCTTCATTTGACTCCATTGAATCATCTTGAGTAGATATTTTTTTATGAGATCCCAAAATGTATCATAGAAGGCTATGGTGAAATCATTCAGCCCCAATGCTTTATCTGTATGCATGATCCAAATATATTTTTGCAATTCCTCTTTGTCCACTAGATTAGTTAGAGTTGTATTGGCCTCGTCTATCACCATTTTAGGAATTGTTCTAAGGAGGTATTCAAAGTTGTCTGGCTCTAAATCTGTTTTCAGGAGCCTTTTGTAATGTTGATGATATTCCATTTTGATTACTTCTTTCCCTTCAATGGTGATGTTTCCTTCACCAATTATCACATATACTATGTTTTTTATTCTTCTCACTTTGGTTCTGCATCAACTGATTCTAGACTTAATCCTTTGTCTCTCTTCTTCTTTTATGTTACTTTGGTAAAGTTTCCAATAAATCTATTTTTCTTTGGTCTGCAATTCTATAGCTTCTTCTTCAATCTCCAATATTTTCTGTATGGTTTTGAGCTCTTCTCGGAACTCGATTTTTCCTGTGTTGTCTCCTTGTAGCTCGCTCTTGCCCATTCCTTTAGTGCTACTCTAACGATATTTAGCTTGGTTTCCTAAATTAATCTCGACAACCCATTAATTTTGGTCTTTTACGTAGTTTTAACTAGATGCTTAACCTCTTCTGTGGTGGACTATTGGGGATTGTAGCAGAATGGAAGAGTTCCCAAATTAAAACTTTTGCCTATGAATAAGGTGATGGGTTTATAGTCTAATGCTGCAAATGAGAGGATTTTTGAAGAATTCATTACACTTCCTGCCATAAAACTTGCATGGATTAAAAAATGTTCCAACCTTTCTTTTATGTTGTCTGGTCTTGTCCTTTTATTGTTCCAAGTGAATTTATTGTTCTTTGGATTGATGTCCATTAGATTATGTTGTGTGATTATTGTCTCAAGCTTTTCTTTCCTTGGGTCTGAGAGAAAGTATCCACTTCTCTTTTATCCAACGTTAATGACTAAGTTAAAATCACCTCCTACTATTGTTAGGTAAACTTGACTCGGGATAGAGTCAATGTTGATTAGGGTAAATAGTAGTGGTTTTGGGGCACATGGTATTGTGCACCCATGGTTTTCAGCCCGTGGTATTGCATGTAATGGAGCCTATAAAAGGTTGGGAAGACTTCATTGTAAGATAGGCCTGGAGGTGAGCGGTGAATGCTCACTTGGCCGGATTGGCCAGGGTTTTGGCCAATGGTTAATGAAATTTCATTGGTTGGGTTTTTCCCCAGAGTTTGGGGTTTTCCCAGAGAAACATTTATGTTTATGTTTATGATTTGTTGTTGGCTCTTTTCATTATGTTTGTTCCTCTCGGTAAATATTTTATTTATGCGGTAAATTCCTAACCAATGGTATCAGAGCCACCATATAAATCAGATCCTATATCATGGTTTGTTGCGAGGTGTTGTTGGCATTGGGCCAAGATATAAATCAGATCCTATATCATGGTTTTTTGCGAGGTGGTGTTGGCATTGGGCCAAGATATAAATCATATCCTATCGATCAGGAGAGTTTCGTCTAATTAGAGGGACTGGTTGCAGAGAAGGCCGAGGATTGATCTCTAACTCGAAATTTCTCTAATACGCCAGAGAGATTAAAAGCTTTTTGGATGGAGTTGACACCATGAGCAGTCCCAGGCAGCATCAATTTAAGCGTAATTTCTTTCCAAACGTGGAGGGATGGTGTTGGCTGAGTCTGAAGGGCGTCGTTGCCCTTGTAATGTTCGGCTAGGCTTTCTATGTTCTGTTTCTCACCATTACCACGCACCCCTGCTGGATGGCTTCCAACTGTTGGGCGTCTCTGGTTATAGGGGGTAGATGTTGGTCACGACATTGCAGCTGCCAACGACGGTTCTGATATGGAAATCTACGCGTGATAAACCTCCATTTAAGCCATGGAAGCTAGTCTCGGAATTCCTGTTAATCGGTGTTGATCTCTAAGAAAATTTTGTGGTTTGCGCAATCCCTTGCTTCGTCTTTCAGGGCCACAGATGAAGATGCTGGTAAATAGCTCTGGTTGTCTGGAAGCTGCCAACGATGGTGAAGATCGAAAGGAAGATTGTGAGTGCCTTGGAGGTCAGCCGACTGAGGAAAGATGTACGTCATCTATGTTGTACGATCATCATATGTAGGAGGTCGTGGTTTGCCTCCGCATGAGAATTTTCTCACCAAGAGTGGCTTCTCATAGCGATCATGGCAACAACACTCAAAATACCAGTGATAATATGCAAGCAGAGATGGGCCTTGCAACAGAGAGCGTGAAGTTGTTGAAAAACGCATAAGTCATTGTTTAGGTTGTGGAGAACGTTGCAAAGATGTGCGTGCATGAGGAGGGAATTATCATCTGAGCATGACGCCCAAGGATCAGGTTCTTGATGCTAGTTGTGGCATTGGAGGGCTAGTGCGGGCCATCGAAACACACTCGAGCAGCAATGTCGTGGGAGCACACCTAGACCACAACAGGAATGAGTGGTGGAGTGTGGTTTCAATAGCAGGGAGGAATAAAATTCTCACATACGTTTATGAAGGAATGGCAGTCTGATACAGGTGAAAGAGTTCGAGTGCAGCAACATGAATCTATGGCAAGGCGAGCGGATACACGAAGAATTCTGTGGAGATATGGATATGGCGTCTAATGATTTAGACTTAATGCTTGGAAACACCAAGCAAAGAGCCAAATCCAAATCTGCCGCAATGCCTACATTTAGCTAAAGTTTCTCGAGGAAGAAAATAGCTCTGCAAATGGGAGATGATGCGTAATGTTCTATGGCAACAAAATGAAGATGGGCTTTGTGAGATCCAAAAGTAGTGACAACATTTGGTGTTGACGCCAAGGTGTACTTAGGTGTTGGGATAAGAACAAAACTATGTTAGGCATGATTCATATGCCTATGATATTAACAATCTTGTAACAAAACATCCATATGCAGCATTGGTTGATAATATTTGATGAGAGAGAAGTTAAAGGAGAGAGGATATGTGCACGTGGATTGATTTTATGAACCATGTATCTGAAGAGAACTCCTAGAGGATTGGTGGTTACAGAGGCTGGTGACCCATGTAATCCAGTAGATGGGTTCTTTTTATAGGACATTTATGTCATATGTGCAAAGACAGTAACAATGAAACAAAACAAAACAAAAATATTATTATAATGGAGTTAATTTTATTACATGTAAATGGGCATACTGCTGTAAGACCTGGTATGGCATGCGTACCCCTCGGTAATCACTGGTAAAGTCTAGGTTAGATCTAGGTGATAGGGGGGATGTCAAGTTAACAATTACCTTGGGTAAAAATTTGAGGGGGGAAGAGCTAGAGTGAGCGGGGTTGTCTCACTTAGTAGTTTTGGCTGGATTTAGTCAATAAACCCCAAGTCAAGTTTAAGGGGGGAATTGTTAGATAAACTTGACTCGAGATAGAGTCAATGTTAACTAGGGTAATAGTAGTGGTTTTGGGGCACATGGTATTGTGCACCCATGGTTTTTAGCCCATGGTATTGCATGTAATGGAGCCTATAAAATGTTGGGAAGACTTCATTGTAAGATAGGCCTAGAGGTGAGCGGTGAATGCTCACTTGGATGCATTGGCCAGGGTTTTGGCCAATGGTTAATGAAATTTCATTGGTTGGGTTTTTCCCTGGAGTTTGGGGTTTTCCAGGAGAAACATTTGTGTTTATGTTTATGATTTGTTGCTGGCTCTTTTCATTATGTTTGTTCCTCTCGGTAAATATTTTATTTATGCGGTAAATTCCTAACAACTATAATGTTTTGGGTATCTTCCTCTGCTAGCTTGTCTGGCATAGACATTGTATATTGTGAAGATTTTATCAATCTCTTTGTTTTGAAAATAATTTTTGGTCCAATGCTGATATTTATAGACTCCCTTTAGATCCATGATTGTGTAGTTCCATATTGTACACACACCTATTAATGATCCTCTAGATTCGATTGCTAATTTAGTGAAATTATTTTTTCTATTAACTATTGCTACCATTTCTTCCTGGCTTAGATTTGTCTCCTGGAGTAGAATGATTTCGTGATTTATGATCTAATGAGGTCTTTGATTAAATTTATTTTGGAATTTTTGCATAGGCCTCTACATTTCTAGGAGACTGGATTCATTATTTACCTTGTAAGGAGATGGCAGGGCACTTACCTCTCCTTGCATGTGTCTGCATGTCCTTCATTGTTGCTCCTTTTGCTATATATGTATCCATAAATTGTTGAACTCCAAATTCCATGTATTTTTGTGCTACTTCATCTCTTATTTCCTTATTTTATTTTCTCTTGTATTTATTTTGATTTCTAGTTAAGATCATTACAGAAGAGGATTGGGGGAGGAGGAGGGGTGGAGATTCAAAGAAGCATGGGGGGATACAGGGTGGATATTGGAAGGGATAGGAGGGGGAAGATATGGGGATGTAGGGTTGGAGTCAAGGGGGTAGAAGAATTGATGGGTTGATCTGGATCGGCGGGCTGAAGAGGGGGAAGGATCGCATCTTCCAAATGAATCTCCCTCTCTTCGAGCTCTGAGGGGATAGTGATGTGATATTTATCTATATCAAAGGGAATATTTTCTAGGGAATTAAAGGGTTCATTGGAAGGAGGATGGGAAGATCCACTTTGTGAAGAGGGTTTAGGAATTAGGGGAGGGGATTAGATAAGGATGGACCTGCAGAAGGGTTCACTACATGCTTGGAGGATTTATTTATATTTCATTAGTTCCTACGTTTTATAGTCGCCCATTATGCTTCTTGGTTTTCTTTTGATTCTTCTATGGATCGCTTTGAGCATCTATTTGTAAAAATGGCCATATTCGTGGCATACCTTAAATTTGAAAGGGAGTTTTTCGTAGTCAAGTTGTTGGACGTGAACTTAGTTGTATACCTTTATCTTTACTTCCTCCAGTAACCCTTTACACAGATTGACTTCTACACAGATTTGTGTGCATGCATGCATATTTTCCTTAGGTTAACTTGTGTACATGTATTTGTCGATTTCATTGTCGATATATCTTACTAAATTATCTCCCCAACAATGAAGAGGGAGGTGGGGAAGACAGATCCAAATTGGCACTGCACTTGGAATGTCTAGCTAAGGATCAAAATCTACCGTCCATCGATTTAAATATAGGCCTCTTTTATCCATGAAGTATGCTTTGTTTCTGGAGATCATATCTCGATCTTCCTTGGATTCAAAATAAAAGGTGAAATAACCTCTATTGTACAAACAAACTAAGATTTTTCCTTAGGTTTTCGAAGCCCAATCGTGCTCGATCCATTTCTGCATTATTTTTGCAGATGGCCGAAGGTCTGTCGACTAACAAACTAGACCTATTCCGACAAGAGAAAGAGTTGATTTGCGAGGGACTGAGGGAGGCAGTTCTATTTCCAGGATTGAATCGAACTCTTTGACTAATTTTGAGACTGAAGGTCACTCCCATGGTAGCCCAAGTGAACAGATGAGGCTCTTAAATTCGTGGGTTGCTGGATCAGAAGGTTGCAGGGGAGGAGCCCACCAACCCCCCACGAAGAAGCCTATAGAGGGGTCATCAAATCGACTTAGAGCGGAGATTGGATGCAGATCAGGGTTGCAAGCAGAGAACTATTGCTCTCATGTGTCTCTTTTATCTACACCCAACTTCTTAGAGTTCAAAGGCATAAGTTGATATATTTATTTCTTAGAAAAGGAAGATTTTTCTCTTGGTTTTTGGTTTGGGGTGGATGCTCATTTAGGTCTGCTCTTGTAAGTCTCCCCTTTGAATATCTCAACATACAATTTTTGGATCTCCTCAAAAGAATGGATCCTCCTAAATAATTGGGTAGCTCTATCTACTTTGGGCTCACTTTCACGTGGTTCTAGTTCCCCAAATAATCCACCAATCACCAAGAATGAAGATAAGGTACATGTATGTGGGAGACTAGGCTCCTCAAGCTCCTTCACTTTCCAAGCTTCCATAAAGAGAGTGCAAGTTTCCTCTACATGAAATTAATCATAGACCCTACAAGAATAGGGATTTAATTTTCCTAAATCATTAGCCAATTCTAAATAATTAAGGGTTTTCTAGTTTTTTTGCCCTAAAAAGGAGCCTTTTAAATCCATTTTGGTTGAAAGGTATTCCTTGGAGGAAAATATTGTTGACCCCTTTCTAATTGAGTAATTTTATTGTACATGGACAGTTGGATTTCTATTAATTCCTTATGAGATTGGGTCATAGATAACTGAAACTCTTTAAATTTTTTAGTGAGAAGAGTGATAGGATAATTAGAATTATTTGGATTTGAAGTTGAGGCTTTCTTTTTAGATTCATATTTGGCTCTTCATTAAGTGGGAGTCTTCATGTCAGGTCTACCGGATAATACCCAATTATTATCAATTCCTTTAGCATTTTCTTTGGCCTCATTAATATTATTGGGTTTAGATTGATTGAGAAAGAGAGAAAAGTTACCTTCAAATGCATTAAGATAGTAAGTTAAGACTATTTGATCAAGAGGTTTGTGTGTGTGTGGAGAGGGGGGGGTGTTTCTTTAAACCATCTTGTAAAATATTCTAGTAAACTCCTCTATTGATTCGTTTTATTTAATTTCAATTGATGCATTCAACAAGAAATGAACATCTTTCTTTTCAACCCATCGTTCAAATTATTTGTCCTTGAATTGATTAAAATTATAAGTATTGTTATCTAGAAGACTAGAAAACCTCCTAAATGCATCGCCATTCATTGCAAGAGAAAAACATTTCATTGCAGTATTAAATGAAAAATGTGCATTGTTTTTAAGCTTCTTTTTAACATTTCCCTAAATTCTTGTGTAGATTGTGAATGATCTCCTTTAAAAATAGGTAATGCTTTTAGAGAATCATGCAGATCATGAGGTTGAGCAGATATGTTTGAAAAATCAAAAAGTTTATACAATTCGGAGACCATGAAGTAGTCATTGTATTATTACTTGATTCTTGTTCAGAAATTAAATCTCTAAGTGTAAGAAGTGCTCTTATATATGCGATATTGTTTAATTCTCTAGCTTTAGTTTTATGTTTTCTTCTTTAATAATAAAGTTCAAGCTCATGAACAATGACTTGTGTACCTTACTTTGATGAGCTTGTATTGTACCTTCTCTAAGTATTGGATTCAGTTGGATTCACCAGGTGAGATCCTACAAATTACTACTACATAAAAAAATCTCAACCAAAGTATAAATACAATAAATAAAAATTTCACCAAGGGTTGTTGTCATATACAACTAGGTTGACCAAACTTCTACCCAACAAAGATGTCGATAAGTAAAGTTGGAAATTTCATACAACCTACTAAGATGGGAACATACAAGGTAAGGGCCCACTATCACCTTGGCCCAAACCCCCACTCTTTAAGCCCAAATTACTTCTAAAAGGCTAAGGATTCTCCACTATTACCTCAACCAACTAAAAGAAGACCATTTCCTTCCTTGGGGTTGAAGAATGAGGTAGAAAAGTAAATTATTAACTATCCCACTAGGTTTTTGTGTGTAATCTACAACAAAAAATAAAAACGTACACCCAAATGTACAATATATAGCATTATAATAGTCAATTTAAGTGTACAAAAAAATATTTTAAGCAATTCTAAATTTATTTTTGAGTTTAGAGTAGTGGCTAGAGGAGTTCTAGTACAAATTTTCTCATTACCTTGTAAGTGTGGACTATAAAATCTATAGAAAAGTATAGGAAAAACAACCAAATTTCCCCTAAAAAACCAACCATCTATAAAAATGCATGTGCTAACCATCTCTTCTGCAACCCATGAATTTCTCTGGATTCCTCACGTATCTCAGCTAATTTTGGTATTGTGGTGATGTTATTGATCGAAAATTTCCAATATATCGTCGAAAATGGTAAGGGAGCTTTTAGAAGTTGGTTAAACTTGAAAATATCCATCATTTAGTGGAGAGAGTGGCTTAAACAAGTCAAGGAGTTAGATCCGAGCAAACTTAGATGTCTGAAAAGAATTGTAGAGCACTCCATAACCTGTAGCATTTACTGAGTTAATCATCACATAAAAATGATAAATAGAGGAAGCTTTTGAGTTCATTTGGTTGGTATTTTTTAAAGTGTGAGAGCATGCCATTATGAGGGCATTGAGAGTGAGTGGAGATTGCGGAAGCTACTCGCATAGTTTTTCAGTGTTTAATTAGAGTGTTGTATGCAGAAATCAGAGATATAATTGAGAAGAAAATGCAGAGTTCATGTGTTGCAAGTGGAAGATAATTGGCAGCTTGTGGTGTGTTAGTGAGCAGAGTTTGGTGTGAGAATAAGAGAATAATTTCCCTCCTCTGAGAAATTTTTTTGATTCATATGTTATGTGCAGAATGATGGTGTTGTTTGGTTGTTCATGTTGAGCAGATTGAGAACCCAACTTGAAAATATGTGAAATGTGGTTCGGATGGAGGAATTGAAGGCGTGGAGTCTTCAGAGTAGATAGTGATTCATCGGATTTAGTAGAAGTAACACATTTCTCCATCTAATAGAAGTTGGATAGTCCAATTGGAGTTGGGTGAGGATCATTGGTCATCAGCGGATATATTTTCATAGATTCGTGAGAGAAACATATTTCCTAAACGATAGGTGTCAACATATTTTGAAGGAAGCCAAATATTCCATCTTATGGTTGTAAGATAATACATGTATAAGTTTTTCTACAGATTAATAAAATAATTGAGCAGTGCGGCAGCGGCAGGGTGGTTTTTCTCCCGAAAGGGTTTCCACCATAAATACTTATGTCCTTATGTGTGCATGCTTGTGTTGATGTTTCTCATGTTTATTATGTTATGAGTTATTGTTTCCTTCATGTTTGACTACTTGGAGAGTAGATCGTATATCATGGCCAGAAGCAAGAAGAGGATGTCTCAAAATACAAAGGGTTTGAAGAAGGAAAAGATTCAGTCCATTGCAAATGAAGCAACAAATTCTGAAATATCAATCAAAACAGTTGTCATGAAGTAATGTTTTGAAAGAATATTTTAATTATGATTCTAATGATTCTATTGAGCTACATAGTGGAGATGAGATGGATATTTCTCTTGTTAAGGTTGAATACGAAACCACAATGTTTTTTATAAAAGTATTAGCTACTGAATTGGATAGAATAACCTCTGCATGTAAGGATCATAAAATAATTTTACAGATTTCCGATGAGAAGGAGAATGGACTAAGAGAAGTGATCGTTGCATTAAAAAATCTTCTAGAGGAGGGAAAAAAAAAATAGAAGATGAAATGAGGAAGCAACATATAGAAAAGGAGGAGGAACATGAAATATTAGAATCTAAAGTGGTTTCATTAAAGAGTGATTTAGAGAAGAAAACCACTCAGCTGAAGAGCAGCTAAAGTACCTCATATTGCAAATCATATTGCAGCATGCATGAAGGAGAAACTAGCTTAGTTGCAACCTGATCTAAAAATGGAACTATTTGTAAATGTTATGCAAACCACCTATATATTTCAGCAAAGTATCTTGACTTTGTAAGTCTACCCCTAATAAGAGTGTTGTTCTCCTAAACTATTGGGTGTAGTCTTGTACATTTTGTCCCTTAAGTTGTCTGGAGTTTTTCCAGTTCATGATAGCCTTTTGTAAATGAGCTAATGGATAAAATTGATTTGTAATTGCAGTAATATATTCAGCCCGTGATAAATTGATCTTACCATGTTTTTTAATTTCATCCTTGGTCTTGGCTTCCCACCATACCAATGTTGCTCCATCCATTCTCAAAGAGGCTAATTTTATCTTGGTGTCGTCATCATGAAGGTTCTGTATCCTCAAGTAAACTTCCAACTGTCTTATCCAATTGTTAAGTTTCTTTGCATTGACCTCACCATTAAACATAGGCAACTCAAATTTAACATCAAGATTTAAAAATGGACTTTTACCAGTGGTTTTAGACTTGTGATATTGATTCACCGAAGTAAAGGATGACGATGTAGAGAAAGAGGATGAAGATGGGGATGGTGGATCACCATTTCCTCCATGTCCTTTCTTTGACTTGTCATCACTTTTCTTTCCTCCTGAATAACCCTCTCCTTCTTTCTGGTGTTTAGACCCTTCTCCAACAAGCCTATCATTCCTTTCTTGGTAGAGTATCCTTACCATCTCTGTCATGTCTAGGAAATCCTTTTGGAACACCCGTTCCTCTTCTTTGGGATCAATGTCTTCAGGAGCTTCTCCTTCTCTTGAAGACATGCTTGAGGTTTCTTCAATGGCTCTTGGAGGTGGTTCTCTGGCCCTTCTTGGTTGAGGATTACTTTTTTCTCTAACCAATTGTCCTTCACCTCTCTTGAGTTTAAGCCTAGTAAGCATCAAAACTTGCAAACAATCAACTATATCTTTGCACAAGAAAAAATGCAGAGTAAAAATCTAGCTCCTAAGGCTCAAATCCTTAGCTCCGATACCATCTGATATGAAAATGGAACTATTTTTAATGCTATGCAAATTATCCATTTCCATTCAAATTAATGTGCAAAGTATTCTCCACGTCTTGCAGGTTAAACAAAATGTTTTTGGTAATTGTTTCTGAGTTTTTGTGTGAGGAAATGTTAATTAAGTTTATTGTTTAACATTTTATATCAGAAATACACAGCAAGAGAAATTCACCATAGCATAACACAGCAAACTGATGAGGCAGTTCACCCCTCCTGGGCTACATCTGCCGAGTCCAAGGCTCCCAATGGGCATGTCCTTGCTCTATTAAGTTGCTCAAAATGGTTATACATTGAAATATATGCCTAAACAGGAAAAAAAAGTTGTTAATTTGACTTCAGAAGACAGAAATAAGCTAAAAATGGCTTTTTTTTCACCTCAAACAGTGAAGTACAACCCAATACAGCTTCATCTTCCTGATGGCCCTAGTGGCTCTTTCCTCTTATCTGAAGAAAAAATGGCTGAATAACACCTTTGTTCACTCTGCAACCTGTCCCAAACACTCCAGAATGCTCAAGAAACCCAAAATTTACTAAAATTTCATCCAAATTGGTTCAATATTGCGAAAGTTATGATCAAAACAAATTTCTGCCCAATGTCACTTGAAAACCCCACTAAATGTGGGCTAACTCCAGTTAGGAGCGCTAACTTTGGAATAACCCTGAATTTGGTGGAACGCGCCCTAAACAGGGTGGAACCACTAATAGTTACAATAAATGTTGGGCAGTTATGGTCACATGAAGTCCGTTGAACCCGTCGGCGGAATGTTGGACCTAACGATTTTGAAACCTCCGCATTAATTCTAAGAGTGGTCACATTTATAAGTTTAAACGGTAACCATAACTGCTTTCATTAGAGGTTGTTCATTATGTGCTACAATCAAGCCTAGAAATAGGAAGTTTGGTTTATATACGCCATTATTGGTACCTTCTATACCATGGGAAAGTGTTTCTAGGTATTTTGTTGGAGGTCTAGCATTATCTAGAAAGAAGCATGATTATCTTTATGTATTAGTTGATAGATTCAGCAAGATGTGTATTCTTATGCCACGTAAGAAATCTATAACTGTTGAACAAAATGCTGATTTATATTTTCAACATGTGTCGGTTCATTATGGCTTGCCTACTTCTATTGTTAGTGACAGGGATTCCAAATTTGTTGGGAATTTTTGGTCCAATTTATGGAAGATGATGGACACCAAGTTGAAGAAGAGTATTGCTTTCCAATCCTATTTTTGGAGGTCATTGGGCAATTTCAAACTTCAGTAAATTTCACATATGACTTCGGATTTGAGTGTCGTTTGCAGCGCCAGAATCACAACGACGAGGCCTTTCCGGTCGTTTAGATTGCAACCAATTCTGAGCAGTTCCATTTTTGAGCATTTTTTCGACTTGGACATGATCTCCTATTCACACCTCCCCATTGGGAATATTTTGGACCCCAAAAGCCTTCAATTACCTGCTAAGAAGATGAGGGTACATATCCCTCACCTTTTCCACCTCCATCCATTTTTACTTACTCATTTTGCTGCCCTTTAGACGAACCCGAACATAATTGACATTTCCCCTTCTCGAAGTGTGTGTCCTTCTGTCAAGGATAGCATCCTCTTTCAACTCATCCAAAAATTCTGGTGAGAAATCCTCTATGGATGGCAGTTGAATGTCACTTTCATGATCAGCAATTAAAGGAGGTTCATACAAACGTAAATTTTCCACGTTCACAACGAAATACATTTGCATATATGAAGGAAAATCTAGTTGAAAAAGCATTATTTCCAACTTGTTTAAGGATCTTGAATCGACCATAACAAATAGGCTTTAGCTTTTTACCTTCTCCTTGCATTCTTTCCTTACTAATATGCAGCCATACCTCATCTCCTTCTTGAAACTTATGATCAATTCTATGTTTGTCATGCCTCTCCTTGTACTTTCCTTGACTTTTTTCAAGTTGTTCTTGAACCTACTGATGTATAAGCTGAATTCTTTCAATGAACATGTGAGCTTTGTCAATGTCACTATGCCCATCAATGGAAACATCCTTCTCAAGAATGAAATCTAAAGGTGACTTAGGAAAATACCCAAAACAAGCTTAAAAAGGTGAAGTATTTGTAGAAGAGTTCTTAGCCCAGTTGTAAGCATGTTGAATATAATGCAAATGCTCATCCCAAATCTTGGGATGCTTGCTGCAATAACCTCTCAAAAGATGTACAATGGTTTTGTTCACTACCTCTGTTTGGCCTGTCTGCCTATTCTGGTGAAGCTAACTAGAGTTCCTCCAGTTTTGTAGGAGATTTGTTAGTGCCACTGGGAAAAATCTTGTTTGGGGCATAGCTTTCTCAATTTTCGACCAAACAAGACAAAATTTTAGTCAAAAGTCTTGTTTTTGGAGGTCATTAGTCAATTTCAAACTTAAGTAACTTTCACATATGATATCGGATTTGAGTGTCGTTCACGGCGCCAGAATCGCAGCGATGAGGCCTTTCCAGTCGTTCAAATTGCAACCAATTCTGAGCAGTTCCATTTTTGAGCTTTTTTTCGACTTGGACATGATCTCCTTATCACAACCACAAGTATAAGAGATGATAACAGTAGCAAAAGAAGAAATAAGGAGAGCAATAAAATATGAAGCACAAGAAAGATAAGCCAAAGGTTATGCCAAAGATAACACCAAGAAGATCATTTTCACCTTTGGGTGATGTGATATGCTACAATTTCCATAAACTAGGACATATTGTAGCAATTGTAGGTCCATGCAACAAGAGAAGCAGTGGTATAGAAGATCTTATCAAGAAAACTAGAAATAAAGACAACCCACTTCACGGAGTTCATCCAAAATCAGGTATAATGGTCATTTTTATGGTTATTGCTACCCATGCAATGATTTTGGCCATAATTATTTTGAATGCAGGTTGCATGCAATGAGGATTAAAAGGAAGATTAATAGATTTGAATCTTTTCCTTCATTTCTTGGTCATATCAGATGCTACATATGTGATAATATTGGTCATATGGCCAAGGATTGCAAGACTACAAGACACTTAAGGCCACCTAATCAAAGAATGAAGAATATTAAAAGTAGGTCAAACAAGAGGATAGTTGGACATCCACATGCACGAGATCAACCTCTTAAAGTTTGGAGAAAGGAGCAGCAAGAACCTGTAAGAATAAACTGAGGTTTGAACGACCTCAGGGGGAGATATGGTGCATCATGGTTTTGCATGTAGAATCATTGATGGTGTTTTTGTTGATTGTTGGGTAGCATCGGATGTGTTCTAGCTCTGAAATATTCTGGAGGGGATAGAACAAATGAGATCTCCAAGACCCAGAAATCGTTTGAAGAAATTCGACTCAGAGCTTAAGTTATTCAAATAATTAAATATTTTAAATAGAGCCTAAGTTAAAACTTGGGGAAATAAAATAATTAAAGTGAATTAATTTAAATGTCGATGAGATTGTTCTAAGTGACAAAGATCAAGTTTTTTCTAATCACAGCCATCAATTAGAGATTAGATCAAGGTCGTTGATTCATCAAAAAGAAAATTATAAAGGAAGGATTGAGGGTCAGTTGGAGAACACACACAGAGTGTGAATCTAGAGATCTAATTCTTCTGACAAAGCAGTGCTCGGACGAAGATGAAATCTGAGTGATTCAGTGTTGTGAGTGATAGTTCGGCAGCAGGACTTCAGTCCAAGGTCGAAAATACAATTGCAGAGAGGCATACCAGCACCAGGAGAGATAGTGCAGCACCAGAGAGGTGACGCAGAGCCTAAGAGAGCAACACAGAGCATGTGGCAGAGGTTAGAGGGGAAGTTCGGCAGTGGGACTTCAATCCAAGGTCGAGAATAAAATTACAGAGAGGCAGACCAGCACTAGGAGAGATAGCACAGCACCAGAGAGGTGACGCAAAGCCTATGGCAAAGGTTAGAGGGGAAATTCGGCAGCGATAATTCATTCCAAGGTCGAGAATACAATTGCAGAGAGGCAGACCAACACCAAGAGAGACAACGCATCACCAGATAGGTGACGCAGAGCCTGTGGCAGAGGTTGCGCCGTTAGTTAGGAGGCAACGCTGGGGTTTCTGTGAGGCAGATCGGGTAGCCATTCAGCATATCGATTTTTGAGTTGAGAAGGCTCACAAGGAGGGTGACATAGCCACTAGAGGAGGTGATGCAGTCTCATCACTGAGCTTTTTGTAGCCATCACTGCGCAGCACTGGGGATAATGCAGTCAACTTGTGGTTTCTTCATTTTGCTGTCGGATCAACTGAAATCTCTGTCTCCGGATAGAGGTACTTCTACCAAGGATTTTCTCTATTGGGTGAGCCGTATTTGGAACCCTATATTGTATTCATAAACCTGCATGATAATATAAACCCTCAAAACTTTTGCATCGATTTTCCTGCATTGGGTTTTTCCGAGGACATTTGTCCGAAAATAAGTGTGTCCTTTGTCTAAATGCCTTATTTATTTTTCAGTACTTGATCTGTATAGTTGTGTAGGTTGTAGTGTATTTACATTAATATTTTCTTGATGTATTCAGAAAATAACTTGTTAAATTAATGAAAAACAAGTAGGTAATGTAAATCATATTTTTGCAGTAGGATTTTTGTAACCGAGATTCATACATTTTCACATGGTATCAGCGGTGTTGCAGATCAAGTAGAGTTTAAGCCATCAGTGAAACGACAAAGAAAAATTTGCTGCAGGAAGGCATTTGTCCTATGTTATGAAACCAACTCACAAAATAGAAGAAAAGATAGATCAACGCCTTAGAAATCAACCTCTTCAAGGGGGAAACCTCCTTTACATTACATAAATAAACAATTCTTGGATGATACAAATTACAAAACCTCCTTTCTATATATAGGAGTCCATGGGATCACAATATAATCCTAGCTGACATAAGAATAATAATGTAAGGGCACAACAATAACAATAGTGGCATTTTATGGGGCACAATAATAACAATATTGGGGACTACAGGGTACAACAATAACAATAAGGGGGCTACACTAGAAACAATAAGGGACTACACTAGTAATATAGGGACCTAACATGCCCCTCTCTTTCAAAAAAGTGTTTTCCTCAACACATGAGTAGTTTTGGATGCTTTTGTATAAAATTCTCATCCTCCCATGTGAAATCTTTAGTGGGTAAGTTATTCCACTTGATGAGATACTCTTAAATTTATCGATTTCGTAACTGTCGAATTTTTGTTTCCGGGACTGCTTCAGGTTCCAATATTAATTTTCCTTCCTCATCAAGTTCTAGAAATATTGTTTGGACTGGAATTTTGTCACCTATAACCTTCTTTAAGCATGAAACATGGAAAACAAGGTGCACTCGAGAAGATGCAGGAAGCTCCAATTTGTATGCCATTGTACCAATGTTTTTCAACACCTTGTAAGGACCATAGTACTTTGGCAATCATTTATTGTCTTATTAGCTTGCTTGAGGGACATTTGTTTGTATGGTTGTAGCCGTAAAAATACTCAATCACCAACATCAAAACTTCTCTCGTTGTGATGTTGACCTACATGTTGTTTCATTCGATTTTGTGTCAAATTTAGGTTATCCTTTAAGTGTTGGAGAGCTTGTTGTTGACGCTCGATGTGATATTCCAGTGCTTGAACCTTATAATTTTCTCTTAAATATGATGTGATGGACGGTGGATGATATTCATTAAGTGTTATAAATGGGGTCATTTTTGCTGCAGTGTGGAAGGAAGTGTTATAACACAATTCAGCCAAAGGTAACCACTTGACCCATTACGTTTGTTTATCATATACAAAGCAACAAAGATATCCTTCCAAACATTTGTTCACTATCTCAGTTTTCCCATCAGATTGAGGATGATAAGATGAGTTATGAGCTAGTTGAGTACCCAAACAAGAAAATAATTTTGTCCAAAAATTTACACTGAAAATGGCATCTCTGTCACTTACAATAATCTTTGGGTTTCCATGTAGCTTTTGAATTGTTTCCATAAATGCAGTAGCAACTGTACTCGCTTTAAATGGATGAGATAATGCACAAATGTGTGCATACTTGGTAAGTCGATCAACTACCACCATGATGACACTCTTTCCTTCGGACTTAGGTAAACCTGTGATAAAATCCATTGAAACCTCCTCCCAACGTTGACTTGGAATGGATAAAGGTTGTAGCGGACCTAGGATCTTAATTGTCTCAACTTTGTTTTGCTGGAAAACCAAAAATTCCGCCACAAACTTTTGAATATCATATTTAAGGCCATCCCAAAAAAAATCTTTCTTCACCCTATGGTTATTTTTTAAAATATCGAGTGTCCTCCTAAGGGAGAGGGGTGCAATCCCAATCAAATATTTTGTTTTTGTTTGGAAGTCTTACAAATATATAAGCAATATTTGTACCACAAGGAATCATTTTTCCAACTAAATTTATCAGATGTACTAGGATATTGCTGCAAATTTTGAATGATTGTCCACACTTCTTCATAATTCTTCCATTTCTCCCTTGCTTCGGTTATCCAATCTGATTGGATAATAGAAACGGCACAAAGTAATGCTTCTAGATCCTCATCATTTCTTGAGACTGCATCTGCAACAACACTTCGCTTCCCTTTTTAGTAGATGATTTCAAAGTCATAACCCAACATATTTGTGACCCATTTTTGTTGCTCTTCTAAAAATAGTCTTTGTTCCAAAAATTATTTAAGACTACCATGATCAGTTTTTACCTTGAAGTGTCTTCGCATTAGGTACGGTCGCCATTTCTTTAGTGCATGTAGTATTGCCAACATTTCCTTCTCATAAATAGCTTTCTGTAAATACTTTCCTTTGATTGGATGGTTTTCAAAAGTAATGGGTCTTCCTTCTTGCATTAAAATAGCACCAATTATATTTCTTGAGGCATCACATTCCACAATAAAGGTTTTTGTGAAGTCTGGTGTAGCTAAGATCGGGGCTTGGCACATTTCCTCTTGAATATGTTCAAATGCCTTAGTTGCCTCAGTAGTCAATGAAAATGCATCTTTCTTCAATAATGTTGTTAGAGGTGCTTCTATTCTCCCACAATCCTTAACAAACTTGTGATAATGCCTTGTTAAACTAAGAAATCCCCGCAACTGCTTTATGGTTGTGGGGACATTCCATTCCTTAATGGCCTTAATTTTGTTAGTAGCTACCTTAACACCCTCCTCAGATACAATATGACGCAGATATTCCACCTCTTTTACTCCAAAGAAACATTTTGAGGTTTTTTCATATAATTGTTTCTCCTCCAATACTTTAGCACCCTATCAACATGGTGAACATGATCCTTCCAATACATGTTGTAGATTAGTATATCATCAAAAAATACAAACACAAAAATTCTAAGGAAGGGTTTGAAAATGGAACTCATCAACCCTTGAAATGTAGAAGTTGCATTGGTGAGGCCAAAATGCATGACCAAAAATTCATAATGACCCTCATGAGTTCTAAATGTTGTTTTCGGAATTTCTTCAGTCTTCATTCTAATCTGATGATATGCTGAATGGAGATCCAACTTGGTGAAATAAATTGCTCCATGTAATTCATCCAATAATGCATCAATGACAGGATTGGGAAATTTATCTTTAATAGTGAGCTTATTGATCTCCCTATAATCCGGACACATGCGCCATGATCCATCCTTCTTGTGCATCAATACTACTGGAGTCGAGAAAGAACTTTGACTAGGTTGAATTATACTAGCCTCTAGAATTTTTGCAATCATACGTTCAATTTCTCTCTTTTGGACATAAGGATATCTGTAAGGCCTGATTTTTGGAGGAACACTTACTGGAATTAAATTAATATCATGATCATGATCACGAATAGGTGGGAGTCATTTGGGAGTTTCAAAAACCTTGGAATGATTGTCCAAGACTTTTTGGAGATCTGGAGAAATAGATGATTTTGATATTGGAACTTCTAATGAGCATAATTGTGCAATTACGCCTCATTTTTATTTCTTTAGAAGGTTTGTCATGACATTAGAGCTTATAATCTTTCCCACATTCCCTCTGATACCCCGTAATTCAACTTCCTTTCCTTCTGGAAAATAAAATAAAATAAATAAATAAATAAAATAAAATAAAATAAAAAATCAAGAAAATTTCTTGAAAATTAAAAGCTATTGTCCCCAAAGATTGTAACCATTGTACTCCTAGTACAACATCAGCACCACCAATGGACTATTCAATACATATTCTCCCATGGTTAGCTTGATATTATGGAACTTTCCAGAGAAATTTATAGTTCTTCCATTTGCAACCATCACTGGACACTCTAGTGCTGGGTATAGGAATCAATTCAATTCCTTGGCTACCTTACAATGAATAAAATTATGGCTACTACTCGAATCATTTAGCACTATTACATTTTTATTCTTGATATGTCCTTCTATATTGAGAGTTTGAGGAGTGGTAATTCCTTCCAATGCATTACAATATATGGACGGATTCATTTCTTCTTCCTCTAGGGTTGGTTCCTGGTGTATATCCTCTTCTTTTGAATTTTCTTGTTACCTTTCTTCCTCCTCTTCACAATCTATGTAAAATAATTTCTTCTCAAAACACTTATGACCTTTAGTGTATTTTCTATCACAACTATATAAAATCCCTTTTTCTCTTTTTTCTTCCAATTGTTGTGGTGTCAACCTTGTAGGTTGTGGAATTCTAGGAGTAGCAACACTTCCATCTGTATAGTTGTGAGTGGTAGGCCTCCTTGTCGCCATAATTTTGCTCTCAATTTTTCTTGCCAACCCGAATGCCTTCTCCAATGAATCAGGTTCCCAAAGGTGAACCTCAGGTTGGATATTATCCTTTAAAGTCCCTATGAAGACATCAATCATGTGATCCTTTGAAATATCCTTTACCCTTATATTCAATTTTCGGAAGTCCTTAATGTGCTCCACCATTGAACTCTTTTGTTTGATATTTATCAATTGGCTAAAGAATGTGTTGATCTTTGTATCCTCATAATGTGCTATCATTTCCTCTGTAAAAATTGACCAAGTGACAATTTTTTTACGAGAGAAAATCCATAAATACCATTGTCAAATTTATTTTGTTCTAAATATAAAGTTGCAATGCGTACCTTTTGCGTGTTTTGAAAATTATGGAGATCAAAGTATTGCTCCATCTATAGTATCCATGTTACGGGATGCTTGCCATCAAACTTCCTCATATAGATATTTGGAATATGGTGGGTATTCAATCCAACATTAGAGTCTATGAAGTCATGATTAACATTTATTTTTTTCTCAGAACGAGTTTCCTCTACTACCTTTTCACCATTAGGAAGATTTTCTTGTAGCAACTTTTCTAAACCTTCCATGTCTTTCTTCAAATCTTCCATGTTTCCTTCTATACCATCCATCTTAGCTTCCATGCCATTCTTCAAACCATCCTTCTTAGCTTCCACGTTTTTCTTCAAACCATCCATATTAGCTTCCATTTCATTTTTGGTTACTTTTTGCAAGAACGAAATTTGTTGCACTTGGTCTTGTAATTTGATATATTATGTTGCACTTGGTCTCATAAGTTTGATATATCATGTTGCACTTGGTCTCATAATTTTGATATATCATGTTGCACTTCTTCCTCTTCATGCGTCATAGTAGATATTTCTGAGGGCTTAACGGGTGCGGAATTATTTTTTGGAGGCATTATAGAACCCAACACTGCTATCTATGCTTCAATATTCCCTTGGAATCACTTCAAACTTATTTTTCAAACAAAAGATATGCAATTAAAAAAAATAAAAAAATACACACTTTTTTCTTGCTTTTGAGAAGCTCGATATTGATACTGATGTATCTCTGTGATTTCGAATCCCCAATATTTGAGATTTGGTCCTGTCATATCCCTCTGAGTCTTCTTTCCAATTCCACAGGTCATACCTGATTTGGATTCTTCAAGGAAAATTTATGTCCAATATCCTACAATGAGCTAATTATGGACTATTTTAGTAGAGTGAAATTGTACGGCATGCCATGTGTCATTGTTTCGTCCTTTGGCTCTGAAATCAATACAACAGAAACTAATTTTCGTGCACTTTTGGTCACTTTTTACAGAATACCAATCTGATGTCTGAAATGAAAGTTATGACAATTTTCCCTCGGCCACCTATTTGAGATGAAATTCTGAAGCATGCACAAACCCTAACTCCCTCAAATCATATCTCCGAAAATTTAGCAAACCAAGATCTAAAATTTTTACACGACATTCCTCAGGATTTCGGCTCAAATGGGTTTTTTTGTGGCTTCTGAAACTTTGTATAAAAAAAAAACTAGTGAAAATTCCACGATGACCTATTTGCAACAGCGAAACCCTATAATCCAAAGCTTTGATACCAAAAGTTATGAAACCATCTCACAAAATAGAAGAAAAGATATATCAACGCTTTAGAAATCAGCCTCTTCGAGAGGGAAACCTCCTTTACATTACATAAATGAACAATTCTTGGGTGATACAATTGACAAAACCTCATTTGTATATATAGGAGTCCATGGGGTCACAATAGAATCCTAGCCGACCTAACAATAATAATGTAAGGGCACAACAATAACAATAGTGGGATTTTATGGGGCACAATAATAATAATATGGGGACTACAGGGGTACAACAATAAAAATAAGGGGGCTACACTAGTAATATAGGGACCTAACATTCTAAGTGACAGCATTGAACCAGAAAAAGGCATAGGAAGGGTTGACATAGTCACCATAGGGGCTCACGCAAAGCTTGTATCAGCCAGCTAGGATGACGATGTAGCAATAACAAAGGCAGTGCAGTGTTTTCTAGGCCAACGCAGAGGTTTTGAGCCTCAAATTTTTCTAGTTTCTGTGGTTGGAAGAGCAGTACGAATTTTCTTTTGGAGTTGTTTGTGGACCATTCTTTTTGTTGGTGCAGAACAATGTCTAGTGGGGTAGTGGAAAATTAGAGGGAAGCAGTTCCTCATAAGACTTCCTACCATGAAGTTTAGATCCAGTGCTGATCAACAGCAAAGAGTGATCGTGGAGGAGTGTTTCAATATCAGTTGGAAGAAGTATTTATGTAAAGGAAATTGATTTTCAGAGGGAGCTCGTTCCTTAGACTCAGTTTCTAGATCCAAAGAAACCTCGATCCGAGTTTTGTTGGGGCAGCAGCAAAAGAGGGAGAAGAGAACTAGTTCGACATTTTCTTTTTGAGAAGAGATGGCCACACATGGACTAAGGGATTGGGACAGGTTGGATGGAGCATCCAACTTTGTCATCTGGAAGGCCAGGATCCTGGCAATTTTGGATGAACATCGCATCAAGGATCGTGTCTTGAATGCAGTTGCAATCCCTGTTGATGTTGATCCTCTCAATAAGTATGAAGAGGCTCAAGCGAAGGCAAAATGAATGATAATGGACAGAGTCAAGGATCATACGATCCCACATATTGATGAGAATAACACAGAAAGGGAAATGTGGACTTCCTTGACCACTATGTACCAAGGAACTTCCGTCCAGCGGAAGATGTTGCTTGAGAATCGGCTGAGAATATTCCAGATGCAAAAGGGAGAAAAGATCGACCCCTTCCTTATCATATTGCAAGAAATCCGAGATCAGCTAGCTTCCGTAGAGGCTACTCCAGATGATGGTCTTATGGTTAGGACTGCCCTGAATGTAGTCTCTGAAGTTTGGGAGAACTTTGTCCAAGTAATTTTGGGCAGAGCATCTCTTCCAAATTGGGAAGAGATGTGGGAAGCTCTTCGATAATAAGAGATCATAAGGTTGGCCAAGGATGGAAGCAGCAGCATGGGGATAAAAATCAAGAAGGAGGAAGAGTAATATGTGGTTCTCACATCTAAGGGACAGCACGAGCAGCAGAGAAGGAAGAAGAAGGACCTCTCGAAGATCATA
Organism: Pinus albicaulis; assembly: GCA_034641835.2. NCBI lineage: Eukaryota > Viridiplantae > Streptophyta > Pinopsida > Pinales > Pinaceae > Pinus > Pinus albicaulis. The sequence goes on along the minus strand of CM076575.1, from coordinate 192,052,079 downwards.
TGCTTCAGGTGTGGAGAATTGGGACATTTCGCTACACAATGCCCTCAGAAGAAGAAGGGAAAAGAAGAATCTGACTCGAAGGCTGCTGCAGCAAAGGATGATGATGGGGATGATGATGATTGTGCCATGAGTGTTCATGTGCCTTGAGAGAAGAGGTTGGGAGACATTGATCTGTAGTTCCTTGAACTGTAGAGTTGCAGGATCCTTGAGGTTCCCAAACTCTTGGATCACATACGGCTACGGGAGCCCTTAATGACAGTAGAATAATGACGGGTGTCAATTATGTTAGTGTCTATGAGTCACCAATGATCAAATGTACTCTTTCAGTGTCATTTGATAGGTTCCTAGGTCAAATTGTTATAATTTCAAATTAATTTTCAAAAAAAGATTGATCATTGTTCAGTGTCTAGGTATTATTACTGCTCCTTCATTTCAAGGTCATAAAATTTCATCATGTTAATGTTATAAAAAGTCATAAAAGAGTCATGTAATCACCATAGTCACCATCATGGGAGTTAGTAATTAGGTAAAAAGTGTTCAAAAAGAGTTAAAAGGTACACTTACCTCTCAATAAAGATGTAACCATGCCTAATAAAGTGATAAAGTTGCAGTACACTATCCTATCATTTCATTTTTCAAAAAAGACATGTGATGTCACTCCATGACCAAATAAAACAATCGACTTTGAGTTATAATAATACCATCCAAGCATTCTAATTATTCATTTCATCTTCATTGAGTACCTCTCCATCATCGAGCTTCATCTCAACCATCAGGGCATTGAATTTCTTCATTTTAAACATTTCCTACCTAGCACGTTGCGCTTGAGGTGCCTTCGCTGCATTTTTGGAATAGGAGGAAAATATAAGCATACAAAGGGCTTCATTCAACATTCAACAGCTTCCAAGGATTCCACATGAAGTAAGTTAGCCTTTACTACCTCTCTCATGCAGTCATTTCTCTAAAAACTCATTGCAAATCCCTCTCCTAGGGCTCTGTTGCGCTTTTTGTTTCTCTAAGTGTTTGCTTCATCTCAGTCATAAAATCCCTATTTTTACTACTCTATCACCCTCATACACACCTTATATACCTCCCCCAGTCATTTCCTATACCAATTCCCTTCATTTCCCCCATTTTCCCCACAAACCCTAGCCCACGCTGCGCTTTTGCGGAAATTCTGGTTTAGGATTGTGTTTGGTCCTTTTCCCCTCTTTCACTCACCCATTTCAAGAAATCCCAGTTGCCAAGTCTACTTAACATCTATCCCTACCCCCTGTAATTTCCATAGAATTTTCCCTAATCCCTATCCCCTCCATTCCCTTCCCTAAACTAGTCTTCCCTTTTTCCTTGTTTTCCCAATTCTACCTTACCTTTTCCTCCTACTAAACCTAGGGTTTTGTCAAGCAAACTAAAACCATGGAAAGTGAGAAGAAGAAGTATAATAAAGGAGGGAAAATCTCCATATATGAGCCAACTCATATCCAAGATTTCATTGCCTCATCATTCATCAAGAAATCTTTTGAAGATGTGGGTCGCCTAGGGTTTTGTGAAAAGATTCAAGAGGTAGGCTGCTATGCCAAGTTGACAAGCCTTTTTGCCACTAATTTCAGGAGGGATAAGACCAATATAGAGGGGATTGACTTCACCATATCAGCAGATGCCATAGCTTCAGCCACAGGTATCCCTAACCCAGGAGAAATTTGGTTTAAGGGTATGGATTTGGACATTGAAAACTATAAGATCTTCCTGAAACCACACTATAAAGATGCTCCTACTCATATCTTTCCCTTCAGACAACTATTGGATAGATGTTCTCCTTTGATGAAGGTGATCATGAAATATTTTACTTGTGAAGGGAGATTTTCTAGATTGTATTAGTATCACATAAGGTTTTTGATGCATTTCACTATCATCAAACCGCTAAACTTGCCTCATTAATCTTAGTCAAGATGACTAAAAAGGTACAAAGCAAAGGGAAATATCATCAGGAAAACTTATTTCATCATGGTTTGGTCAAGATAATAGTTTTTCATCAGCTTTCACAAATCAATTTACCATGGGAGACATTCATGCAATCAGTTGCTCTTGTGCCTACCACTAGTCAACCTAGCAATCAAAGCGCTCCATTGGCACCATCAAGGCCACAAGAGGTTGGCTCAACTAGTAAACCATCAGCTGGATAGACACCTAGGGAAGAAGTGACAAAGACTCCTAGGGTAGAGGTAACTAAAACTTATAGCAGAGGTAAAAGACTAGTGTTTGCCCCTCAGAGTGTGAAAATAACTCAGCCCAACACTATCAGAGAAGAAACATCAGGAGGCAAATATGATGCACTCTTGCATGAGGAAGAACATGTACCTTTAGAGGTTGACATGGCTGACCTGGAAGAGCACAAGGAAGACAAATTAGTTGAGCAAATAATTAAAGAAAAAGAGGCAGAGACCAAAGATCTTAAGGATAATCTCTCAAAAGAAAACTTCATGATATCATATTTGCAGCAAGAGAACAGACAACTAAATGTAAGTCAACTGCTCCTAAACAAACCTAATGCAGATTTTGACGCAGAAAAAGATAAAGGCAACGTTTTCATAGATGTGGATCAGTCTGAGGACAAGGATGTTCAGGTATAACCAAGGAGACAAAAAACAAGAGCAGCAGCAAGACAGGAAAGGCGGGAAAATGAACCATTTCCTCCTCAAGTTTACCAAAATCTAGATGACACCGTAGCAACAGAGATTGAAGAAGACATAGAGTTTTGGCTTGGGGTAATCAATGAGAACTTGGAGAAGCTCCTGAAGAAGGAAAACAGAGCTACAAAGCTTCAGAGACACATGGCTAGACACTATTACAGCAGGAACTGGATTTACAAAATTAGGGTTAGAAATATGAAAAAGAAGCTTAAGAAATCCCTAATCAAGCTTAAAAAGAGATATAACCTTTATTTGCTTGCTAATGCATCACTGGTTGTCTAGGCCATCACTGAGAGATGCTAAGAATGAATTTTCGACAAATTTTGAGAAGTTTTGGTCAATTTTCAGATTTTTGGTTAATTCTGGCAATTTAGTTGCACAGAAGTGTAGCGTGGCCATGATGCGCTTCTTCTCAGGGCATCCAAATGACAAGTGGCTTACATGGATGGATAGCCCTTGACCCCCACATCACATATATGCACTTGCTTTGCCATGTCAGCTCACAATTTTGGATAAAAAAGTCAATAAACAGGTCATTATTCATGTTTTTGCCTCCTTTTTGGACACCATGCTGCGCTTCTGGAGTAGCCTTGGGAGATTGAATTTTTAGGTGCCATGGATGTGGATTTTTGCAGGTTTAAAGGTTCAGAGGCCTAATATACATCCTAGGCTATCTTCATCAACCTTTATTTCAGCTCAAAGATCAGGTTAAGCCACCCAAAAAGTGCCTTAAAGACCACGCTACGCTTTTGAGATTTTCACTACGATTCTATCAGAAAGTCAAATTTTCAAGCTTTCTCAGTTAAAGTCAATCTCTCATGATGTAATTTGTCTTTTTAGGAGTTTATATGATGTAATTAAATGTAATATTTTTTTTAAAGGTTAAATTTATGTAAATCCACATATGAAAATCATACTATAGCTGAAAACACAATTCCAAGAGGCCAGAGACTCCAGCGTCGCCACGGGGCCGGCCGGTTCTCCGCGTCAGAAAAATAAAATAAAAAAACAAATAAAATAAAATAAAATTTATGTAAATCCATGGTCATCAATGCTTGTAAAGTCAGTCAAGGTTAAATAGAGAGTTAGTTCCTAACCTCCCTAGTTTTAGGATTGGTTAGAGAGATTGATGTAATCAGTTCCTATCATGATGGATTCGACCCCTAAGAGGGGGGAATGTAGTTTTTGATCTATATGTAGTCCTGATGAAGTCAAATCAAAGGTGGGACATCAGTTAGACAAAGGCTTGGAGCTAGTGTGCATCATATTTTTGCAGGAAATATACAGGCAGTTGCAACTATTATATTGGGATTCTTGTGGTATGCTTTAGTGACAGTGTTTTTCCTATGTTTTATCATCATATTGAATATTTTTTTCTCCTTATTACCATTAGCATGCTTTCATGTGATTATCTCATGAGTTTTTAAGTAGACTTCATAGTTTATATGCTATGTTTTGATGAGATTTTCATGTTTATGTCTCATTTCTTCTGATAAATGAATTCATAGTCTTCTTCTCATTTTGATCCCTCTCTACTTCAACCCTATACCACAATGACAACTCAAATATGTCACTAATCATACCTATGTTGCCCCATCTTATCCCTCCAACTGATCATTTGATACCCTGACCTAGTTCCCTAGACCTTTGAGTCTGATCCAGCAAACCCTAAAAATAAAACCCTAGCGAGCTGAATATCTAGTCTAGGATCTATTTTTCTCTCTAGTCACTGCATTGGTTGTGAGATTGTAGAGAGAGCCCTCTCTGATTTGGTAGGGCTGGCTACTAAATCCAAATTTGGTTTGTGGTTACCTCCTTCGATATCCTTTCTCGGCCTTGGGAAACTGAGGAGCGATAACAAGTTGATGCAAGGGATGATGGAGCAACAAGGGCAGAGCTATAGTGTCGAAGTTTGAAGCAGCACAGAGCAGAGGTAGTAGCAGCGGAGTGCACAGTGGTGTAGCGCGGTGCGAAGCAATGTAGAGCAGCAGCAATGATGTAGCATCAAAAGGTCGACATAGATTAGTAGCAGAGGTATTTCCAGCATCGAGGTGCATCCAGACTGGCCAGTATGTCAATTTTGGGATGTTTTTCAGCTGCTTATCTCTCAGCAACTGAGTTGTAGTGCAGCAGTTAGCAGTGGCAGTGTTATGGGCAGTATGATGCATCATTTGAGAGGGAGCTGCAATATAGATGAGGCAATGACAAGTGGCAGTGTCATGGGCAACAGTACAGAAGGCATCAGCGCAGTGGATCAGGGGCAGCAGGTGAGCATCAGCAGTGCAAAGGACCGATGTCGTGGATCAGGGTGATGCTTCTGTTGAAGAAGTATTGTTAGAGCACATTCCTCGCTAAGAGGGAGTGTTGATTTTTGGGTAGCAATGGATGTGCTCTAGCTCCGAAATTTTGTGGAGAGGCTAGAACACATGAGATCTCCAACATCCAAAAAACGTTTGGAGAAATTCACCTGGAGCTTAAGTTATTCAAATAATTAATTATTTTAAATGGAACCTAAGTTAAAACTTAGGGAAATAAAATAATTAAAGTGAATTAATGTAAATGTGGGTGAGAATGTTCTAAGTGACGAAGATCAAGTATTTTCTAATCTTAGTCGTTGATTAAAGATTAGATCATGGTTGTTGATTCATCAACAAGAAAAGTATAAAGGAAGGCTTGAGGGTCACTTGTAGAACACACATAGAATCTGAATCTAGAGATCGAATTCTTCTGACGAAGCAGTTCTCAAACGAAGATTAGATGAAAGTGATTCAATGCGGTAAGGGGCATTTCGGCAGCGAGACTTCATTCCAAGGCCGAGAATACAATTGCAAAGAGGCAGACCAGCACCAGGAGAGATAGTGCAGCACCAAAGAGGTGACGCAGAGCCTGTGGCAGAGGTTACGCGGTTACTTAGGAGGCAACGTTGGGGTTTCCATGAGGCAGATCGGGCAGCCATTCAGCAGATCGATTTCTGAGCCGGAGGATGACGCAGCGACTAGAGGAGGTGATGCAATCTCAGCGCAGAGCTTGCTGCAGACATCACTGTGCAACATTGGGGACAGCGCAGTCACCTTGGGGTTTCTTCGTTCTATTGATGGATCAGCCGAAATATTTGTCTCCAGATAGAGGTACTTCTGCCGAGAATTTTCTTTGTTGGGTGAGCCGGATTTGGCACCCTAGATTGAATTCAGAAATCTGCATAATAATATATACCCTCGAAACTGTTGCACTATTTTTCTTGCATTGGGTTTTTCCGGGGACATTTGTCAAAAAATAAGTGTGTCCTTTGTCTGAATGCCTTATTTATTTTTCAGTACTCAATATGTATAGTTGTGTAGGCTACAATGTATTTACATTAATATTTTCTTAATGTATTTAGAAAATAACTTGTTAAATTAATGAAAAACTAGTAGGTAATGTAAATCAGATTTCTGCAGTAGGATTTTTGTAACCGAGATTCAGAAATTTTCACAGTTGCCATAGCTAGTGAAGTGTGTGAATAGATCTATATGTTGAGTTGTTTTTTATGCATGCAGTTAGGATGTGATGATGATGCTTATGGTTTCATAATGATATATTTTATTTTTGATACTAATTTTTTGTCTGTCAAAGTTGTTGTGATCAGATTATGATAAGGATTTGCGATATGAGCTTGAGCACAAATATTTTAAGGAGGGAAGTTTGATAAAATATGATGGCACATTTTCAAGGGGAGCATTTCATTTGCTTCCCATATTTCAGTGATATTGATGGCATCATGGCTTGTTGGTAGCTGAAGAAGAAAAGAGCACTCATTGAAGGAGTTGCCTATGTTTTTCATGTTGTGCTTATTTGACATGAATTTGTTGCAGGAGAATATGTTTTGGTTGTGCATGGCTTATGTGCTCTCTCACAGTCTTGCATGTGTTGGTGAGGAGTTGTTTTGGATTAGCTTGACCTATGGTGAACAGGATAATGGTGGTGCATGGTACTTATAGTGTATGGTTGTGATTGTTATAATTCACCTATGAGATAGATTTATGGTGGTTGCTTGCTAGTAGCATGTCATATCATTTGCTTACTACTTTTGTTGGAGGTTTTACATTGGAAGCGTGTTGATATATTGACTTATCTGTTGCTTGAGTGATCTTGTTGATTCTTGATTTGTTGCCCAAAGATAGAGCTTGTGTTGTAGGAGTATGGTTTCATGATATTTGAGCCATGTGATGGTTGATGACTTTATGTATGAGGATGTTTGTTGATGTGATATGAGTTGTTGCTACATTCACATCATATATGCATATTATTGTTGTCAGTTTTGTTTATCTTGCAGAGGTTCATGCTCCATATGATGGTTATTGTTGTTGCCATGTATAGCTACAAAGGGTTGATATATTGTGTTGATTGGTGTGTTATGTTGTTGATTCATGATGTTGTTGATATATACTATTGTTGGGACACTATGTATTGTTATGTGTTGATGATTACTACTGCTGAGATCTTGACTTATAGCTGGTGATTTGGAGAGATTGTCACGTGTCTTCATATGATATGCATTGTTATTATCTTGTTGTCATATAAGGTACATATTGCTAATCATTTATGTCATGTACTTATTTATGTCATGCATAGAGGTGAGTCATGGTGTTTGACCATTGTAGTGAGTGTATATTTCAGCCATGCATTCTAATGCTTCATCACTTGGCGTCATTTTATCAACGGTATATCTCATTGATAAAACCTTGTATTATGCTCATGAAATCATGGATTCTTATTGTAAATCATTTGGTATTAGTCATAGAGTCATGATCCATGATTGGCATGCATTACACAGTGAGTAATGAGAGTTGGTTCAGCCATATATGGGCTTATGTTGTCATTGTACAATCATGTGTCATCTTTTATAGTCATGTAATAAGTCTATGAAGCCATGTACTCTTTTGTATATCATTTGGTCATAGTCATTGGAGTAGTCTTTTGCATGTGGCGAGGCATTAGCAGTGATATATATATCAGTACACATTCAGTCATGGAGAAGTTTGCATTTAGTGGATTTTGGATGGTCATGATGTTATGACCTTGTCATCATATGTTTGTTGATACCATGTTTTCGTCCGAGGAGGTTGTTGCTTCCCATTGAGATAGGAGAGAGAGATGTTGCTTCCAGATAGTCACTGTTGTTGTTGATGTATGAATTTTCTGCTGTTGGATAGTACAGTGTGGAGATGCAAATATGAGATGGAGAGATTGTATATGTTGTTGTTATTCAAGAGTTGAATGGATATATGTTGTTGTTGCTATAGAGATTATCATAGTTGCTACTGCTAGTTGGTCACATTATGTTATTGCTGCTATGTGTTGTTGACTTGATTTGTTGCTACTACGACATGGATTTTGTTGTTGTTGATTATTGTCATGTTGCAATAAGAGAGAGAGTTTATGTTGCTGCTGATCGATGTATATTGTTGCTCTAGTGTGTTGTTGATCAGGGATAGCTTGTGTCCAATGGGAGTTTATTGCTCATTTTTTTTTTGTTATGTGGAGTGTTGTTATTCTCGTTTTCAAGTATTGCATCCGATTGTTCTTCACATGCATATGGTATTTGAGTGGAGTTTTTGTTTTTGTCGATGGAGCCCATTGGATGGAGAGGAGCATATAGCATTGGTTCTTGACCTGTTTATCCCTTTGCCATAGATGTCAAAGGGGGAGAATGTGAGGATGGACATCATTTTTCAGAGAACAGTTCAGATGGTTTGATCAGCAGGGGTTGCCATCAATGCCAAAGGGGGAGATTGTTGCCATTGATGTGTGTTGCAGTGGTGTAGATGTGTTGTTTGTTGGCACTGATGTCAACATGGTAGCATGGGTTAGAGGAGAGATGGTTAGCACATGCATGTTTGGTTGCAGGTGGCTTGTACATGGATGATGTGTTGCAATGGTTTTGGCATGTCTACTAGCATGGAGATGTGAGAATGGAGCAATGATTTGCAAGTGTTGCATACAGAGTGTGATCAAAGGATGTCATGGTCCCCATGATCATGTTGTTGTTGAGTTGGTTGGTGGTGTGTTGCACTTGCCTTGATGATCAGTATTGTATAGGTGTTGCATGGCTAGTACAGAGTAGAGATGTGATGATCTCCTTGTTCATGATGCTGCTATAGGTGTTAATCTTTGTTCATGATGTTGCTACAGGAGTTAGAGTCGAGGAGCCTTGTTGATTATGTCTCCATGATCCGAATTAGGTCCACATGTTGATGATATGATATATAGGACTTGGAGAGGATCTACGAGTGTTGGATGATGCTTGAGCTAGTTGTACAGAAGTTGGAGGATGTCTGAAATGTTCTGGAGCTACATACTGGTGGCAGAGTTGTTGTGGAGCAGGTTGCTGGCCCAAATGTTAGGTATTTGTTGGTTGGTGTCCAACTCAACCTAGTTTGACTTGTGATGATGATGGTGATGTGGCAATGACTTGGTGAAGTATTGCAGAGGTGTCAGTGGTTTCCAGAGGTCCTATAGAGGCTTCTCAAGCTCTGGAAGAAGTTTGGGCAGGATCTAAGCTGATTTGATTAGTTTTCTCCCATCCTCTGCGCCAACCGCATGGAGTTAAGGTTGTGCATGCGGTTGAAAGGCTTCCAACCGCATGGAGTTAAGGTTGTGCATGTGGTTGAAAGGCTTCCAACCGCATGGAGATAAGCCTGTGTGTGGGGTTGCAACCAAGATCAGATAGTTTTGTACACGATGGTTGTGAATTTAGCTAGAATTTCTCTGGATTCCTCACGCATCTCAGCTAATTTTGGTATTGTGGCAATGTTCTTGATCGGAACTTTCCAATATATTGTCGAAAAAGGTAAGGGAGCTTCTAGAAGTTGGTTAAACTTGAAAATATCCATCGCTTGATCATGTCAAAGAGTTGGATCCGAGCAAATTCAGATGTGTGAAGAATTGTAGAGCACTCCATAACCTGTAGCATTTACTGAGTTAACCATCACAGAAAATGATAAGAAGTGCATTCGTCAGCCAGTAATGTATCTAATGATCAGTTAATTGCATGAATTAAGGTGCACAACTTCATTGTTCCAATTCCTGTTTCATAACTGTAGGTAGATTCAGATGCGAAAAGGAAATTAGGCGCTGATAAAGGATCATACAAATGCTTCGGAGTGTGCCACTTTTAACAACTAGTGATTTGAAACAATGACCCCATCAATTATCCACATAATCTATGTTGAATAAACTGCATGAAAATTTCAGATCCAAATCTTCAGATGAATTCAATTTCATATTTGTACAGCACTTATTTGCAAAAGCCCATAGAATGAATCAAAGGGGAGTTGCAAATTTCAATTCCAAATCTTCAAATGAATGCAATTTCATATTTGTACAGCACTTTTTGGCAAATGCCAATAGAATGAAACATAGAGGAGTTGCAAATGTTGTGGGATGGGAGTTACTTTGGTTGAGATAGAAAACAATCAAGAGAGAGCTGCTTTAGTGGAGGTTTGTAATGCTTCTTATTTGTTCTTGGACACAGCCATTCACCAGCAGAGTGCTGTGATTTCTGTTGATGTAAAACAACATTTCCACAGTCTGATAGAGGTTCTCTTAAGTTACTTGTGTTGCTGCTGCATCTTCTTCTTCTTGCTAAAGGCGAAGATGCATGCAGGTTCTCTTGAAATGAATCCTTCTTATGTGCTGCCATATTCATATCTAAACCTATTGAATGAAAACTAGGAAATTTTTTCCTACATTCAAGTCTGTTATTATTTTCTGGTTCATCCTCTTTTTCAGAATCTACAGCAAGTGTGCTCTCTGTTTCGGAATATGCAGTGGTTAGCGATGTGTCATCATTGTGATCAGGTTCCTCCTTCATATGGAGAGCTTCATTCAGGTCAAATGGTTTTGCTTTGCCTTCCAAATCATCATCTTCTTGCGAGTACTCTTGCAGTGAATCCTCCTTAAATGCTGCCATTCTCATATCTAAACCCGGAGAATGAGAATTAGGAATATCTTTCCTCCTTTGAACAATATTATTCATTTCTGAGTCATCCTCTGTTTCAGAATTTACAGCAACGGCATTCTCTGTTTCGGAATCTGCAATGGTTAATAATGTGTCCTTATCGTAATCAGACACTTCCTTTATATGGAGAGCTTCATTAAGGTCAGATGGTTTCTCTTTGCCTCCCAAACCATCAGCAAAATCACCATTGTCATCCTGCATTGTTACTATGTTTATAACATTAGATGTAAGGCAACACATACATACTGAAAATAAAACATTTATATTCATGAAAATCTTCTGTCTCAGGCAGCCATAAGCAGATATAACAACTAAAGGAAAAATAATTATCAAAAGCAATACCTGATGAGAAGCGGTTGTTTTCTGTTTTTTCTTTGTCTCTGAGGCCAAAAGCACATGGTCCTCTTCCTCCACTGCTTCCCAAATCTTCCTGGAAAAAACCCATTTCTCCTTCTCTTTTGGCACCTCGGATTCTCTTTTTCTGCTCTGATGGCTTGCAGTCGTTGAAGGGTGTTTTACAGCCTCCTGCAGAGATGGCCCTCTGGCCACAATTCTTTCATCAAGGGAAACTTCCTTAGGAGGAGGCTCTGCTCTGTGCCGCAGGATCCAATCCCTCAGGTCCAGCTCCGGAGGCTCTAATCCAAGGCAACCCAATACAATCAATGAGCACTAATTGGTATGGGATTACTCCTTACCAGTTCGTAAGGGGCATCGATCATTCAAGACAGAATCCAAAGTTCAAATGTCATGGAACCCTTTCCATTTTAAAGCGCGTCATTCTACTCTGTTAGTTCAAAGATGGTATTCATAGCTCCCCCATAGATTAAACACATTAACGTCTAAATTTATTTTTGAAAAAAAGAAAATAATGAGCACTAACAGAGAACCATATGAAACTGGACTTGAGTAATAAAATAAAAGCAAGAAGTTCTTACCAGAGGGTAAGGATAGACCTGGGGTATCAGAAACCTAGCCATTCAAAAACAGGTGCAGTGGGTTAGAGAGATCTGCATTGAAGTGGGAAGATAAAAGAAAAGACCAGAGGAAGGGATTAATATAAAAATACAGACCCCAGTCTCCGTCTCATCCGAGATGCCCAGAGCAAAACCCTGAGAATCCCATGGTAATCCCGATGAAATGTCTGAAGAATCAGATGAGCATAAGAGCAAAGCACCATCATGTCCAGTAGAATCGTCCAGCCCCAGCTGGCTTGAAACAGATTCTGCATTAATAAGAATTGCATAATGAAATATCAATAATGAAGATGAGTAGGAAGGAAGGACGGACGGAGCGGGCAGCCAACATTTCGAAGGGCAATTACTTACCTGAAGCAGTATTTGGAAGACTCCACTGGACAGGAGAATGATGAGAGTGTTTGGGGAGCAATTACTTACCTGGTGCAGTATTTGGAAGACTCCACTGGACAGGAGAATGATGCGAGTGTTTGGGGAGCATTATTATTCCTATTCCTATCGTCCGTCCACTGTCGACGCCTGAAAAATCCCAATCTACTAAGCCATCGCAACCCCGTCTGTCCACTGTCGGCGCCTGAAAAATCCCAATCTGCTAAGCCATCGCAACCCCCTGTGCGACTCCTCCTGCTTGCCTTTCTCCTTCCCTCCGTTTCTTTCGTGTTCAATTTCAAATTCCCACATATCCATACACCATTTGAAATGCAAATGCATTCACTGGCCAGCTGACTCTTTAGCTTAGTCACATTTTCGTTATTCTCGCTTTTAGTTAATTGGCATATGCTATTTAAAGATTTGGTTAAGTATATCGTGAATTAATTTGACTTTAGCAAGTCAAAATGACATTAGTTTCAACAATATTTTCATATATGTTAAAAACTAAATAGAATAGGGTAGCTTTTTTTAATTTAGTAGAGATACTTAAAAATTATAATGAAAAATAATGAGGAATTTATTATGGAGGAACTTATTAGAATTGGAATAATCTCAAATCTTTAGGAAATTGTTGGGTGGGGAGCTAAGGGGCACAAATCTAATTTTTTTAATTTATTAAAAGTCAATGTAACACACTACAACCATTGATAAGCATTTAGACTAAGCATATGTTGAGCATGTTCCCTTGAGAATCAATCTAGGCCCTCAATTAAAAAAAATAAAAATACAAATCTTAAGCAGCCTTTGGCAATTAAAATTAAAATCAAATAAATTAATAAAATCATAAATTTAATCATTACAATTATAATTAATAAGCCCTTAGGTTAGATCAATTGGTTGAGTCCCCTTTGGTCATGGGTTCAATTCTCTCGACCCTCTCAAGGTCGGCTCCATAGTTGAGGTGACACGATGTGATCCCTTCGAGTGGATCTGCTTGGTACAAATATTTTGTGGACATAGCAGTGATAGATCTCTGGGGTCCATGAACCACATAAAATTATTATTATTATTACTAATTAAACTAGCCTAGATTGGGGTGGTAGGAGGGGGAGGGATTCTCACTAATCCTGAGGGAAAAATAGAAGAAATATATGCTTGGGGGTTGGGAATAAAGACTAACAATCAAGCAGAGGCCTTTGAACTCATGTATGGTCTTTCTCTAGTTCAGGAAAAAGGACTAAGGGAGTTTATGATCCTAGGAAACTCCTTATTGATAATCAAGCATATGGTAAATGAGACTTCGGCACAAGACAACAAGCTAAATCAAACCATCAAAAGAATACAAGGAATAGAGTCCTACTTTGGAGAAGTCAGGTTCTATCATATTCTCAAAGGGCGGAATAAGGAAGTTGTTAGGCAGGAAAACCATGCCTTCCTATTGCCAGAAGAGAAAAGTATGGTGAATGGGCATGAGGGAAGGCATTTGATCCCCTAAAATCATTTCAAATGGGAAAAACCAAAGGTAAAAAAAAAGACTACTAGAGACAGAGTATTAAGAAAAAAGATAGTTGAAATTCCAATGGGTTGGCGCTTATGGTCATTATGGTTCTAGTTGTACTGGTATGTTGGTGGTGAATATGGTTATTCTCAATTCAAACCTTTCCCCTACATCCTAGTTGTTCCTATCCCCTTCTTCCCTTATTTCCCCCCTTGTCTTTGCTTTCCCCGACGTCTATGCTTCCCCCTCGTCTATATGTCTCAACACCTTTGCTTCCCCCTCATCTATATTTCCCCTCGTCTATTTCTCCTGGCATCTATGCTCTCCCCTCCCTCGTCTCATTCGCATTTTCCGCATTGTCTTGGTTCCCCCTCATCCCCTTGGACCCTCATAGGCCTCGTCCCATAATGCCTCCATCCCTATGCCCATTCGTTGGTGCTCGTGGCAGTCACTCCATGGAAGTGGGACATGGGAATTGGACGCATGTTGATCGATGTCCCGCATGCATTTCACCTGGAATCATTTCAAGTCTGAGTAGAAGAGTCGAGGGATACAGGACCAGGCGCGATGGAGGTTGTCGGTGCATTCAAGGTTGGTGCATGCGAAATCTGGAAAATCGAGGGTGGCATTTAATCCCACTAAGCAGGGATCGTCTGATCCAAGTGGATATTGGTGTCCACCTGCTTATTCCACTTGGACCCCCACCATTGTTTCTTTCAGTTTTTCAGCTTCCTTAATTGTAGTACAATTTACTATTTTTGGCAGTTTTTTCGGGTCTTGAACTTCAGGAGCCTTTTTTAGGCCCTAAACGATGATTTTTTGGCATGAAAGGTCCAACTAATATGAGTCTTTCAGACTCAATATTTATTGTAAGTAGTTGTATTCCTTAGAAAGATATTTCTAACGATGTATCATGTGAGTCAAACGAAGATAGTATGCCAAAGTTACGACCTCGGGAAATTGATGTACCAATTTACCCCGATGGGGCCCATAGTTTGGGGTTTCATCTCCTAGGGTTAGTTTTTTGGATGTTTAGGGTTTTCCATTGTTTCTCAATAATAAATAGGCCTTCAAGTCTCATTGTAACACAGTTCAAAGGTAGGTAGCCGCCACATCTCTTTTCAAAGATAAGCTACCAACACCCTAGCTAGTTTATTTCCATTCTGTCTGTAAGCATAATTTAGTTGTGAGATATTAATGAAATGAAGTCTTATTTCTGTTGCATCTCTGTGTTTATGTGTATTTCTGTATCTTATTGTGTTCCTGCATAAGTTTGGATCAGTGATATCATAGTGATATGCTCTTTCTCGATCCTTCTTTGCATGTCCCCAACGAGGTTGGGGTATAAGGAGTTAGGGCTCGATCTGGTTGAACCTTTACAAGATCAGCCTCACAAACCCCGACGATCGCCCATGGGGGACGAAAAGAAAGACGAGGGAGCAGGATATCCTATCAAAATATTGCTCGAGGAGGTCCTCAAGAAACAAAGGAACGAGATGATGGATAACTTTGCCCAAATTCTTCAACGACTGCCCACCAACGGTGCATCTGCATCCAGCAGCCACTCTGGAGGCACAACTCCTTTTAAGGTACAAGTAAAAATTGACATTCCCATATTTGAGGGCCAAATAGATGCAGACGTCGTAGATAGATGGTTGAATCTATTAGAAGGGTATTTCACGATTCATGACTTTTCTAACTGGGAAAAGATTACTTTTGCAATACTCAAAGTCACCCCCCATGTCAAAGACTTGTGGGAAACCTATTGTGAGCAAAAGGATGAGAGGGAACCCTCTTTGTTTTCGGTCGCAACCACTTGGAATTATTTTCGAGACACCGTCAAGGAACAATATTATCCCGTGGAGAGTTATGAGGACAAGTACATACAATGGACTACGCTACGGCAGCAAAGGGATTAAGATGTGCATGAGATGACGAATTTGTTTCATACCTTGCGCACAAAATTGGGTATCAAATATTCGGAGAAACATTTGGTGTTGAAGTACCACATTTGTTTGCACAGATACATTCAAGAGGAAATGGAGTTCCTTGACATCTCCTCGCTTGGTGTAGCATACCAGTATGCTTCCAAGATTGAGCAGAAGTTCAAACAGAAGAAGCGAGACTTTGGATCTACGAATCAGAAGCAAGGGAAAGGTGCCCCCAAACCACATAACAAAGGACAAATCCAAGGTGGAGCGGCCTAAGATAACCCACCAAAGCCACAAGCAAATAACAACACCGCAAAGCCAAAGAAGGTCATGGGAAAGTGGTGTGAGTTCCATAAGAGCTCCACTCACAACACAAGTGAGTCTCAGGCCAAGCAGTCATTGGTGGCCGAGCTGAAGGCTTCTGAATCGGATGCATGCTCTGACTTTGAAACAAAACCCAATAAGGGGAGTGACAAAGGAAAGAAATTTTTTTAATGTGGAGCCCAATGCCACCGTTACCACCACGAAGATCCAGAAGGATGAACCAGAAGATCTAGAGGAGGAGGAGCGCCTCTTCCATTCCCAGATGTGGGTAAAGGGTTCCTCGTTGCAGTTCATTTTCTATAGCAAGAGCCAAAAGAACCTTATTTCAGTAGAGGTTGTGAAGCGGTTGGGCTTGCCGACCACAGCACACCCATAGTCGTACACCATTGGGTGGCTTCACCAAGGACATAATCTCCACGTCAAACAATAATGCCGCCTTCCCTACAACATCAAGCCCTTCATGGATGAGGTATTATGTGACATTTCCCCTCTTGATGTTTGTGATGTATTATTAGGCCAACCATACTTGTGGAGGCAACATTTTCTATATAAGTCCCGGCCTCACGCTGTTATTATTACTTTTGGAAATAAACTATACATGATACCTATAAATTTATGTAGATGTTCTATACTTGATGAAACTTTACTTTCTCTTTAATATTAGACAGCAATCACATAAACAATAATGTAAAATGCCGATAGAACATACCAGTAGATCGACAGAAGACAAAGGCCAAAAATATATAAGTGTGTTGGTGTGTTAGACGGTCAACAGGATGCTTCAACCAACAAAGTCTCAATATGGTTAGCCAACCAACAATGTCACACAACCCTCTAGGACAGCCAAACAGTCAACCCAAAAGTCAACACTGTCAATCGACGATCAACGCAAACAACAGTAGCAGCTAGTGTAGAAATTTGAATAACTGAGATATTATTCACCAAGATTCTCCTGATCACACACTATTTTAGCTTCATGCATAATACAGAATCTCTTCTACCATTGATCATCACATGCGGAAATAAAATCAATTGCATGCATACATTAAAACCACAAACAATCACACATATGAACACAGTATTTAATGGGAAAGCTTAAAGCTGAAAACCCCAACTATCTGTATATTATATGTCATGGAGATCATGTAACAATCATAGTACGAAAGCTCCTCACAAGCTCTCATGAACACCCTCAATTGCTACACACTATCAAGCTAGATCTAGCAAAACACATGCTCCAACCTTTTGCCACTTGATAGCCAGCCTCTATTGCATTTTCAAAGCTATGGGATGGCTTCATTAAATAGATAACCACCTGGCCTGAACTGCGCAATCCTCATGGGCTTACTCCACCTATCTATGTGTTGAAAATAGCAACTGTATAGTCACAACTGATAGTTAACCTGCTCTTTCACCTATTTCTGCACTGGTCTCCACTGAAACTGTCCATGCACTGAAGTTAGCTGATGCATTCTTTAGTTGATTAATGAGTTTATAATTAGTGAATTAATTAATAATTAATTCACACCACTCTCACTAATTGTATCAATTAGTTAAGCTGAATACAAATAGCTCAACTATGTTTAGATTAGTTAAACTGAATACAACTCCACTAACTTCCTCAATCAACTCCACCAAACTCTGTCACATGAGTTCTAACTGAAGTATCCATGCAATAGCTCCACTTAACCCTTAGGAATGGCATAATTCCTTCTGTCAGCTCCTGTGCCACATCTGTGCACTTAACTGAAGTGCTCGAAGAGAATAAGATAATGTTTAGAGTCCAAATATTATTAAGAGCTAATAATATTCGACATATCTATTTTTAGACTGGCAATCTAAAAATAGATTCCGCTCAATATGTCTAAAAATAGAAGTCCATCTATTTTTTCCGACTTGACCAACCATCCACAAATAGCATCCTGCAACTCATAGAACATGATCCATATGTCTAAAAATAGACATAGTCTAAAAATAGACTTTGCGCCAAAAAATAGCCTGCGGGCCCACTTAGTGAAGGCGACTTCTTTTCACTAAGCTCCATCATCTTGTTGCATTTTCAACACTCCCTCTCAACAAGATATGGATTATCTGCAACCCCTATCCTACCTTTGTGGTATTCGAATTTGCTCCTGGTGAGCGCCTTCGTCAAGATATCAGCATCCTGATCCTCCGTGGGAATGTATGAAAGTAACATGATCTTCCGTTGCACACAATCTCTGATATGATGATACCAGATGTCAATGTGTTTAGATCTATCATGAAATACTGGATTAACCGAGAGTTTGATGCAACTCTGATTATCACAATAAATCATAGTAGGCTCTAAGTGTGAACCGAACAACCCGACCAGGATCTTCCTCATCCATATAGCCTCGCATGCAACCAAACTCGCTGCCATATACTCGGCCTCTGCTGAACTGAGTGCCATGGATCTCTGCTTCCTGCTGTACCAAGAAACTGTTGTCGACCCGATACTGAAAATCCCTCTAGATGTGCTCTTTCTGTCCATTGGGCTCCCTGCCCAATCTGCATCCGTGAAGCCACATAGCTTCACCTCATCCGACTGTCTGTACCATAATCCATATCCCGATGTGCCTCTGAGATATGTGCCACTCAGATATCTCAATACATGCTTGCTTGCCTTCCAGTAGAGCTTGGTAGGCTTAACCATAGCTTGTGAAAGCTGGTTAACAACATAGCATATGTCGGGTCATGTATTGACCAGATACATAAGCGACCCCACCAACTGTCGATAAACAGTGGCATCCACTACCTCCGCTGAAGTAGCATCCTCCTTCCTCCAACCACCGGGAAGAGGAGTATCAACAGGCTTGCAGCCATGCATGTTGAACTTCTCCAATATCTCCTGGGCATACTTACCCTGAGAAACAAATAGTCCATCACTGTGATGCCAAATTTCCAATCCCAGGAAATAATGAAGGAGGCCCAAGTCCTTCATCTCAAACTCTTTTGCAAGATCCTCCTTGCATGAGAGTATCAACAGCTCATCACCTGTCAAAATCAAATCATCTACATAAAGTACAATGATCGGCAACTTACCCTCCACCACAATCTGGTATAGGTTAGGATCCGCCTCACTCTTGGAGAATCCAAGTCCGGTGAAATAACTGTCTATCCGTGTGTACCAAGCACGAGGTGCTTGTTTCAACCCATACAACGCTCTCTTGAGCCTGCACACATGCGACTCGCTGCTGAAGATCTCGAAACCTTCGGGATGCTCTATGTACACCTCCTCCTCAATGACTCCGTTGAGGAACGCAGTCTTCACATCCATCTGATGAATGTGCCACCCCATCTGCGCTGAGAGAGCAAGAATCGTCCGTATGGAAGAATACCTTGCGACAGGTGCAAAGGTCTCCTCATAATTGATCCCCTATATCTGTGAAAAGCCTTGGGCAACAAATCTTGCCTTGTACTTCTCCACACTCCCGTCAGCTGCCTGCTTCACTTTGTAGATCCATCTCGAACCCACCACTAATTTCCCTTCCAGTCTCGGGACAATCTCCCATGCACTGTTTTTGACAATTGAATCATACTCTTCCACCATGGCATCTACCCATGCGGTATCCTCCACAGCTTCCTCGAAAGAGGATGGCTCTGTCACGATATACTTGCTCACAAGAGCCATGTATATAGTGTACCGATCAGGTGACTGTCTCTGTCTGCGCTATGATGTAGGTGCTCCTACAACCTTCTCTGCATCTTGAGCCAGTCGCTCAGATTCTGTAGTGCGCTTCCGCCCTCTGATGGTTGGCGCTGCCTGAGTGGTCTCTTCCACTCCATGAACCTCATCTTGTGGTTGATCCACATCCTGAGACTCATTCCTAGGAAATAATAGCTCATCATCTGCATGCAAGTGTAGCTCCCTCTCAAGCGAACACTTCATGGCTTTCTCCTCCTGAAATTTGATATCCCGTCGCACAACAGTCTTGCGACTATCTGGAAAATACACACGATAGTTAAGGGACGTATCAGTGTACCCCACAAATATCCCAACCTCCGCAGTCAGCTCCAGCTTCTTTCTAGCATCCTTCGTCACATGAATGTAAACAAGTGAACTAAAAATCCTCAAATGGGAAATATCAGGCTTCTTACCAGAAAACGCCTCCTCGGGTGTACTCATGCCAAGTATCCTATGAGGACAACGGTTCTGCACATATACTGCAATATTGCATGCCTCCGCCCACAAGTGTATGGGTAGGTCCTGATCATGCAACATCGCCCGTGCAGCACCCACGATCGTTCTGTTCTTCCGCTCAGCAACCCCGTTCTGCTGTGGGTTATGAGGTGCTATGAGCTATCTTCGAATTCCTTCTGCGGTAAAAAAGTCCTTGAATTCCCCAGAGATGAATTCACCACCATTGTCACTCCTTAGAGCCTTCACCTGCTTCCCCGATTCTTTCTCAACCAGTGCCTTGAACTCACAGAACTTTGAGTATGTCTCGCTCTTCTTCTGCATGAAGAAGATCCAGCAATTACGAGAAAAATCATCAACAAATATCACATGCTGTGCTTTGTTGTCGGCCTTTCTTTGAGAAAAGGTCCACACACGTACGTGTCGAATTCTCTCCAAGGATCGTCGTGGCCGAAACTATCCTTCTCGTGAAAGGTGGCTTTCACAAATTTTCCCAAGGTACACCCCTTGCACTGATCTGACTGCGCAAGAGTGCCTTTAGGAAGCCCAGTAGAAATCTGTTGCAGTATCTTCAAAGCTCCATGGTGAAGGTGGCCCAATCTTCGGTGCTACAACTCGCCATCATCCCGGCTCACCACTCCTTCTGCCTTGCCTGCCATTTCTGCACAGCCATCTACCTGCAATTGATAAATGTTCTTAACTCGAACCCCTATCCTCCGGGTCTCACCAGTTGCCTTACTGCGTAGGAAAGTCTTTCCCTCACTAAAGACAACATCATATCCCTTGTCTTCTAACATCGCCACAGAGATAAGATTCTTCTTCAATCCTGGAACATGCATCACTTCCTTCAATCTGAAGGGTTTACCAGACTCCCTCTCAAAGGAAATGGCACCGATACCGGTCGCACTGTATCTACCATCATCGCCCATCTCGATGTGCACTCCAAGATCTTTCTCATCCAGATCAGTAAAAAAATCTCGATCTCCTGTCATGTGAAAAGATGCACCACTGTCCAAAAACCACACTGAACCCATCACACTTGAAACCAAGCATGCGATCAACGAAAAATCCAGCTCAAACTGTGAGGCTAAGGCCTCTCCAGCTGCAGATCCAGGAGCCTGCTTATTTTTCTTCTTCTGCGGACAATTTGTGGCAGTGCTAGCTTTCTCCATCTTTATGTTTCTGAGTCTATCCTTGAGCGCCAACTTCCTCTGGTCGCTCTTGCTTTGGAATAAATCTGTCAAGGCGTTCCACATCAAGAATGGAGAAGCCTTACCATGAAGGCTAGACACTATGTGATCCTTCACACCCTCCAACAGAATCCTTCGACACTTTGCTATCTTCTTTTGCCATGCGTCAAGTACGGCAGCATCACTAGAAGTAGGCTTTGGAATTTCTGCATCTATGAACTCCTTCAACCCCATTGTCATCCGGCACACACCTCCATCCTGTCCTTCCATGCAATATAATTTGAGCTGCCCTCAAGGGCATACTCCAATACGCAATCGTTGAAAGACATCTCAACTTTGACACCGAAAAACAACAACACCAAATTCGAATTCCACCAGCACAAAACTCAACCGCTTCAATGTTTTGCAATTGCTCCAATGATCAATAACACTCTGATACCATGAAGAAATTTGAATAACTGAGATATTATTCACCGAGATTCTCCTGATCACACACTATTTTAGCTTCATGCATAATACATAATCTCTTCTACCATTGATCATCACATGCGGAAATAAAATCAATTGCATGCATACATTAAAACCACAAAAAATCACACATATGAACATAGTATTTAATGGGAAAGCTTAAAGCTGAAAACCCCAACTATCTGTATATTATATGTCATGGAGATCATGTAACAATCATAGTACAAAAGCTCCTCACAAACTCTCATGCACACCCTCAATTGCTACACACTATCAAGCTAGATCTAGCAAAACACATGCTCCAATCTTTTGCCACTTGATAGCCAGCCTCTATTGCGTTTTCAAAGCTATGGGATGGCTTCATTAAATAGATAACCACCTGGCCTGAACTGCGCAATCCTCATGGGCTTACTCCACCTATTTGTGTGTTGCAAATAGCAACTGTATAGTCACAACTGATAGTTAACTTGCTCTTTCACCTATTCCTGCACTGGTCTCCACTGAAACTGTCCATGCACTGAAGTTAACTGATGTATTCTTTAGTTGATTAATGAGTTTATAATTAGTGAATTAATTGATAATTAATTCACACCACTCTCACTAATTGTATCAATCAGTTAAACTAGATACAAATAGCTCATCTATGTTTAGATTAGTTAAACTGAACACAACTCCATTAACTCCTCAATCAACTCCACCAAACTCTGTCACATGAGTTCTAACTGAAGTATCCATGCAATAGCTCCACTTAACCCTCAGGAATAGCGTAATTCCTTCTGTCAGCTCCTGTGCCACATCTTTGCACTTAACTGAAGTGCTCCAAGAGAATAAGATAATGTTTAGAGTCCAAATATTATTAAGAGCTAATAATATTCGACATATCTATTTTTAGACTGGCAATCTAAAATAGATTCCGCCCAATATGTCTAAAAATAGAAGTCCATCTATTTTTTTCCGACTTGACCAACCATCCACAAATAGCATCCTGCAACTCATAGAACATGATCCATATGTCTAAAAATAGACTTTGCGCCAAAAATAGCCTGCGGGCCCACTTAGTGAAGGCGACTCCTTTCCACTAAGCTCATCATCTTGTTGCAATCTCAATAGCTAGGTCAACGCTGAAAAGTCAAAGTCAACATTTTTCCTCGGAAATAGTGCTAGAAAATGCAGATTAGAGAAATCGAGATTTTGGGAGAGTTTCGGGTAGATTTGACCTTGCGTTGACCAAAGTAAATGTTAACCAAATTTTGCTGCAGAAACCCTAGACCGAAAAACAGAAAGTGTTCCTGCCATATTTCCCACGTGTGGAGAGAGAAGAGACTCCAAGTGATTGAACCAATCAGATGAGGAGAGAGAATGTGTGAGGATGAGATGAGTGAAATGTCCTCCAACTTTGACCTTAATTATATCCATCATTGAGGGTGTGTGACACATCTGCTGGGGCACAAAACCTTAAGGCCGACCTGCACATATTTTGAATAGATTAAAAGTAAATTCAAACTAAATGTTCTACTCATCGGATCAAGATGATTTTTAGATCGATTTTGCACCTCTTTGAAAGAGGAAACCGATAAAAATATTGGTATCTTCATCTGAGCATCACAACATAGATTTTGGACCTAGTTGTCCAAGATTAACAATACCGGAGGTCACACTGCCTGCACCATCTCTTTGGTTACGTAAAACAATGCAGTAAGCTCATTTCCAAAACTGGGAAAATTGTTTTCCTAATGATCCGCCCTCAGGGAAAGAATAATATTGTGGCCACGACCTCCAGAAAGGGCTCCTTTGCACGACAACAACAAATGGACAAGGTCATGGAGGAGTACGGGGACATCTTCACCACACCCGCAGGGGTTCCTCTACACGGTTAGGTCAAGCACGCCATAGATATGACCCCAGGTGTGTCGCTTCCCAATGGACCAATCTATCGGCACTCTGTTCTAGAAAACGATGAAATCAAGAGGCGGATTCAGGAGCTGTTGTAGAAAGGCCACATCCAGTCGAGTTCATCACCCTGTGGGAGCCCGATCATATTGGTGCAAAAGACAGACGGGACTTGGAGAATATGTATTGACTATCGGGTGCTGAACAATATCACTGTCCGGAATAGGCACACGATCCCATGGATTGATGACCTTTTGGACCAACTTAAGGGGGGAAAATATTTCAGCAAGATCGACTTGAAGTCCGAGTATCACGAGGTACCAATCGAACCCTCCGATGTGTGGAAGACTGTCTTCAAAGCAAAGGAGGGCATGTTTGAATGGATGGTCATGCCTTTCAGGTTGACGAATGCTCCTGCAACCTTCATGAGGCTCATGGATGACATCTTGCAGCCATTCACCAACTCATTTGTAGTAGTATACCTGGATGACATCCTGATCTTCAGTCAGACTTGGGAAGAGCACCTCCACCACATCCGACGGGTCCTCCAAACACTACAACAACACAAGTTGTGTGCCATTTGGAGAAGTGCACTTTTGGCATGACCCAAGCTCAGTGTCTGGGATACATTATTGATGAGCGGGGGGTGCATGTGGATCCAGCTAAGATCCAATTCATTCGGGATTGGCCAACCCCAACCACTCTAACAGAGCTCCGCACCTTTCTGGGTCTTGCTAATTTCTACCGCAGGTTCGTGTTGGGATTCTCTCATATCACTTGGCCCTTGAGTCAAGTCACCAAGGGAGGAGTGAAAGAAAAAATCTTTTGTTATGAATCTCAACAGAAGGCGTTCAAAGAGTTGAAACATCACCTCTCCTCTGCCCCAATGCTCACATTATCAGACTTGTAACAGCCATTTGAGATTAAGACAAAATGTCTCTGACTATGATATTGGGGCATTTCTTACTCAACAGGGGCATCCAGTACCATATCACAGTGAGACACTGTCCAACATAGTCTGGAAGTATCCCACTTATGACAAAGAGATGTATTTCATTGTGTAGACTTGCTGACAATGGAAACATTACATTTTGGGGAAGGAAACGATCATACACAAAGACCACCGACCCCTGCAGTTCATACAGACACAAGTGAATTTGCAGAAAAATCACCATCAGAAGTGGTCCACATATCTACAATAGTTTCATTTGAACATCAAGTACAAGAATGGCAGCACCAATAATGTTGCAGACTGCCTCAGCCGACCACCAATCGTGGCGCTAACCACCATGCTCAACTCTTGTGGGCATGAGACTTCTGGTTGGTCACTTCTCTACAAGAGAAATCCAGAATTCAGCCACACATACAAGACGCTCTTGGAGGGTAACCGAGTGCCAAATTTTCACCTCTAGGATGCACTGTTATGTCACCTGGGACACCTTTGTGTTCCTTCAAGAGAGTGTGCCAAGATGATTTGGGAAGCACACTACAGTCAAGTCATTGGGCATTTTAGGGTCGAGAAAACAGTGGCAGTACTACATAAGTATTTCTATTGTCCAAACCTTCGATAGGATGTCGGGAAGTACATCAGATCTTGCACTGTCTATGCCATTTCCAAACTGACCATTAAGAAGCAAGGCCTATATACTCTGTTGCCTACCCCTAGTCAATATTGGGAATCCATCTCCATGGATTACATGTCGGGCCTTCCTTCTACTAATCATGGCAACGACTTTATTTTCGTGGTCTTCGAAAGATTCTCGAAGATGGCCATTATGGTGGCCTGCAAGAAGAATATCACAGCAGAAGCCACTACTAAACTTTTCTTTGAACGAGTGTGGGTACACTTTGGGATCCCAAAGTCTATCATCTCAGATAGGGACAGTAGGTTCCTCATCACATTTTGGTCTAGCTTCTGGTTAATGCTAAACACCAAGCTCACCAAGTCCACATCTTTCCATCCCTAAACTTATGGCTAGACAGAGGTCGTCAACAGGATGATCGTTCACATTCTGCACATGTACAACTCAAAGCATCCACACACATGGGATGAGAGCCTCCCCTATGTACGTCATAGCTATAACTGAGTCGTCCACAACTCAACCAACCACATCCCCTTTCAGGTGGGCTTGGGATTCCATCCACTATGTCCCATTGACGTAGCCATGCCATTTGCAGCTACTCAGGCTAATTCGGCTCATGTCTAGTCTAAAGCTGCCAAGGCGAACAACTTCATTGAGCGCATTTAACAATATTCCAACAGGTTCATGACATATTGGATAGAGCCAATGTTAAGTACAAGCAGCGACATGATCAACATCAAGTGCCACACAACTTCTAGGTGGGAAAAAAAGTGTGGCTACATTTGCAGAAGGATCACCTCGCTGGACCCAACCGCAAGCTTCACCCGCTCCGATATGGGCCATACACCATCACCAAGGGTGTAGGGGACAATGCCTTCGAGCTCAATATTCCACCATTCCTTGGTCTGCACCTAGTGTTCAATGTGGACCGACTTCAGCCTTACTTTCCACCTCTACTGGATACATCCGACATGGGAGAACAACTCACACCAACATATTTAAACCCAGACTGCACGGAACAAGCCACAACTGATTAGATTATGGACACACATATCAAGAACACCCGCCAGCAGAGGATCCATCTATATCGAGTTGTCAAAGCAGGTCAAATCCTTCACCAGGGACCAAGTTCAGCAGAAGTTTCCTCATCTCATGGAGGAACCCAACGCAATGGGGACCATTACTTCCTAAGGGGAGAGGAATGATCGAGGTGGATATTGGTGGCCACCCACCTATTCCACTTGGAACCCCACCATTGTTTCTTTCAGTTTTTTAGTTTCCTCAATTGTAGTACAATTTAATATTTTTGGTATTTTTTCGGGTCCTGAACTTCCGGAGCCATTTTAAGGCCCTAAACAACGTTTTTTGGGCATGAAAGGTTCAACAAAGATGAGTCTTCTAGACTCAATATTTGTTGTTAGCAGTTGTATTCCTCATATAGATATTTCTAACGATGTATCATGTGCATCAAACAGAGATAGTATGCCAAAGTTACGACGCTGGGAAATTGATGTACCAATTTACCCCGATGAGGCCCATAGTCTAGTGTTTCATCTCCTAGGGTTAATTTTTTGGATGTTTAGGGTTTTCCATTGTTTTTCAATAATAAATAGGCCTTCGAGCCTCATTGTAACACAGTTCAGAGGCAGGTAGTCGCCACATCTCTTCTTAGAGATAAGCTACCAACGCCCTAGCTAGTTTATTTCCATTTTGTCCATAAGCATATTTCAATTATGAGATATTAATAAAATGAAGTCTTATTTCTGCTACATCTCTATGTTTATGTGAACTTCGATATTTTATTATGTTCTTGCATAAGTCTGGATCATCGTCATTTGGCATGGGATAATCATCGTTAGTTGGTGTGGGATAATCCTCATAGTAATAGGTTTGAGGTTGAATCAAAGTACAAAGGTGTATTGGAGTTTTGTGGGGAAGATTGCGGCATGGAGTGGATGCAGAGTGAGGTCATCCACGATAGGCTCAAGCCATATATATGTAGCAGATTCAGGTCTCATTATGACAAAAGGTCTAATTTTGTTAGTAAGGTCGGGTGGAGTTTGCCGACGAGGTAGGCTCTATCTAGAACTACAGGCTTAGAGAATGTTCAGTTATTACTTTGTTATGTCATTATGTTGGCCGGTGGGGAGAGTAAATTGGGAAATAGAGTGGGAGATTCTCGGAATTTTACTGAGTCGTGGGTGGTGAAACTACAAAGTGAACTTGTGGGTGGTTTAGGATATTGGGCCTATAAGCAATTTAGCATTTGGCTCAGGTTTAGAATCGGCGAGAGCCTCCAACAATTGGAGTCTAATTTCTCTTGGGAGAAGGTTTTTGGGAGCACATTTAGGCTTCAACCCTGTATTAAGATTGGGTATTGGGTGTTGGAGGGGAATTGTGGGATTTTTTTCTCTTTTATCTTCCGGGTTTTTGCCGAGAAATCTTGATTGTAACCAGGATTTTGGAAGCCATGGGCAGGATCTAGGATGTGTGGATAGTGCAATTACGCAAGAAGGTCGCAAGGGGATGAAGCAGGGTGCTCCTAAGAAATTATAGATATATGTGGGAGTTTTGTGGCTAGCAACTGTGGTGAGAATAGGAAAAGGTTACACAGTGTCATCGGTGTTGGACATAGCTCGGATTTGGTCTGTTGTCAGTGGGTGTGAGCATTGTAGGATCCTAACAATTTTTTTTTGGGAAATTTGGTGTTGTTCCCTAGATGGAAGCTCAAAGCAACTCAGATGTGGGAACCTCAGCCACTGGGCTATGGGGTCATCGTAGGCCAAGGTCAGCTCGCTTGTATGGCAGAGGCTGCAAAGGACGCGGGACAGGGTAGGTTGTCTGTGAGGGATACGCATTTGAGCATGACGAAATAAGGATGGGATTGCAGATAATTCAACATAGTATTCATCAGCAACAACAAGACGTGCTAAACATGAAAGAACATCAAATGGCCAAGACCAAAAAAATTAGGCAGATGGAGGACGAGATTGACGCACTAAGACGCCAACTTGAAGAGCTCAAATTCCTGTAGCATAACAAGAGCAGGGAAGTGGACATGAAAGGACCAGGATTTGATCTCAACATCCCTACTGATATGGAGGAATAATTAGTTGAATAGAATTTTTTTTCCGTGTTTTGGTTTCTGTAGATATTTTATGATATGTTGCAAATGTATGTTTCTTTTGCGGCAATTTTGTCGCCTTTATAGTTTCAAGCTAATAGTTTAGAAATACTCTATAAATGTTGTAAATGGAAAGACCTAGTAGTGCAAGAAAAACATTTGGAGCCTTTACTGGCAATGTTTTCCCAATGTAAATCACCCGGTTTATGCCTGAGAACAGGCTCATATTAACACATAAGTATACTCTTTTCTGTAAAAAATAAATAAATAAACTAGCCTAGATCCATCTTAACTATGGGTGTAACAAGAATAGAGATGGATCAAAACTCTTGAGATGCAAACTTCTTTTAGAGTAAAAGGAGATTTGATCCATCTCGGCGCTTGTTAGATCTGAAGTTGAGATGGATTTAGGTTGCTTATTGTGTTGAGACGCGCTCCCCAGCCCAGTATGGTAGAGATGTTGCAATGTCTTGTCCAATCCTTTTAAACAAATATTTCAATCTTCTCAATGCTTGGTAGATCTAGAGTTTAAATGGATCTAGGTTGGTTATTGTGCCAAGAGGCACTCTCTAGCCCATTATGGAAGAGATGTAATGTCCTGCGTTCTCCTGTTAAACGTTTTGACTCAATCAAATTACATAAAATTGAAATCAAATAATAAAAAATATAATTATATTATAATTAATAATTTTACCAACCTAGATCCATCTTGATTGATGTACCAAGCTTGGGATCAAATCTTGAGGCGCAAACCTCTTTTAGAGTAAAAATAGATTTCATCTCTCTAAACACTTGGTAGATCCGGAGTTAAAATGGATTTAGGTTGGTTATATTGTTAATTATAAATAGAATTAATATATAGGTTAAACATATATACATTTAAAAAAACATGTAATAGAATTCTTAACCATGGAGATTTACCTTCACTTTACCATAGAGATTCCTAATTCATAAATAGGCTTTATTATGATATCATGGACCAATACCATGGTTTATCAATACCACATGCCCAAAAAATCACAAGTCACTTCATTTGATTATTCTTCATATGACATTTTTTTTTATTAATCAATTCAATTAAAAGGGAAAAAGACGCATAATTACTTTGGAAATAAATCTCAACCCGTGATTTGTGTACACTACTATGAATATTCTAAAATAAAATATTCGTCAAGCATTTTTACATGTCGACCAATATGTTGATTTCCCTAGAGGAAATGTGTAGGTGTAATGTAAGAAAGTATGTAAACATTTTTACATGTATATGGTCGTAAAAGATTTGTAAACATTTACATGTAATAAAAGGTCAAAAGTAATATAGAGCCCAATATGGGGAGATGTTGAGCTTTTTAGATAAAAGAAAATCATAATATACATATCACATGAAAATACATATGTAGTAGGCATAAGTTAAGATCAATTTTACCCTGTAAATTAAAATAACGATTTTGTAAAGATATTTAAATTTAATTAATAAGTATATAAAAATTTTAAAACTTAGGATAAACTTACAATATAACAATTTATTAACCATACTTAGGATAACCATGGATTATCACGCTCATTATACCATAGATATTATTAACTTGTAAATAGGCTTTGCTACAATGCCATGGGCTAATACCATGGCTAATCAATACCACGTGCCTAAACACCATCTCTAATTTCACAGTCAAAATATTTTATAAATATATTATTTGAATTTAATTTTATAACATTTTTTTAATTAAATCTAAAAGCAAAAAGGATATAATTATTTTCTAGGTGTATATAAACCCTTTGTCACATTAAATTATATGAAATATAAATAAAGATTCATTTTACCACGTAAATTAAAATAATAATTTTGTAACCGTATTTAAATTTCATTAATAAGCACATAAACACTTAATATTTACACTATAACAAAATTTTAAACCATGGATATTCACCCCCACTTTTTACCATTGACATTATTAATTTGTAAATAGGGTTTGTTATAATACCATGAGCCAATATTATGGTTCATCACTACCACATGTCCAAAAACCATTTCTCATTTCACAATCAAAATATTTTATAACTAGTACAACCGCATTATAAATATTAATGTGGTTGATATAGCGGAAGTCTTCATAAATATAACCAAAAAAGTTATTGCAACACGAAGAATGCTTTACTAATGCACATATTTACCTCATTAACCATGTATAAAAAAAGTTATGGGCCAACTTTAAGTTGAGAAGAAAAAGGAGTTACACTTCTTATTGTAAAATGGACCATTTTGCTAAATAAAATTTGATTATAGATAAATGAATGTTATAAATAATAATGAGGAACTTATCATGGAGGAACTTATTAGAATTGGAATAATCTCAAATCCTTAGGAAATTGGTGGGTGGGGAGCCACGTGGCACGAATATAATTTTTTAAAATTATTAAAAATAATGGACCATTTTGCTAAATAAATTTTTCTTATATATAAATGAACGTTGTAAATAATAATGAGTAACTTATCATGGAGGAACTTAGTAGAATTGGAATAATCTCAAATCCCTAGGAAATTGGTGGATTGGCACTAATCTAATTTTTAACATTTATTAAAAGTCAATGCAACCTAATAAACTTTGTAACACACTACAACCATTGATAAGCATTGACACAAAGCATATGTTGAGCATATTCCCTTGATAATCAATCTAGGCCCTCAATTAAAAAAAATAAAATAAAATTCAACAGATCCTCATGCAAATAAGAAATCTTAGGCAAATGTTTTTTTAATTCAATTTTATTACATTTTTGGGCAGAGATAACTCTCCACTCAGTATGAAAGAGATGTTGTAATGTTAGGTTGTGTTATATGAATATTTTGACTCGATCAAATTATATATATATATATTGTTGTTAATAATTAAATTAGTGTGGATCCATCAAGCTGGGAGAGGGGCCAAATCTCTCGAGGTGTAAAATTTTTCTCAAGTTTTACACTGAAAAAAAGGTTTGCACCTCTAGAGATTTGATCCCTCTAGGAGCTCTAGATT
Source organism: Pinus albicaulis (assembly GCA_034641835.2). NCBI lineage: Eukaryota > Viridiplantae > Streptophyta > Pinopsida > Pinales > Pinaceae > Pinus > Pinus albicaulis. The sequence goes on along the minus strand of CM076575.1, from coordinate 192,020,857 downwards.
CGAGTTAAAATGGATCTAGGTTGGTTAACATAATTTGAATTGAGTGGGAAAAATAACACACTCATTATGATCTAGTGACCTTTATCTTTTTTTTAATAATCGAGAGAATTGGTAGATCATTATTTATGATAAATTTCATTTTATTTATTTTTATTGTCTGATAGACTACCTCTATACTCTTGAGCCTAAAGAAACCACCTACAAGCATACTAAGCAAGTGACTTTTGTCTAGAATAAGTCAAGGCAAAGTGGAGTGACCTTTATCTAGAATAAGTCAAGACAAAGGGGGCTTAGGTCTTTAAGATAAATGGTTTGCCTATATTCATCTATTCAATTGAAATTGTAAGAAATTGGTTCTTAGTCTCAAATAAAAGTATCAATACCAAGGGGGAAATATTGTATTCAACTAAATGGTTTATTCTTGAATAAATGATTTATTTAAGGTTATAAATACATTATAAAAATACAAAATAAAGAAATAAAATTTAAAAAAAAAATATCATAAAGGAAACAACTATATATATATATATATATATATATATATATATATATATATATATATATATATATATATATATATATATATATGTTGGGAAATTCCTAAAACATTATATATTGGAAGAATTTGTCATCTTTATGATGTTAAGAAGGTTGAAAAAAAAAACTCTCTTAGAATTGATACAACCACACTAAGTAACAATTTCAAAAAAAAATTCAATCATTTAACTCAACAAAATTACAATGGCTTGTAAGTGTTTCTCTTAAAGCATTTCAAGCACATAGACAAAATTTTAAAGCAAACCAGACAATTTCTTACCTTTCTTAAGTTCCTCAATGGATGTTAACCATCATCATTGGCATTGTATCAAATATCAAATTAAAGATATGTATATCATCTCTAATGTATGCTTGTGTGATTTTAATTTTTCATTATGATGATGACAATGATTGTTACCATCCATTGAGACCAATTTTGGTTTATTGGATCTTAAGAAAAACAACAAAGAATTAATTGGTTTTCTTTAGCATGTTTTTCCTATACTCTAAAAATTTAAAGAGAGACTTTCATATACCTCCATAGTTTTGGTGAGTTGACAAGGTAGAAAAGACAGTATTGTAACAAATATTTTGAAAATGAGATCAAATGTGAGTATATATAGGACACTAAGAGAAAGTGTTTTCATCGTTGATCTTCTTTGTATCACAAAGATGACAAATTTGTTCATTCCCTAATGTTTTAGGAATTGTCTATCACTGGATTTTACTATGGAGCTTGTGATGGTTGTCATTCTTATTTTAGCAATTTTATTTTTTTCTTCGAGCTAGCTATAACCAAAAGATACTTTTGATCTCCCATAGTGGGATTAATGACCTCTTTCCCGTACCTTAATTTTCTCTTATCCTCTATTTCTTTGTCACACCACAATTTCCCCTTAAATGTACATGTGATAATACTTTTATGGTATCAATATTATGGAAAGTAGCACAATTTATCCTTAAATGCAGATGTAATAGTACTTCAATGGTGTCAATATTATGCACAGTGGCATCTTCCTATATTCTCCAATAGCTTAGCCAAGACTTAACAACTTTATGTTAGGGCCTCCTAAGGGATAGGTAACTTTAATTGAAGTTGGAAGCATCTTGTCTTTGATATTAATTGTCTTGTGCTTGTACATCAAGTACCTAATGATAGTCATACTCTTAAAAGGGGAAAGACCAACACATATGACGAGATTGTAATAAAGTGAAATACTTTTAATCTTAATATTATAAATTATAAGATGCTTCTCAATTTGCTCGATTTCCCTTCACATATATCTAGAGATGTTGTAATGTCCCTTATCATAGTGGCCCTAAACTCGAAAGGAACATTTAGTTGTTCTAATCTATTACAGAGGTTTTTTTGAAGTACCGATTAAAGAGATTTTCTAAAGTCGACAAAGCTACTCAAGAGATTATATTCATTTTTTCACATTCTTTTACAATGATATTAAGAGTAACTAATCGGTTGATTATTGAATGATAGCTCTAAAATCGACCAAGACTTTATCCATTTTTCTATGAATTTCTAGCCATATATTAATCATGTTTTTCATAATAATTCCATATAACTTGGCTAAAGGAGCATTCATCATAGTGGTCATATAATTCGAGGGGTTACTTTTATCCACGACTTTAAAAGAAGGAACAATGTTAGGGAACTCTCATCCTAACTCCCATAGTTCAAGGAATAAGTTGTTGCTTAATGTATAATGTATGTAAGGTGGCATCATTAATGAAGGCCCACTAGATAGTTGATGTTGTTTCATTAATGAAGGAATAAGTTGTTGCTTAATGTATAATGTCCATCTTTATTAATAAAAATTCATTCATTAGTTAGGGTGTTGACTCAATAAATGTAAGGTGGCCTCATTAATGAAGGCCCACTAGATAGTTGACGTTGCTTCATTAATGAAGGCCCACTAGGCAGTTAAGCTTTGTGACAGATAAGAAACTATTAATTGAGGTGGAAGTTATGTAATTAGGTTTCAAGTGATTAATATTGTATCAAAGTTATACTCAATCAGAGATTGTGCCCTAAAAAAGGAAAGTAAACATTACTTTCTATTTAGAACATTAATAAAGGTTTTTCTATTTTATTCATTCAATAATTTGTTTTTCTTTCCTTTCCTTTTCATTGTGACGTTTCTATCAATATTTCTTTATTTTTTCTATTTCAACTGTCAATATACATCACACGTATTATCAAAGTACATCTTGTGCTAGCATGTGCCCAATTTTTAGAATTATTTTAGGTTGGAGATGTGTTCCAATGTCTTTAAATACAACTATTTTTCATTCAGTGGATAAAAGTGTAGTTGGGAAGAATATGCATTATGAATACTTACAAAGTCACTTGGTTGGATGCCTTTGTATACCTTTGTTGGCACTTTGTGAGAGTAACACATTAGATTGAATCTTCATATAAATTCATTCTTCCACATACCCTTTGTTATAATAAAAACTCCCTATGCATACATGAAACCATTCGTTGATAACCTGATGCCAAGATATTGGGTTAAATCATATCCTAGCATATAAAAACTCGTGTGTGCTTCCAAAGAATTAATAATCTCATCCAATTCTTCATAAAAAAAACACTCGATTCAGCTTCAAATATACATAACGGAAAAGAGAGCCATACAACAAAAAAAATGCTGATATACAATAATACAAGAAATTCCTTGGCCAAATATTATAGTGGACGGCCTTTCGGCTCTCGGCCCTTTACAAAAATCTCTCAACCCATTCCTCACTCTCTTTGTATTTCTCACTTCCTCACTTGTTTTTCATCCTCACACAACCCTCTTATATATACATAAATATGAATTTATTCCACTCCATAAATTCCTCCACACAAATCTCAACTAAAATCTAAATTAGATTTATCTTTTTTGTTTTACCCAACTAAGTCCCGTTTATGGAATTCCTAATCCCTAGATTATCTACCTAATTCAACTCCACTCATATCCTTAATTATTTAAGGAATATTTACAATAATCCTCACATTTATATTTTCTCTCTTAATTTATTAAAAATGATCAAAATAATTAAAACACCTCACCCCCTAAATTACACAAATGAATAATGAAAATTTATCTTTGATGCTCCTACATCAGACTTCCCATGTAGAGAATTTTCCATAGACTCTTGTCTATGAGGTTTGTCGCTTTTATGTAATAATGCGACAGCCACAAGTCCTGATGACTTGCTCCCTCCAGGATTCCAAACTTTGTTCTGCCGCTGGTCCTTCAAAGTATCAACCCAATTTGGTAACTCACCACTCACTCTGTCAATCGGATTCCATCGGCCTTTACAACAATTGCTTTCGCCAATTCCTCGGAGTAATAGCTCTTTGTCGAATTCTTTCATCTCCAATTGTGTTGAACACTCATTTTTCTGCAATGAAGAATAATCAAGAACTCCTTCTTGATTACAAATATAGTCTCTGATTGATTTTATAGCAACAAATTTCTCATCCAGTGCTATACCTACATTCACCAACAAACTGTGTGTTTAAAAAAGATAAGACCTTTTGGTCTCTTTTGATGCTTTAAGCACAAATCTCCCATCATCGACTTTCTAGATTTCAGTAGATCTTGTTTTAAACTGTTGGCTGCTTTCATCTTTATCCTGTTGGTTCAATATTTATGTTTCGTTTATGTCTCTAAGGACACAACTTCCTTGTTTTTTCTGATCTTTCCTCTCAACTCCAAATAATTTCTGCTCAATTTCTTTGATTTTGACATCATATCTGTTAATGTTGTTTTCTGTAGCTACAGTTACATTATTATATGAAAATTTATAACATTCATTCAACTCTACAGATGTTAAAAAAATTTCATCCCCATCATGCACAATAACTGTGATTTCTTCTAGATCAGGTTCTGCAAACTTCACTTCTCCCTCAGGTTCCTTAAGCCATCGTTCCAAGAACTCGATTTCCATGTGAAATCTTTCCAGTACTTCAACACAACCTTCATTCCCAGCATCATTCTTCTTCTGGCAATCTTCTTGAGTTATCCTGATTTCCGTTTCATCACACTGCAAAATTCCGTCAGCAATTTCATTAAACAAATACATTTGTTTACCTCGGAATATCTCTTCGACATTTCCATTATGCTTCTGCTCCATAACAACTTCAACTGGTTGTCTTACCCCAAATAATAATTCATCGATTATTTCTTCCTGTTGCAACAAATCAGTACCTTCCTCCTCTGAAAGGCATTCTCCATCAGACTTCACCTCAAGAGTTTCATTCTTCTCTGTGACAGTTTCACCAGACTGTCCACCATCTTTCACACATCCTGCAAACATACATAAACTATGAGATTTAAAAATGCAAGGCTTCGTAGCCTCATCTGCTTCTCTCAACAACACATCTTTAGATTCTTCTGAACTATCCCAATAGTCCATGAGATCTTCCTCATTGATCTCTTCACCCAGAATTTCACCCTATTCTGGGCCACAAATGGAAACATCCATTTTTAACTCAGCCTTTCTGAGTTCTTCACACCTCATTTGCACACTTATCATCTACTCGAGCTTCCTCAGCTCTTCTGTCAACTGTATGTTTACCTGTTGTTCCCTCTTTGCATGTAGCCTCTGCCACTTCACTTTCTTCTTCATGGTCCAACCATGTGTCTGGTCTTTTATATTCCTCTGCAACAATTCAAGGTGAACTGTTATCTCAGATTTCTCTCACTCATAATATTCATCATTCAACTGCTCACATATGCCACTTACCTTGGCATTTTCCTTATTCCTTCTTCGATTGAGGTCTTTCTCAGAACCTGTGAAATGACTATCAACAGTCATCTTCTCCTCCTTTGTAAACTTCATCTGTTCAAGTGTGGATTTCATTCAATCCACTTCTCAACAAGCCTCCATACTTGCCATTCACCAATGCAAGCTCTCCTCCTGCGCTTGTCACTTTGATTTCTATGTCTTGGAATCACCTCTGGCTATTCTCTTGCTTCACTTTGCTGTAAACAACACTTTAATAACTCATGCATTACAATGACCAATTCTTTGGGTGTAGGGCTCTGCCGATCATGCACCCAATTACATTCAAACCTTTGACTTTGGTTTACGACTCTTTGACTTCAGAATTTACATCAACTATTCATCTTGGATGAAAAATACTCAATCTTAACTCAAACTATCCAAAATTTCATTTAACCCTATCCTCTGTTTTGACTTCAAGGCTTGACCCACTAATTATGATAGTGGATGTTTTGACTTAATTCAAGTTATACAATCCTCCAACGAACATACACCCCTAATGCATTTTTAGGATGTAAAATATTTACTCTCTCTCATACTCCATTCTTATGAAAGATTAATCAGTTTCCCATTATCATTTCACATGATGCTGAAGTCTTTAATGGAAATGCATTTCACTTTCCCAAGATTTATTTTATGGTGAAAATAAATAAACCATTAAATTTTCAACATTCAAAAAATACCTTTCTTTATGCTCCCATCAAGGTTATTTGATAAACCTTTCCCTTGCATTTGCAACTCTCTAGATTCCACTCTTTTGTGCCGTCTTTGTCACTGTGACTACTCACATGCCCTTCATACCATAAGTTCGTCATTTTAGTGCAAACATTTTCCTGCACTTTTATGCACCATACAACATCAATTCACATCTCTTCACCTATGTACAGAGAACAAGTTTTCAACCTCTTTGATGAATAATATACAACTCGTACATTGTGTCCATCCTGAATAACACCTCCTTAGATGCCGCCACATGATGGTAAAAACAAAGATTCTACAACATCAAGAAATTGTGTTCTCAATCTTAAACACAAATCAAAATAATTCTCCTCCCATTCCAACTACAAGCTTTGGTCCAAAATGACTTAACCAAAACTGTGAAGAACCCACATTATGCATAATAAACCCCCTCACATAAAAATGCATACTTCTTTTTATATAACCCATGATATCACATTTTTTCATTCATTTTCCATTCATTTATACCTCCGCATTTGCAACATTTTCACTCTTTCATAACATTTACAAAAGGTCAAATTCTCAAGTATGGCAAGGAAATTGAATCATCCAGATTTTAAAATACCTCTACTCAATGAATATTGATTCATTCAATGAGTACTTACCTTGAATCTTCTTGTGGTTGAAATGATCCAACCCTTCTCTCACATATTCTTTTAGGAATACATTCAAGCCTCTACAGACTTCGTCTCCAGTGCACTCCCAACTATCCAACTCCAAACTCTACCTGAGCTTTGTCTCCACCCCATCATCTGGGTTTGAATATGCAATGTCAATTTTCTAACATAAATCTTTTCCCAAAAAATAATGTTGGAAACCTTTAAGGTATACACAATCTAATAATATCTTTGGAAATCACCATTCGCCAATGCAATTACCATTCACCCAACTGTGTTTCTACGCAAATGCCATTCACCTGAGAAATGTTGTCCCCTATCCAATGGAGCAAGCAACAGTTATGCATAAAAGTCAAAACTTCTTATTTTCCACATGTGATGGATTTCATCTTCTCTTCAATTGTTACTTTGTTTATTTTTTTTTATATATTTACCCAATTCTGATTTCCAAATACCACAAACTACAAACTATATTTGCTGAGAGTTATATCCCCAACTCACAATTTACTTCTTGGATATCAACTGGCACTCTACTACAAATAGCATTCCAATAAAATTCACAATATGGGATTAAACACAATATATATCCAAGAAATGGTACCTTAGAAAAGTTTTAATACCTCACTTACAAGGCTGCGAACACAATCTCTATTTCTGGATTGTTAATGCAGGTATATGTATCTCTCCAACACAGTATTTATTACTGGCTGCACACCACGATTCCACGGTAATCTTCATTCAACATCTTGCAGCCTCCATGGGTCTGTGTGAATGTTTTACACAGACTTTAAACTCTCCATCATAGCCCATGGACCCTTGTTAACTCTCCACGCAGACTCCAAGATGAGTCCAAGACTCTCCACACAGACTTATACCATACATTGCCGCAGACTCCAAGACTCTCCATGCAATTACTATGCCAATATACCAAGAAATGTCAACGCAATTTTGATGCCAGCAATGTCAACACAATAACATGCCACTCTGCAATACTGGAAATTCGAACTACACATGCCAAAACATGAAAACATGATCACGGTGACTGTGTACACATCTGAATATCATTGCATAGTTTATATTTCTGTTAATAAAGCCAAACACAGGTCTTTCACCATAACCCCACGGAGTCTGGGGCTAATTTCTTTACGCAGTCCCACAGAAAACGAAAAGCACACACCCAAACCACAGTGCCATGTTATAGCAGCGCAAGTGGTGTCATTGTCGTTGTTGTAATGGCTTCTCGGATACACCACACAGTTCCAACGTCTCTAATGTCTGCGTCCACAAACTGGTACTTCAATATTCTGGGCTCACTCTACTGCAATAGGTTAAGTCCACAGTCTCATTGTTGGACTATTAGCACAACATAACACACTATCTACGCTCTTATGCATACACAGTGACTGTTAAAAAAAATTGAACATATGCGGTCACGCTGGTCGTATGCTATATCTCCACGGCCTCCATGGCTCTGCGTCCAACCAAAACTGCGTCTCCCCACTTTGACAAATACGCCAGCTTGCAGTGACATACTTCCTCCAACGCTTGTGTCCACACCTGATATGGCCTTCTCATAATGCATCAAAGTTTCCACAAAATAATCCACATGTCCACCAGATCGTTACAAATGTCCAACACTGACTCTATTCAATCCTTCAAGGGAAATAAGAGCTCAAATTTCATTCAATCAAATATGTTAAACTGTAACACATTACTACCCTTTCCATGCTTATTGCATTAGACATAATACTCATAACCGACACCACTGCACAACGATGTATAATATTTTGCACCAAAACAGAGAAGTAGTAGAGCTTTCACGTAGAATGCAATACTTGTAATGTTTCTTAAGTGCCACACTCTGAATTATAAATTTATGCAAATCGAAGCACACCCCTAATCGCATCACACCAAGAAATCAAACAAAACAGCCACAGCGGAGGAGAGACTCATCTCCTTGGCTCTGATGCCAAATGATGCCAGGATACTAGGTTAAATAAGATCCTAGCATATAAATACTCGTGTGTGCTTCCAAAACATTAACAATATTATCTAATTCTTCATAAAAAAACACTCGATTATAACAGAAAAGAGAGCCATACAACAACAAAAAATGTTGATATACAATAATACAAGAAATTCCTTGGCCAAATATTACAGTGGATGACCTTTCGGCTCTCGGACCTTTAAAAAAAGCTCTCAACCCATTCCTCACTTTCTCTGTATTTCTCACTTCCTCATTTGTTTTTCATCCCCACACAACCCTCCTATTTATACATAAATATGAATTTATTCCACTCCATAAATTCCTCCACACAAATCTCAACTAAAATCTAAATTAGATTTATCTTTTTTTTTACCCAACTAAGTCTCGTTTATGGAATTCCTAATCCCTAGATTATCTACCTAATTCAACTCCACTCATATCCTTAATTATTTAAAGAATATTTACAATAATCCTCACATTTATATTTTCTCTCTTAATTTATTAAAAATGATCAAAATAATTAAAACAGCTCACCCTGAAAATTTATCTTTGATGCTCTTGCATCATAACCTTACCAATCATCTTGTTTTTATAGCACACTAAACACTTCACTTATGGATATCATCTTGTTGCTATAACGCACTAAACATTTTACTTAAGGAGATCACTCTCACATACCAAGGAAGTAGGAAATATAGCTAAAGGTATAATTTATCTTTCTTGCTTAACATTATGAAAGACAAACTAAGTACCATTTTTGGGAACCTTCAAGTATATTAAAGAGACAACCCCTAACACTACTTTGCTCTTGGGGCCTACAAAACCCTAGCATGTGTAGCACATGCAAAAAAATACCTACATATTTAGGAATATTAAGAATTTAAGAATTATGTTTGTACAACTATACATATGCAAGAGAAAATACTCCTTCGGGAGAACCTAAACCATTATAGGATATCTCTCTCAAAAGACTCCTTTTGTGACACTCATTGTGTTGATATAACTATTTGGTACTATTTGAGTGGACCCAGAGAGCCCAGGTGAAAGCATATCCCTACTAGTGGCTTAGCTCAATGACATCCTCTCACGACGTTATGTTGGAAATACTAAGAGGGGCATTGAATCAATGTTTCATTACAGTTAACCATTTTTATCTTTTAAAAAATTTGATGCGCATATATCATTAAACATAGATATTTGTAAGAAACAACTATACATTTTTTCTTTGTAAATATTTTGTAAACTTCCTTACACAAAGTAAGCACCAACTTACAACTTTTGTAGGCACCAACCTATAGGAGATATAAGTCTCCTAATTGAGCATCAACTTAGCAACTTTGTAGGCACCAACCTACAAAAGTGTTACGAATATAAATTACATAAAATAAAATGAATATAAATAATGTAAATAATAAATAATCAAATATTGATTATGTTAAATAGTCATTAAGTTAAGTGAAAAGGTGTGTCTCAAAGACATGCCTATTCATGAAAGGACACCATCCTAGGTATATATGCGGGTCCTCATTGTAACATTTCACATCTTGTACATTTTATATATATTAATAAATTATTATTACAAATACCTTTTGTGTATTTTTACATTAAATTCAACAAGCTACAATTTTTGTTGCTCCAGTGGTATCAAAGACATGCGAGACTTTGAACGTTATCTACCGCACAATATAACCATGCGAGTCCTTGAACGTTATCCGCCACACAATATGTTGTTAAGTTTTCGCCTTGGATTCATTGAGCAGTTTAGTAAAATTCAAGAAGCATTTCGATGATTAGAAAAATCATGTGTAGAATTTACAACGTGTTTTAAGAAAAGTTATGCAGAAATCCATAATAAGGAAGATGATAGTGACAGTGAAGAAACAAGGTGAAGCAGTGATGCAGGAGCATCAAGGCCGATTTTCATTTTTAATTATGTAATAAAGGAGGGTGTGACATTTTAATTGTTTTATTAATTAATTTGTTATTTTTAAATAAAATAGGAGATAAATTATAAAAGTGAGGATTTTGTAAATATTATTTTATTAATTAAAAGGATATGAGAGAAATTAGAATTAGGTAGAAAAATTAGGGAGTAGGAATTCTATGTACGTGATTTTGTTGAGTCCACACCTAAAATGAATTTAAATTAGATTTAGTTGAGGATTAGGTGGAGAGATTTTTGGAATGAATTAAATTCACTATTTATGTATAAATATGAGTGGTTTTTGTGAGGAGAACACACTTGAATAGTTGAAGAGCTGAGATAGTTAAGAGTAGAGTGAGAGAGGAGTGGTTTAAAGGGCCAAGAGCCAAGAGGCCGCCCAATGTAATATATGGCCACAGAATTTTAATATAGTCAAGGGAGTTGATTTGTATGGCTCTTTTCGCCTTCATGTAAAATTGAGCTGAATGTTTTTTCATGATTTTATTATAGAAAATTTGAGCATTTTCATAGTTTAGTGAAGCAGTTGTATTCTTATATGCGGGATCTGCTTTCTAGCAGAATTCCTGCATCAAGCATGAGAAGAATATTTTGATCAGAATTATGATAATGAGAATGAAGATATAATAGATAATGATGTCTATAAAGATGATGTATATCAAGGTGATGATTTAGATGATGATGTTCCCTTACGTATGAGGTTTCAGGTAAAACAGTCAACAAAACCACCCAGTGAAGGTTCCCCTATGCGTGGTGTTGACTGTGAGGATGAGAAGTCTTTAATGTTAAGACACAACCCATGGATAGTGATGTAAATAATGTATGCAATAAAATAATAATTCTATTGTTGGATCCAGGTGATGGAAAGGTTTCAATTGCTACTAAAAATGATATTCATCAAGTAGATGTCTCTTGTCATAAAGAAAATTTCCAAAATTTCGATGTAGACGCAACACCAAACATCAAAACATGCCCAGTTTATATTGATGTTGGTAAATTTCCATAGTGCATTGACTCTAGAAGCAATAGAATACCGGACAACATGAAAGATTTCTTCAATGGAAAGGAGTGTTGCAAGAGTATCAATACGGACGAAGTTTTTTCTTATGGTGTTGTGGTTCACGCTGCAATTCTAAGTGGAGAAGGAAATGAGAAGGTGCAAGACCTTTTTGGTGCCAACATCAATGAGATCATGGAGGCAACAAATTTTGGATTAGGTCGCAAGGGGCGTGGAAAAGAGTACAAGAATAGGAGTCATAGAAAGGGGGATGGGCCAAATTTAAGTCCTGAAGTGACAAAGAAACTGGGTGATGCTAATCTTCTTTATGCTACAAGTTGTTATAATGAGGCTATAGAACTGTTAAAAGAAGTTATACGCCTTCCACCTAATATCCCATATGCCTACCATACACTTGGACTTGTTTACGATACATGTCCTAATAAGACCAAAACAATCAATTTTTACATGATAGTTGCTCATCTTACATCTAAAGATGCCTACCTTTTGAAGTGTCTTTCCACATGGTCCATGGAGCAAGGAAATACCAGGCAGGTCATTTACTTTCTAACTAAAGAAATGGAAGCAGCGCTAAAGGATGCAAGGGTAAAGTGGGACTGTGCTTCTTTGTTTGTTGAACTTAAGGATTATCAAAAGGAAGTTGAAGCATTTGATCAAATTGTAGCTTCTCGCTCATTTGATGTTGAAGCACGAAAAATGACTATAAAGATGCACCACAAAATTGGTCATGGTCAACTTGCTATAGAGGGTTTGGAAAAGTTTATTGTGAAGCATCCATCAAAGGTTGATTTGACAGTTGTTAACTTGTTGTTTGCACTATACATGGAAAACAAAGCGTATTTTAAAGCAATTGAGTAGATTGAACATGCACACATGATTTACTATTCAGGACAAGGTTTACCACTAGACCTTGCTTTTAAAGCTGATATTTGTCAAGCACATATTGGAAAGGAGTTGTCTTTAGTGTGACTTTTTGGAGTTTCCGGTGCCAAAATCTGGTGAAAATTTTGAAGTAAAATCTTGATTTTTGTTATTTAAACTGGTTTTTTGACTATATATATAGATTCAACACCCTAAAAAACCCCTTGGACACTTAGATTGTGCAACATTACCCATCAAATTTATGTTTTCAATGAATTCCGGCCGGATTTTAAAGAAATTAGACCGGAAAAATCCATCAGAAAAACCTCCAAAAAATCGCACTAAAGACAACTCGTATTGAAAATGTCGAAGAAATTTCCAATGATACATGCTCTAGTGAAGGATGTCCATGGTGGTTTCATGGACAAATTAAAACAAAGTTGGCACAGATTTATCACTCAAAAGGGTACGGTTTTGTCACGTTTAAGCACGTTGACAGTGCAATCAAGGCACTGAAGGAGCCCAACAAAATGATCGACGGTCGCATTGGCGTGTGCCAATTTTCCCTCGTCGGCTTCTACCCTTCTCAACCACACAGACGGAGTTTCATGGACGGAAGATTTGCATGGGCAAAGAGTTTAATAAAAATACGGGCATATATGCCCTCTTGATTTTCAATATGGTAGAGGCAAACTTTCGCACGCTAGAGGAGCCCATTAAGTTGACAGACGACAAACCACTCTGCAGCCACCTTGCCATCTAACACGTGTTGACCCTTGTCTACTGCGTAAATCGTGGTGGGTCGAGGTTATTGATACGTCAAGGGTATTTGAATCATTGTGAATCGTTGGTGAAATTTATTCATAACATATTAATATGAGTTAATTTAATTAATTTATAAAGTTATAAATTAATTTTAGTATATAATTTAATTAATAATAATAATAATATTATTATTATTATTAATTAAATTATATACTAAAATTAATTTATAACTTTATAAATTAATTAAATTAACTCATATTATTATTATTATTATTAAATAAATAAAAATCTAGTTCCAAAATAATATCACCATAGAATTATACATGTTGAGGTACCGGTGACCAATCACATTTATCAAAATGACGTGAGCAATGTGAAGACAATTATTCGAGATTAAAGTGAAAAAAAAAAGGAAAAAAAAATCAATCAACATTGAGCTTTGAGCACAAAGCTTTTAAAGGAAGGGGAAATGTTACGAATATAAATTACATAAAATAAAATGAATATAGATAATGTAAATAATAAATAATCAAATATTGATTATGTTAAATAGTCATTAAATTAAGTGAAAAGGCATGTCTAAAAGACATGCCTAGTCATGAAAGGACACTTACCTAGGTATATATGCAGGTCCTCGTTGTAAAATTTCACATCTTGTACATTTTATGTATATTAATAAATTATTATTACAAATACCTTTGTGTATTTTTACATTAAAGTCAACAAGCTACAATTTTTGTTGCTCCACTAGTTTATGTAATTTATATTTGTAACAAAAAGTGTAGTACCTTGAAGAAGTAAGTTGGTGCTTACAAATTGTTGAGTTGGTGCCCAACTAAGGGGATCAGAGTCTTACCCTTACTAGTGGTTTATCTCAGTAAAATCCTCTCACAACGTTATGTTGGAAATACTAAGAGGGGCAGAGCATTTCATTACATTTAACAATTTTTATCTTTTAAAACATTTTATGCACATAGATCATTAAACACTGATTTTTATATGACACATGTATACATTTTTTCTTTGTAAACATTTTATAAACTTTATTGTATAAAGTAATCATCAACTTACAACTTTTGTAGGCACCAACCTATAGGAGATTTCAGTCCCCTGGGTGAGCATCAAGTTAGCAAATTTTTAAGCACCAACTTACAAAAGACTCTAATCCCATCAATTGAGCACCAACTCAGCAATTTGTAGGCACCGACTTACTTCTTCACGGTACTACACAACTTATCGTACTTCATCAATTTGTTCCTTGGACCTGTCAACAATGAAAAGCTTTATGTTGCTTCATAATATTAGTCTTCCATTACATTGGCCATATGTTTATCCTTCACTAAGTTGGTATTTTTACTGTTCTCTTCTAGACTTCACATTCCATGCAACAGGGTTCTCATATTTGATATCATACTGCTCCAAAGCATTGTGTCTTGCGAAAGGGGCAATCTCATTCATTTAAGCACACTACTCTTATTCTGTTATGTTGGCACTTAAAATTCGTAGCCTACTCCAAGCTCGAGTGTGGTTTCTCAAACCATGCTATGTCCCTATAATACTAGTGTATTCCCTTATTTTTGTTGTTATTATAGCCCCCTTATTGCTATTTTTGAACCCATGTAGTCCCCAAATTGTTATTATTGTGCCCCATAGAAGCCCACTATTGTTATTTTTCTGCCCTTACATTTTTATTGTTATGTAGGTTAGGATTATATTGTAACCCATTGGACTCCCATATATAGAAACGAAGTTTTTTCCTCTGTATCGTCTAAGAATTGTTCATTTATGTAATGTAAAATAGGTTTCCCCCTAGAAGAGGTTGATTTCTAAGGCATTTATCTATCTTCTATTCTATTTTGTGAGATGGCTTCATAACATTTGGAATTAGAGCTTTGGATTCTAGGGTTTCGCTACTCCGAACAGGTCATATTGGAATTTCCGCTATAAAAAAATTTCTACGAAGATTCAGACGCTGAAAAAAACCCATTTCAGCCGAAATATTGGGGAACATTGTGTAAAAACTTCAGATCATGGTTTGCTATATTTTTGGAGATATGATCTGCAGAAGTTAGGGTTTTTGCATGATCCATAATTTCATCTTAAACAAGTGGCCAAGGGAAAATCATCATAAATTTTCTTTCAGACATTGGAATGGAATTCTATAAAAAGTGATTGAAAGCGCATGGACTGTAGTTTCTTGTGTATCGATTTTAGAGTCGAAGGAAGAAACAGTGACACGTGGTACGTCGTGCAAGTTCACTCTGCTGAACCAACCCATCATTAGGTCATTGTGGGAGATTGGGCATAAATTTATCTTGAAGAATCCAAATTAGATCTAACCTATGGAATTGGAAAGAAGACACAGAGGGCTACTACAGGACCGAAGATAAAATCTTGGGGATCCAAAATTATAGAGATACATCAGTTTCAATATCGAGCTCCTCAAAAGAAAGAAAAATGTGTGTATTTTTTTTTTTTAAATTGCATAAGTCTTGTTTGAACAATCAATTTGAAGTGATTCCAAGGGCATATTGAAAAATAGATATCAGTATTGGGTTCTAAAATCCCCCCCAAAAATAAATCTACACCCATTAATCCCTCAGAAGGCTCTACTATGACTCATGAAGAGGAAGAAGTGCAACATGATATATAAAAATTATGAGACCATGTGCACCAAATTTTGCTCTCACAAAGAGTAACAAAAAATGAAATGGAAGCTAAGATGGATGGTTTGAAGAAATACATGTATGGATTGAAGAAAGGCATGGAAGCGAAGATGGATGGTTTGAAAAATGGCGTGGAAGCTAAGATCGATGGTATAGAAAAAAAACTGCAAGAAGACATGGAAAGTTTGAAGGAAGGGTTGACCAAGTTGCTACAAGAAATGATTCATAAATGACGAAAAGGTAGTAGAGGAAACTCGTGATGAGAAAAAAATAAACTTTAATCATGATTTTATAAACTCTAATGTTGGATTGAAGACCCACCATATTCCAAAGATCGATATGAGTAAGTTTGATGGCAAAGATCCCGTAACATGGATACTACAGATGGACCAATATTTTGATCTACATAATGTGAAAAACACACAAAAGGTATGTATTGTAACTTTATATTTAGAACAAAATACATTTTTATGGTATCGATGGCTTTGCTCTCGTAAAAAAATTATCACTTGGTCAATTTTTACGGAAGAAATGATAGCACATTATGAGGATACAAAGAGAAACACCTTTTTTAAGCAATCGATAAATATCAAACAAAAGGGTTCAATGGTAGAGCACATTGAGGACTTCCAAAAATTGAATATAAGCGCAAAGAATATTCCACAAGAGCACAAGATTGATGTCTTCATAGAGACTTTAAAGGATAACATCCAACATGAGGCTCACCTTTGGGAACTTGATTCATAGGAGAAGGCATTCAGGTTGCCAAGAAGAATTAAAAGCAAAATCATGGCGATAAGGAAGCCTACCACTCACATTTATAAATATGGAATTGTTGCTACTCCTAGACTTCCACAACCTACAAGGTTGACACCACAACAATTGGAAGAAAAAATAGCAAAATGGCTTTGCTATAGTTGTGATATCAAAGACACTAAAGGTCATAAGTGTGCTGAGAAGAAATTATATTAAATAGATTGTGAAGAGGAGGAAGAAAAGGAACAAGAAACTTCAAAAGAAGATGATATACACCAAAAACCAACCCTAGAGGAAGAAGAAATGAATCCGACCATATTCTGTAATACATTGGCAGGAATTACCACTCCTCAAACTCCCTAGATAAAAGGACATATCAAGAAGAAAAATGTAATAGTGTTGATTGATTCAGGTAGTGCCCATAATTTTATTCATTATGAGGTAACCAAGGAATTGAATTGCTTACTATACCCAGCACCAGAGTATCGAGTGATGGCTGAAAATGGAGGAACTATAAATTTCTCTGAAAAGTGCCATAATATAAAGCTAACCATGGGGGAATATGAATTGAATAGTCCAATTCTCTCCATTCAAATGAGTGGTGATGATGTTGTACTAGGAGTACAATGGTTACAATATTTGGGGATGATATCTTTTAATTTTCAAGAACTTTTTCTTGAAAAAAAATTCAGAAGGAAAGGAAGTTTAATTACAGGGCATCGCAAGGAAGCCAAGAAATATAATCAGCTCTAATGTCATGAAAAATATTCTGAAGAAAGAGCAACGAAGCGTAATTGCATAATTATGCTCACTAGAGGTTCAAATATTAAAATCATATATTTCTCCATATCTCCAAAAAGTATTGGACAATCATTCCAAGGTGTTTGAGACTCCCAAAGGAATCCCACCTATTCGTGATCATGATCATGTTATTCATTTGATTCCAGGAAGCGTTCCTCCAAACATCAGGCCTTACAGGTTTCCTTATGCTCAAAAGAGTGAGATTGAACGTATGGTTGCAGAAATGCTAGAGGCTGGTATAATTCAACCTAGTCAAAGTGTTTTCTCTGCTCCAGAAGTATTTGTGCACAAGAAGGAGGGATCAGGCGTATGTGTCTGAATTATAGGGAGCTCAACAAGATCACTATTAAAGATAAATTTCACATCCCCGACATTGATGAATTACTGGATGAATTACATGGATAAATTTACTTCACCAAGCCGGATCTTCGTTCTGGATATCATCAAATTAGAAAGAAGACTGGAGACATTTCGAAAACAACATTTAGAACTCATGAGGGTCATTATGAAGTTTTGGTCATGCCTTTTGGCCTTACTAATGCCCCTCCTACATTTCAAGGTTTGTTGAATTCCATTTTAAAGCCCTTCCTTAGAAAATGTGTGTTAGTATTTTTTGATGATATACTAATCTACAACAAGTCTTGGAAGGATCATGTTCAACATGTTGACATTGTGCTCAAACTATTGGAGGAGAAACAAGTATATGCAAAAAACTCCAAATTTTTCTTTGGAGTATGAGAGGTGGAATATTTGGGTCATATTTTATCTCATGAGGGTGTTAAGGTAGACCCTAAGAAAATTAAATCCATGAAGGAATGGAAAATCCCCACAACCATAAAGCATCTTTGAGGATTTGTGGGGTTAACAGGGTATTATCGCAAGTTTTTTAAGAATTATGGGAGAATATCGACACTTGTCACATCATTATTGAAGAAAGATGTATTTTCTTGGACTCCTAAAGAAACTAAGGCCTTTGAACATATTAAAGAGGCAATGTGACAAGCACCGGTCTTAGCTACGCCAGAATTCACAAAAACTTTTATTGTGGAATGTGATGCCTCAGGAAATGGAAATGGTGCGGTTTTAATGCAAGAATGAAGACCCATTGCTTTTGAACATCGTCCAATCAAAGGAAAGTATTTAAAGAAACCTATTTATGAGAAGGAAATGTTGGAAATATTACATGCACTAAAGCAACAATGACCTTACCTAATGGGAAGACACTTCAAGGTAAAAACATGTCATGATAGTCTTAAGTAATTTTTGGAACAAAGGTTATCTTCAGAAGAGCAACAAAAATGGGTTACAAAGATGTTTCATTATGACTTAAAAAAAAAAAGGGGAAGCAAAATGTTGTTGTAGATGCACTCTCAAGAAAGGATGAGGATGTGGAAGTAATGCTTTGTTCCATTTCTATTATCCAACCTGAGTGGATAATCGAAGCAAGGGATGAATGGAAGAATGATGAAGAGGTGTGGACACTCATTCAAAATTTGCAGAAAGATACTATAACATCTAAAACATTTAGCTGGAAAAATGATTCATTATGGTACAAAGATCGTTTATATCTTTGTAATAATTCCCAACTCAAACAAAATATTCTTTTGGAATTACAGACCTCTCCCTTAGGAGGGCACTCATGATTTTTAAAAACTTACCATAGGGTCGAGAAGGATTTTTTTGGGATGGCCTTAAATCTGATATTCAAAATTTTGTGGCAGAATGTTTAGTTTGCCAACAAAATAGAGTTGAGACAAGTATGTCCCTAGGTCTCTTACAACCTTTATCCATTCCAATTCAATGTTGGGAGGAGGTTTCAATGGATTTTATCACATGTTTACCCAAGTCCAAAGGAAATACTGTCATCATGGTGGTAGTTGACAGACTTACCAAGTATGAACACTTTTGTGCATTCTCTCATCCATTTAAAGCTAGTACAATTGCTATTGTATTTATGGAAACAATTCAAAAGCTATATGGAAACCCAACGATCATTGTAAGTGACAGAGATCCCATTTTTTCAGGAAATTTTTGGACGGAATTATTTTCTTATTTGGGTACTCAATTAGCTCATAGCTCATCATATCATCCTCAAACTAATGGGCAAACTAAGATAGTGAACAAATGTTTAGAAGGATATCTTATCTGCTTTGTATCTGATAAACATGCACAATGGGTCAAGTGGTTACCTCTCACTGAATGGCGGTATAACACTTCATTCCATACTACAACAAAAATGACCCCATTTATGGCACTTTATGGATATCATCCATCATCCATCCCATCATCTTTAAGATAAAATTATAAGGTTCAAGTAGTGGAAGATCACATCGAGCATCAAAAACAAGTTCTCCAACTCTTAAAGGATAACCTCACTTTGGCGCAGAATCGAATGAAACAACATGCAGATCAACATTGCAGCGAAAGAATTTTCGATGTAGGCAACTGGGTATTTTTACATATACAACCATACAAACAAATATCCCTCAAGCAAGATAAGAAGGATAATAAATTATAACCAAAGTATTATGGCCCTTACAGGGTGTTGCAAAATATTAGTACTATGGTATACAAATTGGAGCTTCTTGAATCTTCTCGAGTGCACCCAGTTTTCCATGTTTCATGCTTAAAGAAGGTTATAGGTGACAAGCTCCCAGTTCAAACAATATTTCCAAAACTTGACAAAGAAGGAAAGATCATATTGGAACCTGAAGCAATCACAAAAACAAGAACTACTCAAGCGTTGAGGACAACACTTGTTTGAAGGAGAGGGGCATGCTAGGTCACTATAATACTAGTGTATCCCCTTATTTTTATTATTATTATAGCCTTATTATTGTTATTGTTGTGCCCATGTAGTCATATTGTTATTATTGTGCCCCATAGAAGCCCACTGTTGTTATTGTTGTGCCCTTACATTGTTATTGTTATGTCGGCTAGGATTATATTGCGACCCATTGGACTCCTATATATAGAAAGGAGGTTTTGTCATTTGTATCATCCAAGAATTGTTTATTTATGTAATGTAAAGGAGGTTCCCCCCTCAAAGTGGTTGATTTCTAAGGCGTTTATCTATATTTTCTTCTATTTTGTGAGTTGAATTCATAACAAACCAACTCTCTCACAAACATGCAACAATGTGAATTAAGTGTGAGCCTTCAAGACTAGGGTATGCCTTCCCAAGACAACCAAAAAAAAAATTAAAAAAAAAATGTGAATTCCCACTTAGATCACCCCACACAGGTTGTTGCAACAACAAACTATATTAAATTTTTGCAACACCACTCAAATCTCAATCAAACATTACAATAGAGTTTTACCTCAACCTATAACAAGGAAATAATTTGACCTATATTAAGTGAGCTAACTTGGGCTTGTTCCAAGGCTAGATTCTGCTTGTGGCCAAGGGCTCGACCCCTTCATAAACAAGAAACAAAACTAGGCTTCATCATAATTCTGCCTCATTCAACATCAACAAGAATAAACCCATAAACTTTCCTTGTTTCCTAGACAAACTAGGGCTTGTCCTCCACAATTTTCACAACTATGCAAAAATCAGTGGTCTGAGACTTGGCCTAATTAATAGGTTTGATGTTCTGGAAAAGGTAACAAGCCAGCCTTTTACAAGGGCTCTCCTTGCTTCAAAATGAGTGTAGATATTGCCTAAAATTCTCTAGAAACTCAAATTTGTTACAATGTTATATCCCCCACAAGAATCACACAAAATAACAAAAATATGATCCTTATTTAGCTCGAATTTTCCATAGCTCATCAACTCTTAAGCTTGGTTCACTTCCTTCCTTAGATCGTCCCTTTTCCTTAACTTGGATCATGTGGTCATTATAGAACTTATTCCTTGCTCAATCACCGAGTTTCCTCCTTCAAATGAGCCACGCTGTGGTATTTATACCAAACAAGTGGGGGGTCAAGGGTCTGACTTGTGCAATTAGTAGAATATATAATGAATATTCAAAAAATCATTTCTCCTCAATTGTGAGGAGTTAGAGGGTGTACCAGGGTGTGCCACATATCGTCGGGAAGGTATCGAAATATACTATTTGACTATGTAACTTTATTCTTCATTTGTATAACCTTTGACATCAATATCAACCATTTTCAACACATTAACGTGTTGATATACTTCCTATTAAAATCCAAATTATCTTCACACAAACAAAACACCTTAAGAAAAATTCTCACACACACATAGCAAAGATAACTAACATGGATCCAACTAACATGGCCATTTGAGGTAATATATTAATGCAAACATAACATATTACATAGACATCTCTCACAATGGATCATAGAAAAATAGGCCTACATGTTTTTTAAATAAAGTTGATGGACCAACCAAATTTAAATCCATAGATTAAGTGTTATTAACATCAAGGAGGTGTTTGAATCATTAAATGTTCATGTGAAGGACATGATTGTGATCATTCCACTGGAAAATTACTAAAACATGCCAAAAAAACACACTAAATGAAAATAAAAAACTCTCTTAGAATTTCTTGCATACAACCACACTACATTGCAATTTAAAAATATTTTTCTAACCTTCTAACTCAACAAACTTATAATGATTTGTAAATGTTTCTTTTAAAGCATTTCAAGCACATAAATAAATTTTTAAAGCAAATACATTAATTTCTTACCTTTCTTAAGTTCTTCAATGGACGTTAACCAACATCATTTTCAGACTTCAGACTTGTGTGGTTCTTTGTTGTAGATAAAGGAATCAGATTTTCCACAGTGAAATTTTAATTTTGTCAACGTTTCGAATCCCAAATAAGATCCATCATAAGGACTATGCTTGAGCAAAGAAAAGCCAATATAAATGATGAGGAATATATATATATATATATATATATGAAAAATCATAAATGGTCGGCAACAATTAAATTAAAATCTAAACTAATATCATTAATGAAATAAATTACAAATGATAATATATATTAATCATTATAACATATATTAATAAATACAAAGATAATTTTTAAATAAAACATATGATGTTTAATTAATGTTAATTTTTAAATATTGATTATATTAATGATTAATAAATATTAATTAATTAAATTATTGATAAATAAATATTCATTAAATTATTGTTACATATGTTAGTGGTAATCAAATGAATATTAATTATATTAATTAATAATGTAATTAATGAACCTATTGTTCTATAAATTAAATATATGAAAATATTGTTTTTAATAATATAATGTTATCAATCATATCTTATATTATATTATATCATAATGTTTTTATATAATATTATGATATCAATAATATCTTATATTATATTATATCATATTTCTCATATTATGTGTAAATATTAATTTTAATATTATTATAAGTGAATTCAAGTTAGGGATAAAGATTCATACGTGATGTTTTATCTGGGATGAGTTGGTAGAAGCAATTTGTCTTATTAGAGGAACCAATTGCTATTGACCTTAATGCCACCTTCCTTATTGAGATTATGAGGATGTTTCATTATCTCAAGAGCCTCTTTGATTTTCCTCTTCTGATAGTGGTCTTATGTAGTGTTGATCCTAGCATCTTCTAAGCAGACATGATGCTTAGTTTTTTAGGAAGGACCAGCAAGGGCTGAAGTACGATATCTTTCATTTTTAATGTCATCTTTGTGCTCCTTTAGTCTTCTTTGCAAAGAACGTATTTTTTCTCCAATATAAATTTTGCCACAGTAACGCTCAATTTTGTAGTCTCTCTTCAACTGATGTTGATTAATTTTTCCTTTCACATATCTCATTATTTTCCTAATTGCTCCTGCAGTTGTGAAATAAGTGGATATGTTCTTCTTACCAAGAATCCTTGCAATCTTATCCAAGGTTACTATAGCATGTAGAACAATTGTCGTCAGTTCATAGTTCATTGTTTTGGAAGATTTCATATTAGACATTTAGTTGTCCTACTCGTCTGCCTAATTTACAAGGTCCCTCGCCTAATTGTATGGTCATATCACTGTATAATATTTCGTCTGCTTGTTTTTATCTAGTCTTGAAATCACATCCATTGATGCCATCGGTATTTGGTATTCTCTTTCAAATCATAAGTATTCTGGGAAGTACTTAATGTGATATATAGTGCCTTCAAATTTTATTATCCAGTGGATTTTGTGTTAGAGAAAAAATATTTTCCTTGTGCTTTCACTTGCGCAATGACATTCAAAACATAGGTATGGACGTATGGGTATTCTTGATCATATGTGTACAAATATTGGGCAATGGGATCACATGTTTTATTGTTATTGTCAAGGGAGAAAGGTACGACATAATATTAGCATTATCCCACAAATATTGCTGACCTTAAAGGTCTAATGAAAATTCAAATGTTTGACGCAATGTAATCAATTTCTTTTAAAGTTTAACTAGTTCTCGAAGGTACCTAATTTTATTAATTTTGTATTAGCTTTCAAGCAATATACTTATTTCGAACAAATAAATATGTTAACTAGTTATTTAAGGTATCTAATTTTGTAAAATTTTGTTTAGCTTTTGAGCAATGTACTGCTTTCAACCACATAAATATGTATTTAAAAGTCATGTAGTTTAACATTTCATTCCACGATCAATCTGGGCCCCTATACGTATGAATGAATAACAGGCAATTAAAGTAAAATATAGTTCACATTATTTTGGAATTTTCCATAGAAAGTTATATTTGTGCGACTCCCCATTGTATCCTCATTATGCACGGATTACAACCAACTTTATGACATACAAACAAAATGAAACATTGGACTTCTGTGTAAGAACCCCAGGGTTAAAATTTCATGTTATAAAAGTTAATAAAGGTAAAATAATGCCACGAGCAAGGGACACTTATTCCAAGCTCAAAGTTGGGCAAAATATCTTAGTGGGCATCACTTGTTGTGTTTTATGGCTAAGGGAAATTGGTAAAGGAAATGGCTAAGGCTTTGGAAAGGAAAAAAGGTATTTTTGGCACATTATTTATGAAAATAATGGAAATTAGGAGAAAAGGGAGGTGAAAGGTCACATGTTGCATGTGAGGAGGAAAATGAAGAAAAATAATAGAAAATTGAAGAAATTGAGGCCTCGTCAATAAAAAGACCTCAAAGCATCAGTTGGTAGTGTTTTGTCAGTTTAGAGTTAGAATTAGTCTCAGAGAGGAGAAATTTCCAATAGGAGAAAGAAATCAAGCAAGCAAGGAAAGGAAAAGCAAAAGAAAGGACAAGGAAAGCAAAGGAAGGCCAGGATAAAGTAGCTTCCATAGGAATACTTGCAGGTAACAGACTACATTTGTGATTTCCTAGTTGGTTTTGACATGCATGGTATGTGCATGTTGGTATATGGTACTTTTGTTGTCATTGGCATGGATTTTGTCGGGATTTAACAGTGGATTTTAGCCTAGCCTTTCCATTTCCGGATAGCCATGGTGTGATGGGATTTTTCTCAGTTTCGAGCTTTGGATTTCCAGATGGTTTCGAAATCCGGGGTGAGGTGGTCTCAGGAAAATTCCCAAAGGCCTAGGAATCCCTTGAACGGTAATGGTGGGATACACGGTAAAGCCTAAGGGTGGAGACGGGAAAATTCCTCAAGGATGGTGAAGAAATTTTGAGGCATCCAAAATCGGTTCGGTTTTGTGATCTCGGCACCAGTTTAGGTGTGATCATGGTATGGAGAGGGTGGAGGTGATTTAAACTTTGGATTACCTTGGTTGTCCTTGGACTATTTTATCCCATGAGATCCCACATTAATTCTCAGAATATGGCATGAGGGTGATTGGTTGAAGAGAGATTTGTCTCATCCAATTTATGATCGAGTGGAATGTGGAAGTCCCAAACCTGGTCGGTATTTACATATATCTAATAATTCTAAGTTTCTCTTGCTTTTGGTAAGGAAAGGTATTGGTTATTATGTGTCTCTAATGGTTTTTCCATTTTTTTTATTTACCTAGTTATATGTTGGTTATAAGCATGGTTTTATGACATATCTTAGTCATGGCTCTTTTCATGTTTTCACTCATAACTGAATAAATAATGAATGCAAGATCTAATTGATGTTAAGACAGCTAATGAGAGAAGGTAGTGAGCCTTCTTGTTAGACCTCATAGTATTTTTCAGTCCCTCATGTTCAAACTTGCATTCATGACCTGTAGGTTGCATATCTACCAAGTGTTTGACAAAATGTCAGTCCTGGTTGGGGGTGGTCAGATCAAGTCATGGTTTCAAGTTTTGGTTTACAATCATTGTCTTCATGTCTTTTATGAGTTCTGGAAGTTTCATAGTTTTCTAGGCAAAGGCTTATCCCTAGCGCTAGAAAATATCCTTAATTCTCGTAGTCGTTGGTACAACATTGGAAGAAAAATTCCATAGTCACATTGATGCAAGCCTGTGGGAGTGACTGGGAACCCATAGTCACCTTGAGCCCTTGGCAAGGGAGCGAATAGGGCTCTAGTTCAGGGAAAAGGTGGGTTGTCACAGGGGTTGGACACTTGGAGCGGTTGGGTTACTCCTGGAGGTCTTATTGTGTCGACTCCATTTCCTTAAGGTAATCTAGGAGGTTGAGTCATGTCTTAGTAGCCCTAATCTCATGTTTACCCCGGGAAAGACGACGAAAGTGGGTAAATATGGGAAGAGGCACTACAGGGTGGTATCAGAGCATGTTGCGCTCTATTTGGGTCATATATGATACCACAGGGTGCTATCAAATAGTGCTTTCACTCTCTTTGGGTAAGTATATGTTGTTAAGGCTATGATTGTCATGCATGGGATCATGGTATACAATTGGTATGATCATGAATGATTTTGTTGTGATGTTATGTTATTGCATGGATATGCTTGTGATTATACATGTACATGTTAATGTGGAATGATCTTGCAGATGGGATAAGTCTCCCCTAAACATCAAAGAGGTATGGATTTGATTTTGGTATCTATTTGGTTTATCTGACATGGTACACTTGTGGGAAGAAGAGAATCAAAGATGACAACCAAAATGGTAGACTACAGTTCTCATGACTCTTCCTATAGATAAGTTGGGAAGCAAGGATAAAATTATTCTCCTGGTATATCAGCTACATTGAGGCGCTTGAGGGAAGAGATCAAAAGTTGAAAAGCAGACAATGACAGGTTGGTTGAGGCTCAGGAAAGACTTCCAATGGCTCAAAAGAAGTAGGTAGAGGTTAATGCAGCAATCCTTTAGAGTGTGTCAGAGTTGTAGAAACAGGGACAAATAAGAATCAGTCAAGAGCAGGAAGAGAAAACAAATGGAGCCTATGGTAGCAGACCTTGATCCAGATATATATTGGATAGAGGGGACACAGTCATAGGTGGTAAATCATTGGATACACCTGACAAAAATATTGGTATGTATGGGAATCATTCTAGTTCCTCATCCAGGAGACATCATCACAGTCATCACCATCATCATCCTTATAGGAGGAGGGAGTATTTACCTAAGGAGTTAAAGAAAGTGAAGCCTCCTACATTTGATGGAGATATGAATAATCCAAAAGATGCAGATGCGTGATTGCTTGGGATGGAGAAATTCTTCAGATTGCATATTTATTCAGAAAACATGAAAGCACATATAGCCACCTTCAGTCTTAAAGGGAAAGAAAATATATGGTGGGAATATGTGAATAATGTCAAGGGAATTAGAGAAGTATACTTGATTTGGGATGATTTCGATAGGATCTTCAAGAAGAAGTACTTATCGTAGAGGTATTATGATGATAGAGCTAAGGATTTTTATGAGCTACAAATTGGTTCTGTGACAAATGATGAGTATGCTAGCAGATTCTTGGAGTTTTTGATGTATGTGCCATATCTCAAGGAGGAAAAGGCTAATATCTAGAGATTCGTCAGTGCTTTCCATTAGCATATAGAGACCATATTGAGTTTGATTAGCCTAGATCATTGGAAGAGGCCATCTAAAAATTGAAACATCGTTATGAGCAGTTAATCGAAAATTTGAGCCTAAGCTTGACTTGAAGGAAAATGAGAAGGTAAAAGGAAAATGGCCACCAAATTGGGGAATATCTTAAGATGCAGGCGAGAAAGAAAAATTTGCTCCTTACAAGAAGTTCAGTGCAGTTGAGAAGGGACAAGTGTCACATCCTGAAGAGGAATAGACTAGAGGTGATAGTAGAGCACCATTGTAGTGTTGGATATGTGGCAAAGATCATAATAAGAAGGATTTTCCATTGCACAAGGAGGTAGGCCTCAGATCTATAGTGCTCAAGAGGCACAAAAAATTGGGGATAATGATCATAGTATTCCGTGAATTTATGTAAATGTAGACAATAGCCAGGTGGATCACTAGGAATCTATCATTGATATGGATGGTAAGATTTGTGATCAAGTTATTTATAGTTTGATTTATCTTGGATCTAATTATAGTTATGTTAATCATGATTTGATGGATAAATGTGGCTTGAGAAAAGAAGTGCATGTAGAGTCTTGGTAGGTGCATTTGGCTACAATTACAAAGAAGAGAGTTCATCATTAGGTAAGAACTTGTGCATTTGAGTTGAATGGTATGCCTACAACAACACATTTGAATGTACTGCTATTGGGATCATATAGTATGCTTTTGGGTATGGATTGTTCATATCTTCACAGAACCAAAGTAGATTGTTATGACAAGGCTATTGAGTGCCTAGATGATAATGAAGAGAAGAGAATTTTGCAAGGAAAGAAGAAGCCTACATCAGTGAGGATGGTCACATATATGCAGGCTAAGCGTATTTGTAGGAAAGGGTGTGTGATTTTTGCCATTCATATTTCTAGTGACTAGGGTAAGGATGTTGAGGATGCAAAAATCTTCAAGAGGTACCCTGTATTGCAGTAGTTTCATGATGTGTTTCTAGCAAAGATTCCAGAGTTGCCTCCGCACAAGGGAGTATGTCAAACCAGGAGGTAACTCCTCAAATCAGAATGTGTATTAGCTGAAGAATGTACATGCATTTATACATGGAGGTGAGGCTATTGGGATTCAGCTCCCAATGACTCTTGGCCTTCCTTATTTCCGAATATTATTTATTATACAAAATTAAATATTCACACCCATCCCATAGGATTAGGTGTCAACATTCCCCCCTTTAATCCAAAGGGATGTTGGTGAGCCCAAGCATCGATCTGAACTTTTCAAACTTTTCTCTTCCAAGTGCTTTGGTGAAGATATCAGCAGTTTGCTCATTTTTGGAACAATGATGTAGATGGATGGTTTTGGCCTTAACATGATGTCGAATTAGATGGTACTTTGTATTGATGTGCTTTGTTCGATCATGGAACTTTGGGTTCTTGGCCAAATTTATTGCTGAAGTGTTGTCGATCATGAGTGGTGTGGAATACATTTGTTTCATCTGCAAATCTTCCAGGATTTTCCGGAGCCACACAATTTCCTTTGTTGCTTCAACCGCTGCCACATATTCTGCCTCGGTCGTGGAATCTGCTGGAACTGACTGTTTGCGTGATCTCCATGAGACAGCTCATGATCCAAGACTCATGGTGTAACCTGTAGTAGACACCCCTGTTTCTTTGTCGCCATCAAAGTCTGAATCAGAGTATCCGATCAAGCTGAAGTCGCCTACCTGTGTATATTTGAGTCCAAAGTCTTGAGTCCCCTTCAAGTACCTTAACACTCTTTTTGCAGCAGACCAATGTCCTTCACAAGGTTTTTGCATGAACCTTGAGAGGATTCCAACAGCAAATGAAATGTCAAGTCTGGTGGTGGTTAGGTAGATAAGACTTCCTACAAGCTGTCTATACTTAGTTGCATCCTCAAATTCCTTCCCTTCAATAGATGTGAGCTTCAAGTTTTGTTCCATTGGAGTGGTTAAGGGATTACAGTCATCCATGCCAAATTTGTTCAAGAGAACTCCAATGTACTTCTTTTGAGAAAGAAATATAAATTTAGGATGTTGAATTACTTCAATACCCAGATAGTAATGAACATTACCCAAATCAGTCATTTCAAAACCTTTCTTCAATTCTTTCTTTATGGATGCAATATAGCTCTCATTATTCCCTGTTATCAAAAGATCATCTACATATACCACAAGATATACAACTGTTTTTCCAACTTTCTTAACAAACAAAGTTGCATCATCAAGATCAAAATGTTTGAAGTCAAGTTTCAGAAGATGCTTGGTTAATTTCTCATACCAGGTTCGTGGTGCTTGCTTGAGGCCATACAAGGATTTTACAAGTTTGCAAACTTTGTGTTCTTGACCCTTTACCACAAATCCTTCTAGCTGGGACATATAAACGTTCTCCTTTAGATCTCCATTCAAAAAAGTTGTTTTTACATCCATCTGATGGACTTTCCATCCATTCTGAGCTACTAGGGCAAAGAGAGTCCGAATGGTGGTCCATTTTGCTGTGGGAGCAAAAGTTTCTTCATAATCGACTCCTTCTTTTTGTGCAAAACCTTTTGCCACAAGCCTGGCCTTGTGCTTGTCAAGTGAGCCGTCTGCTTTGTACTTATTCTTGTAGACCCACTTACAGCCAATTGGTTTCGTTCCCAAAGGCGGATCAACCAGCTTCCAAGTGCCATTCTTTATCAAGGCATCATACTCCTTTTGCATCGCTTCTTTCCATTCATCATGAGAAGCGGCTTCTTTGAAAGAAGTTGGTTCATGATCTGTAGACAAACTCAATTCACAGTTATAAGCAATATCCATATCAACAGGAGAATCAGAATTATCTACATCACCTTCGATTTGTTGAGTGGAACTTCTTGTTCCTGTTTTTCCAACCTCATCGGGATGAACATTCTCCAGTGTCTTTGTCAGCCATTTGGGAGGACCTTTCTGAGATGGCCCAGGCTGGTCATTTGACTGAGTTGGGATTGATTCAAGATTCAATCTCCCAATTCTGTCAATCACATCATCCAATGTGTCATCTGTGGTTGTTTCTTCATGTGGGGGAGAGAGTGCTTCGGGACATGATTCCACAGTTTGATTCAATATCGGAATCCCCCCTTCAAGATGTGGAATCACATTATCAAATTCTTGGAAGGACTTTGCATGTGTGAATCTATCCAGGCGATCAAGTTGCCGCTCAACAACCTTGTCACTCTTGGAAGATTCAAGAAATATGACATCTCTTTCTATTACAAACTTCTTATTTGCTTCATCATATAGACGATATCCTTTGGAGGTATTGGAGTACCCCAAGAAGATACATTTTCTACTTCTAGCACCAAGTTTGTTCCTTTGACCCTTGGGTATCAGGGCATAACAGGTGGACCCAAAGACCCTGAAATGCTTTACCGAAGGAATGTGGCCATGCCACATTTCAAAAGGAGTTTTGTTTCTAATTGAACTTGAAGGACACCTATTCTTTATGTAAACAGCACATAGAACTGCATCAGCCCAAAACATCAATTTCACATTCTTGAAAAATAACATGGAGCGAACCATATTTAAAATAGTTCTGTTCATTCTTTCAACTACACAGTTCTGTTGTGGATTATATGGCACAGTTGTTTGATGTTTGATTCCATGTTGACGAAGATAATTTTCAAATTCGTTTGAAGTGTATTCATTTCCATTATCAGTACGTAGAGAGCTAATATGTGTTTGTGCATCATTTTCAATCCATGCATGAAAATTCTTGAAAGTTTGAAAAGCATCAGACTTATTCTTCAATAAGTAAATCCAACACATTCTGGTGTAGTCATCAATAAATGTCATCATGTATTTATTTCCATTTGCAGAAGCAATAGGCATACGGCCACATAAATC
Organism: Pinus albicaulis; assembly: GCA_034641835.2. Taxonomy (NCBI): domain Eukaryota; kingdom Viridiplantae; phylum Streptophyta; class Pinopsida; order Pinales; family Pinaceae; genus Pinus; species Pinus albicaulis. The sequence goes on along the minus strand of CM076575.1, from coordinate 191,989,635 downwards.
TGAATGAACAAGCTCAAGTTTTCTATGTGCTATGGAGTGTGAATCATGAAATGGTTGTTTTCTATGCTTTCCTAGAATACAAGCATCACATTCCTTAGGTTTTCTAGGAATTGTAGGCAGTCCATTAACACCATTTTTCTTCAACAAACGAAGGCTTTCATAGTTTAAGTGTCCAAATCTAGCATGCCATAAAATACTTGATGGGAATGTACCTTCATCATGATGTGAACTAAATGCAAAGTTTTGAGCATGAGCAGATGAACCTTTCAGCTTCAAGAGTCTCCCTTCTTCTATTCCCTCCATGACAAGTGAGTGATCTGATGCTTTTCTGACCTTTGCCTTGCCATCAAACAAGTGAATGGAGTGTCCTTGCTGGCAGATTAGGACCAAGGACAGCAAGTTTCTCCTCAACTCAGGGAGGTATAGAACCTAATGTAGGATATGATCTGGAAGACCAGGCAGTTTAAGCCTGACTGTGCCAAGCCCTGATGGCTTGAGTTTGGATTTATCTGCGAAATATACTGCTCCATCAACTTTATCAGTGAATTCTTTAAAAAAATATTTTCTAAATGTCATGTGACATGTTGCTCCTGAATCTAGCAACCAATCATCTCTCCATGAAGTAAATGAAACATCAAACAAGTCTTCAGTTACTCCATTGTTACAATGTGCTAGAACATAATGAGCGGATTCAGGTGCTTTACCTTTGTCTTTGTCATTAGTTTTACCTTTGTCTTGATTTATTTGCTACTCAATTTTCTCCCAAGGTGTTCTGCATTTGGATGCATCATGTCCATCTCTATTGCAACGTGTGCAATGAAGATTGGATTTGTCAGATTGTCTGCCCCCCCTTTCTGTGAAGTTTCTTCTTCCTCTTCCTCTTCTGCCACCTCTTTCTCTGGATGAATCTGGAGCATGACTCTTTTCTCTATGTGCCAAGTATGCAGCCTCTTCGGAAGATGAAGGGACTGTCATCTTCCCAAAAGCTTTCTCTCTTTCTGCAAACTTTTTCTCAAGTGTATCAAAGGTGATATGCTCAAGGTTCCCACTTGCTTGTAAAGACTCAAGATAATGTGAGTAAGTCGGATATAATGCCTTAACATATGCTATGAGAGGTATGTCCATTTTTACACCAGTGCTATCAATATCATGCATGATCGATCTAACTTCTGAAGCTAAGGCAAGGGGATCATCATTCTTCATTTCAAGACTGAACAACTTAATCATCAATTGAACATTTTCTAATTCTGAATGTGATTCATAGAGTTCTTTTAGCTTGTTCAAGGCATCATAGGCATTTGAGAAAGATGAAATGTGGCGACTCACCTCTTCATTTACGGAAGCTGCAATCAAGGCATAGGCCTTGCAGTTCTTGTTTTCCCAAATGGCGAGCTCTTTGTCTGAAGTGGGCTTTGCGGGTGGATTTCCTTCTTGTCCTTCACAGATTCCTCTCCAAAACTCATTAAAAATTAGTGTGTGTTTAATCTTCCAAGACCATTCAAGATAGTTCTCTTTGCCGGAGAGAACCACCCCAACAATAGAGATGAGAGAATGCATTAGTTTGCTGGAAAAATTCTTTTGAAGAGGAAAAAAATTCTGCTAGAAAACTTTCAACTCTAGAAATTTGCTCAATTAAAGGGGACAAAAACTCTTTGCTGGAAAATAGACTGAATTTAAAAGGACAAAAAATCTTTGCTGCAAATACTGAATTCTACACCAAAAAAAAATTAAAATATATATATATATTTTGTTTGGAGAAAAAAAATTTATATGTATTGAAAATGTGGAGGGGCGATATTATGAATATGGGAAATGGTATTATAAAGTGGTATTGTAAATAGAATGAAGGGCGGTATTGAATATGGGAGGGGGCGGTATTGAATCATAGGGCGGTATTGTATGGAATGGTATGACAAACGCTATTATGGTGGGAGGGAGGTGTATTAAAAGGATAAATGAGGGAGAGGATATTAAAAATACAACGTATTGTATTATCACAGCGTATTAAACTATCTGTGTTAAATGGGTGGGTGTATGAGTCGTTGCAGGTATATATATGACTGTATTGATATATGGACAGCGTTGTATTGAAAATAGAAAGGCGGTATTATATGTGAAAGACAGCGCTTGACAGCGTATCGTATATACAATGAAGGGTGGTTTTATATATGCCAGCGCAACTATGGGACGGAACGTGTTGCATATGGGAGGAGGGGAGCGGTATTTAACAAAACAAATATATACCACGATGTATACAACGCTGTAGCAGATACCACGATGGATACCACACTGTGTTAAATGGAGCAGACAGCGTGTAGTTTGGAGCGGCGTTTTAATATGACACGGCGGTATTTTGAATAGAAAACAGGCGTGGGAAATGTAGTTGACAGGCCATGGATGTTTTAGAGTCGACAGGCCACGGGAAATAAATGAGGAGGGGTGGAATAAAACGCTGACTGACTGTGATATGAATGCTGTATTGATGCGTTGTGTAGTGAATAGCATGAGATGGGAGGATTCGTTGGTGAGATGGGTGTAGAGAAGGCCTGCATTAGGAAGTAGGGGGTCGCAGGGAAATGGGAAGCCGTGGGGAGCGCTTGTAGAGCTGAGAGGGGAGGGCTATGTGATATATGTGGAGGAGCGCTATTATAAATGGGACAAAGCGCAGGTAGGGGAAATGGGTGAGAGCGAAGTGAGGGGGAAGAGAGGGGAGGCCGAGAGGCCAAACGAAAAATTAGGAATGGGATCTTTGCAGGACTGCAGAGGGGGGCTGCAATTTGCAGTGTTTCAGGAACTGCAGGATTGCAAAATCTTCAGGAGCTGCAAATGTCAGAGCTGTGCAAAGATTAAAAAAAATTAGAATAACATTATAGAAATAAGTAGGAGCAGCAAAAACTATTATTAAAAACTGACTAAGCAAAGGAGAGGGAGTTACACCACAGGAAAAAATGCCAATAGTGGGACTGGCTCTGATACCATGTCAAACCAGGAGGTAACTCCTCAAATCATAATGTGCATTAGCTGAAGAATGTACATGCATTTATACATGGAGGTGAGGCTATTGGGATTCATCTCCCAATGACTCTTGGCCTTCCTTATTTCCTAATATTATTTATTATACAAAATTAAATATTCACACCCATCCCATAGGATTAGGTATCAACAGAGTAGAATTTTATATTGAGTTGGTACTAGGGGCAACACCAACATCAAAGGCACCTTATAGCATGAGCACATCAGATTTAGTAGAGTTGAAGTTGCAGTTGAAAGAAATGCTTGATAAGGGATACATTAAGCCAAGTGTATTTCCTTGGGGTGCTCTAGTGTTGTTCATGAAGAAGAAGAATGGTACTCTTAGAGTGTGCATTGATTACATGCAGATGAACAAGCTGACGATCAAGAACAGACCCATTTCCAAGGATTGACGACTTGTTTGATCAGTTGAAAGGAGCAACAATGTTCTCAAAGATAGATTTGCGATTAGGATATGATCAGGTACACATCAAATAAGGGGACATCTACAAGACTTCCTTCAATACCAGGTATGAGCATTATGAGTTTTTTGTAGTTCCATTCGGTTTGAATAATGCTCCAACTACTTTTATGTGTTTGATGAATAGTGTGTTGCTTCCTTATCTAGACAAGTTTGTTATTGTGTTTATTGATGACATCTTGCTATATTCTAAGAATTACGAAGAGAATTTCGAACATTTAGTAGCAATGTTGAGATTCTAAGAGAGCTTAAGTTGTATGCTAAGATTAGCAAGTGTTGTTTCTTTCAGAAAGAAGTACACTGCTTAGGACATGTTGTTTCCAAGAATGGCATAACAGTAGACCCGGAAAAGATAAAGGCTATCATGGAGTGGGAAACTCCTAGAAATGTGGAGGAATTGAGATTATTCATGGGCTTAGCAGGATACTACAAGAGGTTCATCAATAAATTCTCATGCATTGCATATCCTATTACATCATTGCAGAGGAAAGGTAAGAAGTTTGAATGAATAGAGGAGTGTGCCGCTAGTTTTGAGCAGTTGAAGCAGTTATTGATGAATGCTCCAGTGTTAGAGATTGCAGACCCAGATAAAGATTTTGTGGTGTGTACACATGCTTTAAAGAGAGGTCTTGGTGGAGTCCTCATGTGGGAGGGACAAGTGATATGCTATGAGTCCAGGTAACTGAGTAAGCATGAGCATAACTATGCAACTCATGATCTTGAGTTGACAATTATTATTCACACCTTGAAGATGTGGAGGCATTATCTTCTTGGGAGGAGATTTGTGTTGATGAGAGATCACAGTGGACTAAGATATTTGTTTGATCAACTGAATTTGAACGCTAGACAAGCTAGATGGTTGGATAACCTTAGCGAGTTTGAATTTGAGATCAGGTACATTAAGGGAAAGGAGAACAAGGTTGCAAATGCTCTCATCAACTGAAGTGATCTAGTGAAGAGGGTTCTTATTGGACCATACATGTTGGAATACATGGAACTGGAAATGCAGGTTAAAAAGAAAAATCTAAAGGTAGCACAGGACAAACATAAAAGTTATGCAGACCAACACGCAACATTTAAGGAGTTTCAGGTTAGGGAGCATGTCTATTTGTGCATCAAGCACAAGAAGAGATCCTTGAGGATTGGATCATGTGCCAGGTTGGCACCATGGTATTTCGAGGCTTTTGAGATCCTTGAAAGGATTGGACCAATGGCTTATAGACTTGCACTGCCACCGATAGTGAAATTCCATGATTTTTTTCATGTTTCATTGCTTAAAAGACATGTAAAGGATGTTGATAATGTTATTGATTGATTTGTAGTGCAGTTTGAGTAAGAAGGATAATTCCAGCCGGAACCCTAATGCATATTGCAACGGAAACATCTCGTGCTCCGGAACATAGCACTCGAGCAGGTTAAAGTGTAGTGGAAGCACTTTGGGCCCGATGAATCTACATGGAAGATCGTAGATCAGATGCGAGCTATGTATCCTTCATTGTTTGTCGGTGAAGGAAAATGAGTTTTGGTATTTATACATATCTATGTATGGTTGCTATTGTAAATACATAAATGAGCTAAGTTATAAAGCTCCAATAAGTTGTAGGGTTTTCATGTTGTCATGTTTTACATGATGGTTTTGCTTTTGAGCAGGTTGTTATTATAAATGTTGCAATGAGATGGATTATAAAACTCCATAGGCATTATGTTTTTGCTTTTCAACAGTTTTGCTAGGTCTAGGTGTGGTTTAACACCAAGGACGTTGTTCCACTAAGGGGGAGGGGTTTGTAACAACCCTACGGTTAAAAGTTAATGTAATAAAGTGTTAATAAAGGTAAAATAAGACCATAAGCAAGGGACACATATTCCAAGCTTAATGTTGGGAAAAATATCCTAGTAGGCATCACTTGTTGTGTTTAATAGCTAAGGAAAATTGGCAAAGGCAATGGCTAAGGCTTTGGAAAGGAAAAAAAGGTATTTTTGGCACATTATTTATGAAAATAATGAAAATTTGGAAAAATGGGAGGTGAAAGGTCACAGGTTGCATGTGAGGAGGAAAATGAAGGAAAAAAATGGAAAATTGAAGAAATTAGAGGCCTCGTCAATAAAAATACCTCAAAGCATCAATTGGTAGTATTTTGTCAGTTTAGATTTAGAATTAGTCTCAAAGAGGAGAAAGAAAGCAAGCAAGCAAGGAAAGGAAAAGAAAGGAAACTAAAAAGGAAGGACAAGGAAAGAAAAGGAAGGCTAGGATCAATCAGCTTCAGTAAGAATACTTACAAGTAACATATTGAATGTGTGATTTCCTAATTGGTTTTGACATGCATGGTTTGTGCATGTTGGTATATGGTATTTTTTTTGTCATTGGCATGGATTTTGTCGGGATTCAATAGTGGATTTTAGCCTAGCCTTTCCATTTCTGGATAGCCATGGTGTGATCGGATTGTTCTCGGTTTCGAGCTTTGGATTGCCGGATGGTTTCGAAATCTGAGGTGAGGTGGTCTCATGAAAATTCTGAAAGGCATAGGAATCATTTGACCGATAAATGTGGGATACATGGTAAAGCTTGAGGGTGGAGATAGGAAAAATCCTCGAATGGTGAAGAAATTTTGAGGCATCCAAACTCGATTCGATTTTGTGATCTCGACACTGATTTAGGCGTGACCACGATATGGAGAGGGTGGAGGTGGTTTAACCTCTAGATTCCCTTGGTTGTCCTTGGACCGTTTTATCCCATGAGGTCCCACATTCATGCTTGGATTATCGCATAGAGGTGATTGGATGAATAGAGATTTGGCTCAACCAATCTATAGTTTGGTGGAACATGCAAACCCGAAATTGATCAGTATTTACCTATATCTAATAAAGTTAAGTTTCTCTTGATTTTGGTAAGGAAATGTACTGGATATTATGTGGCTTTAATGGTTGTTCCCTTATTTTTATTTACCTTGTTATATTTGATTATACGCATGGTTTTATGATAGATATTAGTCATGGTTATTTTCATGTTTTCACTCATAACTGAATAAATAATGAATGAAAGACCTAATTGATGTTGAGACAACTAATGAGAGAAGGTAGTGTCCCTTATTGTTAAACCTCATAGGAGTTTTTAGTCCCTCATGTTCATACTTGCATTCATGACCTGTAGGTTGCATATCTACCAAGTGTTTGACAAAATGTAAGTCGCGATTGGGGGTGGTCAGGTCAAGTCCTGGTTTCAGTTTTTGGTTTACAAGCATTGTCTTCATGTATTTTATGAGTTCTGGAAGTTTCATAGTTTTCTGGGCAGAGGCCTAGCCCTAACCCTGGAAAATAGCCTTAATTCTCGTATTCACTGACATAACACTGGAAGAAAAAGGCCACAATCGCACTAATGCAAGCCTGTGGGAGTGACAAGGAACCCATAGTTGCTTGGAGGCCTTGGTAAGGGAGCGACTGGGGCTCTAATTCAGGGAAAAAGTGGGTTGTCATAGGGGTTGGACACTTGGAGGGGTTGGGTTACTCCTGGAGGTCCTATGGCACTTGAGGGAAGTCAGTGAGGTCTTTTTGTGTCGAATCCATTTCCTTAAGATCATCTAGGAGGTTGAGTCATGTCTTAGTAGCCCTCATCTCCTGTTTACCTCGGGCAAGACGGTGAAAGTGGGTAAAAATGGGAGGAGACGCTACATCTTTGGCAAATGGTAGAGGAATTTGTAAATTTTAGATTATGCAATCACTTGAAGCTTGGACTTTCATTTCTTTCATTAAATTGTGTTGATTAGGCATCGCTCTAATAAAATTCCTTGTTATTGACATTTGTGAAATCACCTTTCTTCTTTATATTGCAAAAGAAAATATATTATAAACAAGGCTAGACAAAAGCAAGATAGGAAGAACTTGTATTATGCTATTGCTTTTGAATTTTGACGCTTTATAAATATCTTAAGCACCTTCAAGTTTTTACTCTCGTAGTACATTTCTTTTGTGTGTTTGCTTGTTAAACACTTTGAAGGTTGTTAACTAAAAAGGACTTATTAGTGTGTGTTCTTGTAATAGATTAGTATAAACTTTTACTACATTGTAAAATTTATAGTTGTATAATTGTTAGTCTAATCGCATTACAAATAGTCACATTATTTTAATTGCATTACAAATAGTCACAACATATCCTTGAGAGTTGTCTAAGAAGCAACATACTCTTTATATTCGTCTAAATAAAATATTGCTAAGGAAGTTGGTAAGTAAGATTTATGGTTGTGTTCTACGTAAGATCAATTTTGTCTACTTGTTTTTAAACTATATTTAGCGTTGATTTATTTTTTGGTTTTTTATTATGATTGTAATATGTGACATTACTTTGGGATTTAATAAAGAGTGACGTGTAGGTATTTAAGTGATTAAGGTTATATTAATGTTTAATTTATTGTTTATGCTAATAAATTTTAAGTTTATTAATTACATTAATAGATTTTGATTTTATGAATTGCATTAATAAAATTTGATACATATTATAGTTTATGTTTGTAATTTTAAGATTAATTTGTAATTTAAAATAAAATGTTAAATCATTTTGATTAATATTTAACTTTCCTTTTTATTTTTATTTTTATTTTTATTTAGCAAAATTATGGTGATAGTTTCTCTCATTTCTTTTTTAGCATAGAAAGAAAATGTGAAAGAATTATGATAATTTTGATAATTTAATGTCTCCATGTCGTAGATTTTAATGGAGGTTCTTCATCATAATTTATACATTATTTTCTAAATTTAAAAATTATATTTAAAAAAATTATGTCCTGAAGATGGATCCTCATTGAGATTCGAAATGTCGACAATTTTCTAGTAACACTGTGGATAATCCAAGTCATTATTCTTCAATTAATAACCACGGAAGCTTAAAAACCATCAAAAATAGTCAATCCCCCATTTATATTTATTATTATTAAATTAATATTTTTATTATTAATAGTAAAATATTAACATAAAAAACAACTCAATGATTTTTAAATTTTCTTTATTTGTAAAAATAAAAAATGTAAATGTGGTTCATCAAATATATATTCCACCTCTTTAAATTTAAACTTATAACCTTTAAAAAGAACCACATATTCTTAAATAATATTGTACTAATAAATTATTAAAAAAACTATTATAGTTACTACGTTATCTACATATCACAATATAAATATACTTCCAAACTTTATTTTACCCAAAGTTATCATTTAATGGCAGGTCGACATGACGACAAAGTGCGACCCATGTTCAAAGTTATGATTTATTGGTGGGTCAACGCAGTTATATGAAATTCAATTTTTGGAAGATTTAATAACATAACATGCATTTTTTCAATTCATATTTTATTTAATTAGATAACTCTAACGCCTGACAACTACATCAATACACATTTATGCTATTCTCTAAGAAGCCACGTATAACTTTTAAGACATTGATCTTGAGAAATATATATATATATATATATATATATTTCTTCAATATAACCCTATTGGGTATAAACTTATTTATAGTTATCACATCAAGGGCTAATTTCACAGTACAATAGTCAATCAACCTAGTTCATTCATACTCAATAAATTCAACAGTAGAGTCGACTACATGACCTATTCTTTGGGTAAAATGCCCTAATTTTGCACACAAGAGTCAATAAATTTGTCTCATTATGTCTTTATTGTTTTTTACTTTATTTTAGCTATATTTAAACTAAGTGGTAGGGACTAGCTACTATGACTCATTGCATGGGGAGGCACCATGTACTCGATGATTGAAGTGGTTTTTCCCCCTCGGTCTTTCTCCGAGGATGTTCTTAATAGATCCCAACTTGACACGTGTCACAATTTTGCTATAATTTCAAAAGGTAAGATCCTTACAACCTCTTCCAATGTGCAAGTAAGAAAGGAGTTTATCTGGCTATGACAATTAGGCTTGAAATTCAAGAAAAATGTGAGAGGATGTTTAAACTACTCGCATATCATTACAAGCTAAGTAGTCACCTTGGGACATGTTGGAGGAAGAATCCAATACATGCTATGCCATGATATCATTTGCAAATTTTTAGGGATGTGACCCTTAACAACAATGTTAAAATGGCAGGTTGATGTTGAAAGGAGCCATCAACATCACGATAGGTGTAAAAAAAAAAAATTCATTGCACTTGTGTAAAATATAGAGGACAGTTTTGAAGTAGCCTTGTACTTTTTCTAATTTACTTGAATGTACATTATATGTTAGGTGGAGGGTTTGATCCATACAAGGAATACTTCTCCAAATACCCTATTGAGATAAGACTCTACTACTTGCTACCGGATTTCTAGGACTAGGAAACTTTGACATGCGTTAGAAAGAAATTAGGTCGTGTGTCAAATCTTCAAAGGCTACAAGCCTAGGTGAGGAAGACACTAGCTAATTGTAATTTCTATTAATATAAAGTTGTATGTCTTTATTGTTTTCAACTCTAATTTAACTACATTTTAACTGATTGAGAGTAGCTACTATGTAGCTCTTGTTCAAATGTGGGGGTTGGTTCATACCTTTCAAAGTTCAATAATTAAACTAAGAAGCATGGAATGCTAGCTATGTGACCTTGTTATATTATATGTTACAATTGGAATAACTTTATTTGATAGGAATGATTTAATTTTATATGATAGGTTTGGAAATATAAAATACTGTATTTTTAGTGAGGATATTTAAATTAAATTTATAGAATAACTTAAAAAACCTAATAATGTATTAATGATCAATTGATTAAGTTATAGTTTTTTTGAGTGTGTATGTGTGTGTGTTTTGACAATAATTTAATTGAGTTAACACATTCTTATATTTCTCTCTATATGTAGGCATATATTTATTTATATTTTTCCTATGAAATTTACAAAAGAACATGTCAAAAAATGTTCTTCATTTCGAGGATGACACTCAAGGTAAAGTAAATTCTACAAAAGCTCGAAGCTTTATCAACACAGAGCTTAAACCATCACAACAATATACTCATTGAGAGCTCAACATATCACTTGCAGGAGTTAAAAACAGGTGGGGAGGTGATTTCGATCTAGTCCTTCCTAATGCCCCACTTAGTTGAATTGCCTCTAAACACAATTAGAAACAAGACACCGTTCTCCAAAATTAATTAAAACCATGTAAACCCATGTTTCTTAAATACCATACAAATCCCATTTATATGTGCTGCATTCTGCAAGTTCCAGTCAGGAGGTTTCAAGTTATCCCTTTACAACATGCTCGACTAGGTCGGGGTAGACTACCCTTCAATAAACTTGGGTTATCCGACTGTATAAAATGTTCAACAAGCAAGGGTTGACTAAGCGTCGGGCTAACTTGCTCCAACTTAATTTCTTATGTAAGTGGTGTCTCGACTGGGCCCTACTTCATTGGAAGCTTCGAACAGTTAATGAAACTCTGCATGTGGCCGACAACCGACTTCCTCAAACTCTGGGCTAGGAACAAAAATTTCACAATTTTGCTTTGTTTTTCTTGTTTTAATTTAATATAGAATATTCCCTGTACAAATAATCTCGATACCATAATAGAGTACACACAAAGGAACTCGACCTATGTAAATTTCCAATGCTGGATAATGTAATCGCTGAAGGAATAGTCGTGTTGAATGTGCTCCCAATAATATAGAATTTATGTCAAGCCTAGAACAAAACTTAATAAAGATTTGTAACAAAATTATAACACAAAGCTTGGAAGCAATTTAAAAATTAAAAAAGAAGAAGAAGCATTAGTAACCATGTAAAAAAAGAAGAATATCTTTAATTAATTTTATGCCTTTCTTTAGAAAACACACTGAAACCCACACTTACACACACACACACTCACACTCTTTTCTAGCTAGTTGAACCCTCTCTTTGTTCGTAGAGTCTATTTTTAATACAAATGAATAATTAATTTAGATCCACTAATTGTGGATCTAAGTTCTAAATATAGAAATATATAAACAAATAAACATGTCTATAATATCTCTCAATATCAGCTACAACAAACTCCCAATTTATGCAAATACATAACAATTACAACCAAATACTAATTTTCCTACGTATTTGAACTAATTAAGTAATTCAGGAAACCCACTTCCTATAGTAAACATATTTTATGACCATTATGGTCAAAACAAATTTATTGATGGTGATGCTCATGCATAAGACTCTCGAGGAAAGAAAGTCTTCATAAGAGTCCCCACATTGGTCCATACTTTAAAATTTCTACGTTTCTCATCCAAGTAGAATATTCAATTGGTTGATTCTTTGATCCAAGATATTTTGCTTAAAGAACATAAAGAAATACATATAACAGAGCATGTTAACCAGGAAAACTCCAAGCTGGAAGGTGGCCTAAAAATGGAGAGTCGGGCTTCTGAAATTGATCTTGCCATTGAATTATTGACGCAAAAAAAGTCCAAAAACGAGTATCAATTTGTCAACTTCTGACAAAGTCACCTTTTTCACCTCAGGGAATCTTTCTGATACCCCCAAGATTCCTTGAGCAAGGTTTCGTTGCTCCGTTGGCTCGTCGTTTCGTCCTCTGTTCCTCTCCTCGTTTGTTGTGCCTCCTCGGGCAAATGAAAGATCAAAGCTTATAAGGTTGAAGGGTGGCAAACTTATGAAAGTCGCTATCGTTGGTGAAGCAGTTATGCATTGCGTTTGAAGCGGGGAGGTTAGGGGTTCAAACCTTGCCGACCCCCCACCATAGAATATAGTTTTGATTGTGAATAAATTTGGAGTGGTGCGATGGTGTATGGTCTCTGCCGTTAATATTTGACTTATATTTGGTATATAGTTGGTGGTCAAGGTCTGCTCCACGCGGCCTCGTCCCAACCTTTTTATTATATATATTTTTTCAATAATCATAGTGCGGGTTTGATTATATATATATGTTCAATAACCATAGCGCGAGGGTGGTGCAGGTGATACCCCAACCACCACCCTCGAAAATAAGGGATATAGGACAGATTATCCATCCAAAAATTTCGCCCGCTCTTGAGAGCTTGATTCCGTGCGTCGGTCTCGGTCAATTTGCTACCTCCTTAAGCCTGCCACTTGTCCACTTTGACCAAAAATTTGACTAGCCATAACTCATCCATACGAACTCGGATTTGAGTGTCATTTGCACCGTTGGAATCAGGGTGACGAGCACTTTCATCTGGTTCTGTTTTGATGTCTGAATATGACCACTTTGATTTTTTGAGTTATTTTTAATGCCACTTGTACTTTGAGATCCTCCTAGATCATTCCTCCCCACTAAGGAGCTTTTGGTCCCCCAAAATCATGAACATAACCTGCAATTGTTGCGTACGTTGGTTGCACCACAAGTGTCTTGACATTTCACCCTTCCTTCTCCTTCACCTTTGTTCTTTGGATCCATAAGTGATGAGCCAACACCTGCATCCTTTGCAATCACGTAGTACAATCTTTACAAACAACATGCTCAATTACATGTCCAATTATGACCCAAGAATCCCATACTTGCCACGAGTTTATAACACACACTTTGTGGTCAAGTTTACATCCAAATGAAAATCAATACCCCAACTATATACAAAAGGCTAAGAAAACATCAAAATTGTTTTAATAAGTGATGGAAAACACATCATCACTTTTGAAATTATTCGCAACACATGAAAACCATCTCTTACTCAATAAAGTGGACCACCACGAATACGGCGGATTTGTTCATTGAACATCTTTTCCAGCTGGCTTCTTTATTAGTGCTTTCTGGGCATGGATCATCTGACACGTGGCTCTCTGGTGTCTAACCTCATTGCAGTGACTACAACGACTCTTTATCCTCCAAAATTTTTGGGTCGTCTTGGAGCCTTTTCTCCTAGTGTGCCTTTGATAAGTGTTCATGGAACCCTCACTATCACTGGGATGCAATGAAGTTCTCTCATCATATGTCGTTGATTGGGAAAATAATTGTTTTGGAGCATTCCCCAACTTCCTTTCTAACATACCCGAGTCCTGCATAACGAGGAAATTCCTCTACTTTGATGGAGTCACAAATCCGAGGCCATTAATGTTGAGGCCTTTTCCTTGATATCCCATTTTCTTCAATAATTTTGATACAATTCCTATAGTATGTCTCCGAAATGCAGTGAAATCATCATAATGAAAAGTACATGAAAGGGAAGAATCACTTTTTACCTCAAGTTGGTTATGCTACAACTTCTCCAAGGCCTCCTTGGCTTGTAGCTGATGTTGCAACCTTTGTTTCTGCTTCTCTGCTTCTTGTAGGAGTCTCCTTAGTTCAACATTATTTGCCTGAATGTTGTGGTTGATTTATTCAAGTTCTTGGAGCCATGCCACATTTGGTACCCTTTTCATCTTTGGTACAACATCTACAGGAATTTTTGTCCCATCGCCTGAATCAGAACCCAAGTCGATGGGTCCATCTACTGCAATCCCAAAAGTTGTAATCTTCATTCGTCACCTGAATCTGACCCCAAGTCAATTGGTCCACAGCCTGCAAATATCGCAGTTGTGACCATGTCATCCTCCTCTGATTCAAACTCTTGGTCTTTTTGTATGGTCACAATTGTCTTTTGCTGCTCTTTTCTATCGTTCCTCTTAGGTCTCAATTATGGGTGCAATTTCCAGCAATTATCCTGATCGTGCCCTTCTTTATCACAATGATTACAAGAGGGATTTTCTCCTCTTCTCTTAGCTGTTGCTGCCCTTTTTGGTTGGTCATCTTGTTCATGTGTCCCCTTGGGTTCAAGATGCATGGCTTTCACACCAATCGCATCAACAGTAGTAGGATCGAACAATAACAACGAATGTCTTATGTACTATGTAAAGAACCAATATACTTAGTTACAATCTCGGGTAAATCTAGTGGAATGCAAAAATTCAATGCTTGTTTTCTAAATTCTTCCATGAATATTTTAACATTTTGACATTTGCCTTGCCTTAAATATTTTCATTCCGTTAATGCCTTTTTTTTTTAACCTGTTGTAGTGTTATAACAACTCCCCATTATCTAAGTAAAATAGATTAGAAAGGATAATGGGGACCCTTTAACATTTTTAAGTTAAGGTTTATTTTAGAAATAAAACTTAAAGATAAGATTCTATTAAATTAAGCTTTAAAAAATAAAGAAAAACACCTAAAAAGAACCCTCAAACCTAAAAAGCATAAAAGCGGGGGGAAAACATCAGCGAAATTACGAACAATGAACCACTGAAATAACGCAATGCTGAAATCCAAGCAGCGAAGTTACAATTTTGAAACATCGAAATGCGAAGTAGCGAAACCGTCACCTAACAAATGCCGACATCGCAAATCGTCATTTGACAAATTCCAATATTGCATCCCATCTCAAAAAATTGCAATGTCGCACTTCACATTTCGCAGATGGATTTCAAGCATTATAACTCACCAACAACCAAAATCGTCAATCAAAAAATCCCAATGTGATGACATCTGTCAAAATCACACGAACCCATGCTTGTCAATTTAATGTTAATTCAGGTTTTTTGTGATCTTGAGGCTTGTAATCGATTTGTAATTATTCCAAATATTAATATTAAGGATTTCCCTTATGCATGAGTTAAGTTGACACAATAGTTAATATCGTTCGAAGTGATTTAAGCTTATCTTCTCTAGTTTTATTTTTTCATCAGGGTAATTCCAAACAATTAGGCATAAAAGGATGTCAAGGCTTATTAAAGCACAAAGGAAATCCACCACCCCATCATTGTTATTTATATAGCAAGAGGAAAACAACGAAATGGCTCCCCTAATCTCGGATACTACATGCAACCCAGAAATTGGTTCTTCAAGCTGGGAAGGGATCCATCAGTTGTTCGAGAACGAGAAACTACAAGTAATTCTAGACAGAAAAGTTCTGGCCAATGATACTTTTTCCAATGATTCAGAATCATGGACATACACTACTAATTCTTTTCTTCACAAAATTGTTGCTCGTCCTAAGATGTTGCCATGCACTAACTTAGTGAAATGGGTGTTGGACAATGTAGATATCAGAGATTGCCAATTTGTTACTCGCAGCAGAATTGTCATTGTCTCTCTTAGGCCATCAGATTTGAAGAATATGTATAAACTGCCAGAACCCCAGAAGAGATATGATGCCCAATTTGTTCAAGGGTTCATGCACGAGAATGACCATCCTGCAACTGTAATTAAATAATGGAGAAATGATCCTAACTGGCATAAGCGAGGCGATAATGGTATATATTTAGTTGTCTCTCTTAAAATCCCATTCTCTCAAATAGTTGCAATGATGTGTCGTCTCTTTGGATTTGTAAATATGACCAAGTTTAAAGGGAATTGGACACCCTTGATAGAAGCATCCTTTGATGGCTGTATTCTAGATTGGGCTAATATTCTTTTTGATAATTTGATCAGATTTATCATAGCCCATAATGAAAATCAAAATGCCCCTCCCAATTAAGGCTCTCCTTTTTATATAAGTTCCTATATCTTAGACGCAGTCTGTTTTTCCTTTGTTTTTTCATCATTAGGATGGAAATGGACCAGAGAAGTTGAAACCCCCATCTACGTACGATTAGATTTCTTATGGGAGTCAAAATATAATTCTTAAATGTTCAATATATGCAATGACATAATGCTCCTGGTTTTCTAAGTTATTTTCGAAAGAAAAATCCCTAGAGTCACCACCGAAGCCAAAAAGAGTCTCAAGTTTGTAGGTAGGTGATTTGGTGAAGAGAATTTTACATACTTCAATATTTTTGGAAGTTATGCCCATCATCATGTCCTACCCTTGTATATACCACACAAATTGTTGGCCAAAGAAATTTCTTATCAAATAGTTGGTAATGGTTTGACTAAAATCCTGAAAGATGCCAAAAAGATAGTTTGGCCAACTTTTCCTTTTTCCCGTGGTTCGTATGCCTTAGACAATTTCAAGCACACCTATCTTGAAATTGATCGATTAAAACCTTTCACTTTTCTAGTGTTACCCAATATCAGTTATGATTCCTACGGTATTGCTAGAGAGATAATGAATTCGGTCAAGTTGCGAGCATTTCCAAGCTAGCCTGACAGATTTGATGATATGTTTGAATCAATTCACGAATTTTCAACAGTTCGGCAGAAAGCAACTGAAATTTTCATCCCATAAGATTTGTTAAGATTCAAAGTGTATCGAGAACAGAGAAATGATCATTTGCCAGATTATTTTTTTCACAGACTAGAGCCGAAGATAAAACAGGTTATAGTTGCAATAACTTCTCAAGTACCAGTACTAGTTCAAGAAGAAGAAATCGCTAATGTTCAACAGGATGATAAATTCATCAAAAATTGGGAAGAATTTGAGAAATCAGTGTCAGAGACTGATACCCCTGCCATTCAAAATGCCATTCAGTCAGAAACCATGCCTATTGTGGGTGCTACAAGTTCCATAAATCATATAGGTGAGCCAAGTATGCATCATGTTTTTGATGATATAGATAACTCCAAGAATCAGGAAGAAATCATAGAAACCTCATTCACTGCAGAGGTTTCCCAAACTATTCTTGAGCAAAGCCAGAACCAAGGACACAATGATACAGAGGAGAAACTAGAAGAAACACCAGCCCAAGATATGGAAATCATCCCGACTTTTCCGACTACTGAAATAGTCCTAAATTTTGAAGAGGTACCTCCACTAGACGTGTTTTAAAGTCCAAGACACAAATTTTTCATGACCATGTCAAAGAAGAAGTGAAAGATGGAATAATCTCCAGAACTGCCTATAGATTCAACACTAATGCGAGTCCTTTGGAAAGGAACTCAGTCATCTCCCGGGAAAGAACTTAATATATTATCTCAATTTGCAGGTGCTTATGCAAATGCAACAATTGATAAGGCAACAGACGTTGAATAATTGATTATAGAAAAGGACCAAAAAATTGCTCAAATGGAGCAAGTTTTCTTTGATGAAAATCAAGGATCGAGCAGGAGCTTCAGTCAAGCATGAATAATCCGCAAAAATAGTTTGAAGGTCTCAAACTCAAACTTGAGAATGAAATTAAAGAAAAAGATCAAATAACTGATCAAATGTAGCAGAAGATTGAAATCTATGGAAAAAGCCCGAATTCAATGAAGTAAAGAAAGAAGCAATAGAGTTGGAAGCATTACTGGCAACACAACAAGTAGTTTTCTATCGGAAGTATAATCAAATTCAAGAGAAAGTTAAGACCAGTGATCAATTAGTTACTCATATTTCCAGTCTGAGAACTTCTTATGAAGAAATTGATGACAAGGTGTCAAAGTACATAGATTGGCAAGACACTGCACTAGGTAGAGCGGTCGATCTCCCTCGTCTTGAAGAATCAATTAAAGATATAATATTTGGATATTGGGATATTAAAATGAAGAGTGTTTAATTAGATATTATCAGAGCTAAGAATTTATCTTCCAGCATCTCTAAGTATATAAAAGATTCTCTTCTACAAGCCAACCTGATTCATGAAGCATCAAAAGAAACCCTGTCAGATATCAGTTTCCTAAATCAGTCCTAGCAAGAGATACCAAACAAAAAATCTCTTGACATAGAAAAATTGAAAAGGTTAACTATGGATATTTATTGGTATTGATTGATTAAGCCTCATAACCAATTGATAATTTTAAGGTGCCTCTCCAATGAAGCAGCTCAGCTTCTTCCGACATTGAACGATGCAGTATTCACGAGACATATGAGAATGCAGCCAGTTCATCCCCCCCCAACTTGAACATATGATCAAAGCATGCCAGCTCAAAGACCAACTAGAGAGTGAATCCGGGAAACAGTCATAGACTGTTACATCTTATGCATTTTATTTTAATGTTTATAGTTTTATAGTTTCGAGTAATATTAGAAGACTTCTTTTACGAGTCTTCTATTTTTTTAATGTTAATTAGTATTTAAATCCCTTTCATGCATTTAGAAAGGGGTCCAAAATTTTGAGAAGACTTCTTTTGGAACTTACACAACTATTTGAACAAAAGTTATCTAATTGAAATTCTGAACCTTGAAGCTATCTTTCCAGATCTAAAGCTATGATTTAACGGGTGATATTATCTGTGTATTGATTGTTTTATGTTTCTGAAATTTTGGCGAACTTATTCTTTTTATTAGTTTCATTCTGATAAGCAATGAATTGATATATGTTCTTATTACTATTGATATAATATATTGAATGATATGTTGTTAGATGTGAGACTTAGAGATCTTTTATGTGATTAATGTGAGACGAAATTGATTTAGTTTCTTAAATTTGCTTATATTCATTAAGCATGTAATGATCTATAATATTTCATGCTTTTGAAATTCTATGCCTTATCATATAAATGAATCCAATCCCGGGAAGTAGTTAGATTAGTTTTTATTTATGTTATCATTAGAATACATCACCCTGTTAGTGTTGATTTCATTTCTTTTGTTATATAAACTCTTTTTATATGGGAAACTGGTCCCTTTATCCCTAGTCGGACCCACCATTTTTAACGAAAAAGGAGTTTTAAGCTCCTAATCAGGTGGAATCCCTAATGTTGAGGAAGTCACTTTCCAGCCTTCAACATTTTTGACGCTAGAAGGAGGGCATCCAACTATGTATGGCATATAAATCTAAATCTCAATCAAAAAGCCAGCGTAAGTGTCAATCCCCCTCCAAAGATCCTACAACTTCTAGTTCTCGTTCATTATCTCCAGGTCATAAGTCTAAAGTTGTAGAGCCATCTCTTTCATCTCCTGAATCGTTACCTCGTAAACCTTCTTCAGATCATATTCCCGAGTCTCCCAAAGTTTAGTCTTTGATTGAGAAGTTAGAACAAATAACTATATGTCCAGATAAGACTATTAATCCTAAAATTTATGAAGAAAGTGTTACATCCATATTTCGAGGTACTGGTGTATTAACCCAATCAAAAAGTGAAAAAATTGGGATAAATCCTTTCGAGTTTCCTATTTTGCCTCATCGTAAAAAAGTTACTATATCAACATCTCAATCAAGTATCAATGAGATCACATCATCTTCATCTCCATTTACTTTTACCTTCTCTTCTAATCAACCCATTTATTCTCATCAACCCATTTCTGCTCAAACAATTGGTGTTGTTGTAAGTAGTACTAGTCCAATAGTTAGTTCTTCTCCATCCACATCTGCTCCTGGACCTGCTATCTCGTATTCACAAACAAAAATTCAAGTAATGGCCAACTTACCATGGGTCAATCCGGGTGTCATTCAAATGGTAAATTTACATCCTCTCCCAGGTCATCCAGAAAAATGGTTACCAAAGTATAATCTTGATCATGGTCTTCCTGTTGAAGAACATCTCAATAATTTTATGTTAGCCATGAATCTTAACGGAGTTGAACATGAAGATGTTGTAGTTAGATTGTTTCCATATAATTTTTGAGCATCTGCAGGATCCTGGTATTTCTCCCTCCCTTCAGGTTCTATAGGAAATTGGGATACTTTTCAAGAACTATTTCTTGTCAAATTTGGTGATGATAGGACAATTGCGTCATTGATAAATGATCTTTCTAATTTAAAAGCTAATACATGTGAAAAGATCAAAGACTTCAACTCTAGATATAACAAGTTATTGAATAAATTTCAGCTACCTCTAAGCCGAGATTGGATGTACAAGTAGAATGGCACATATCTTATCTTCCTTCTAATATAGCACTTTTTTTAGATAGAGCTAATAAGATCACCCTTGTAGAAAACATGAAATAAGCCTTGTCTGTTGAAAGAATAATTGTTGCTTTAGAAAAGAAAACTGAGCTTGAAGATAAAATATCTAAAAAGGTAACATTTAAAGATGAGCCAAAGAAGAAAACTCCTAAAGATCCTTTTGATCTTGAGGGATTACAAACAGTTCTCAAAACTATGTCCAAAAATATGGTTGAAATGAAAAAACAGGTTGTTGAAACCTCTACCAGGAAGCCCTTTATATCATTTATAAGAAATCAATCCTTTGTCTCTCAGCCTCCCAATGTTATTTCTAATGTTGAATCCGACCAAGAGGAAGAAGAAGAAGAAACCAAAGCTTCTGTCGATGAATCCCAAGATGAAGAAATTGGTGAATTACATGGATTATGGGATTTCATTTTACCTTCCCTTGATGAAGAGACAGAAGCTGAAGCCATACTTGTTAGCACAAGAAGCAGATATTCTGTAGAATCAACTCAATCAACACAAAAACATAAAATTCCGACATCTATTGCTAAAGATAAACATGCAAATAAAAAACCTCCAGTCAAATCATCTCAGGAGGTTATCACGATTCCCAACCAATTAAATCTACACCCAATCCTCAATCTAAAACTTTAGTAGTATCTGATACTATTGAATATAATATAATCGAGGATATGAAGAAGATTAAAGCCAATATTTCTCTTTATTAAGTTATCAAATTAAAGCAACAACATAAAATTTTATTGAAAGAGTTGAATGTAGTTACAACATCCCCTCTTCCTCCAACTATTGTAGCTAAAGCTGCTAATGGAACAGGAAAACCTCCGATTCACAATTCAAATAAGGTTACTGCTTCAGACTCTATTTTGATTGGTGATATATCTAATTCTCATACTCCCCCTTTTCTTTTAACTTTTGAATTCTACAATAGAAATGTTCATAACTGTTTGATCGATTATGGGGCTTCATCCAATATAATGCCATATTAAATTTACGAAAAATTAAATATCGCACCCTAGAAGTCATCAGTTAGTATAGTTCAATTGGATAGAATGA
Source organism: Pinus albicaulis (assembly GCA_034641835.2). Classification (NCBI taxonomy): domain Eukaryota; kingdom Viridiplantae; phylum Streptophyta; class Pinopsida; order Pinales; family Pinaceae; genus Pinus; species Pinus albicaulis. Next base: position 191,968,429 of record CM076575.1, on the reverse strand, counting down.
AGGTTAAAGTCTTAGGAGAGATCAAATCGGTAAGTATTAGATTGTCATCAAACCCAAAAGTTGCTCAAATTATCGATACACTGATTGCAGACATACCTGAATTTTACGGTTTAGTTCTTAGCCCAGATTGGCGTGAAAAATTACATGGATATTTTGCAACAGACTGGTCTCACATGTGGCTTCCGTATAATGGAAATCCAAATCAAATCAGATTCGAATGTGAAAAACATATGAAGTAGTCAGTTACAGATCTTGGGGAAGAAAACGAGCCTGTAGCATTTAACAACAATATTTTGGGCAATGACTCTGTAGATTCATTCTTAGGGAATTTCAATGCGCAAATTTCACCTTTTTCAGTTAATTCTGTTAACTCACAAGTTGAAATTTTTTCTCAAAATGATTCCATTAGATTCTTCAATTTCGAAAAGGAAACTATTGTCCAATCTCTATTTTGGAAAATTATTTTGACGGATCAAGATCCAATGATGGTGTTGGAGCAGGATGCATACTTATTAGCCCAAAAGGCGAGAAAACCATGCTAGCTTGTAGGTTATAATTTGAATGCACTAATAATATTGATGAATATGAAGCATTGGTTCAAGGTCTCTAAAAAACAATTAGTCTTGATATACAATGTATTCAGGTGTTTGGAGATTAAGAGATTGTTGTAAGACAACTGCAAAATACTATTCACCGTCTCTCAATTCAATTGAAACATTACCAATCTTTGGTTCAGGACCTCACATTACATTTTATTGCATTGAATATCTCTCCTATTCCTAGATCACAAAAATCCAATGCCGACCTTTAAGCCAATGTTTCCTCCAAGCTTATTCCACCAGAAGATTTTAGTCCTGATAGATTCTCTATTGAATTAATTTTTCGACCATCTATACCAGATAATGTTTCTAGTTGGCAGGTTTTTAATGACGATAGTGATATTTTAAGTTTTCTTACTTCTAAGAAATCATATGATGATCAAATTGTGGATGAGGATGAACATGATAATCAAATCAAGAAACAAACTGATAATATTTTTTTTCCCAAAATCTGTGGTCAAGCTTGAAGATTTATATGATTTAAAAGATAGATTCAAAAAAGTCAATAATTCTAACTGCAAGTTCTACTCTAAGGTATGAATTAGTTAACTTAGGATTTACTGATTTACATCAAGATATAAATCTAGGGCTTAGCCTCTCATCTGAAGAAAGAAATGTGTTCATTTCATTATTGAAGAGATACAAAGATATTTTTGAATGGAATTACCAAGATATTAAAACATATGACCCATAAATCATTCAACATACTATTCCTATGGTACCTAAAGTTAAACCTATTCAACAAAAGCTCAGGAAAATTCATCCAAACTTGAAAACTCAAATAAAAAATGAATTAAAAAAATTATTGAAAGGCAAGATCATTTTTCCTGTTAGACATTCAAAATGGGTTTCTAATTTAGTACCTGTTAGAAAAAAGAGTGGAGATATTCGAATTTGTATTGATTTCAGAAATCTGAACAAAGCATGTCAAAAGGATAATTTTCCTTTACCATCAATGGAACAAGTTTTACAATCAGTAGTGGGTTCTAAATTAATGTCTTTTATAGATGGATTTTCATGTTATAACCAAATTTTGGTTCATCCAGAAAATCGTTTGAAAACAACATTTCCAAACGGGGAAGTTATGCATATTAGAAGATGCCCTTCAAGCTAATGAATGCAGAAGCCACATTTCAGAGAGCCATGTATATTGCATTCAAAGGATTGATAAATAAAACAATAGTAGTATATCCTGATGATATAACTATATATTCAAAAGATAGAAACAATCACTTACATGAGTTAAAGCAGATCTTTGAAAGATGCAAAAGATTTGGGATCTCTCTTAATCCAAAGAAGTAATTTTTTTTCTTTAAGCGAAGGTAAACTTCTAGGTTTTATTGTCTCAACGAACGGATTTTGTATTGATCTAGACATGATTAAACAATTTTGGAAATTCCACTACCACATAACAAGAATTCAATGCAATCCTTTTTAGGACAGATAAATTTTGTCAAACGATTCATTCCAGATTTTTCACATATAGTTTTTCCATTACAAAAGATGATCAAGAAAGATACATTGTTTAAATGGGGAGAAGAAGAAAAGGAATCGTTTCAAATTATTAAACAAGAAATTGTTAATGCTCCTTCTTTTTCAACTCCTAATTTCTCCAACGATTTCATTTTATATACTTTTGCCTCAGAGCTATCATATGCAGCGGTCTTAACTCAACCAGATGATAAAATAATCGAAACCCCAATTTATTTTTTCAGTTCTAATTTTCAAGGAGCTGAATTGAACTATTCAGGAGCCGAAAAGCAGGCATTTGCAGTTTATAAAGCCGTCAAGTATTTTCGACCATTTCTTTTAAAAACTCATGTCAAAGTAATAGTTCCTTTCTCATTAGTCAAACAAATACTTATACAGAAGGAACTAGGAGAAAAAAGGGCCAATTGGGTAACGACAATGCAGAAATATGATTTAGAGATAAAACCTGCTAAAATTGTAAGAGGTCAAGGATTTTACAGGTTGATTACAGGAATGAATGACACATCACCGGATGAGGTAACAACTAGTATTGAGCATTTTACAGAGGTACTCAATGTTAAACCTCAATCTCAGTATGCTGATTTAATATTTTATTTAAAGAACGGTCACGCTCCACTTAATTTGGATTTCAAAAGAAAGCGAGCGTTAAGATTGAAAGCTAATTAGTATCAATTAATCAATGATGTGTTATTCAAAAAAAAAAAATGACTCTGTCTTACTCAGATTTTTAGATAAAACTAAAATACCTAATGTGCTCCAGGAACTTCATGATGGACCAGCAGGTGGACACTTTGGTGGAGACACCACAACACATAAAATTTTACATGCAAGATATTATTGGCCAACATTATTCAAATATCCACACAGTTATGTCAGGAATTGTAATATTTGTCAAACTGCAACAAGAAGACAAAGAAAAGCTTCAATGCCACTTCAACCAGTCAGTATGGAACAACCTTTCGAACAATGGGGACTTGACATAGTAGGTGAGATTGTTACTCATTCTTCTAAACAACACAAATATAAATGCTACAGACTATTTTACAAAGTGGATAGAAGAAATACCTCTTAAGACGGCCAATTCAGAAAACATTATTGAGTTTATTGATCAATTCATCATTACAAGGTTTGGTGTTCCTAATGCTTTGGTATTTGACAATGCTTCTTATTTTTCAGGTAATGCCATGACTGGATTTGCTTTAAAAAGTGGTTTTAAATTAAAATATTCTGAAAATGATTATTCTCAAGGAAATGGTCTAGCAGAATCAACAAACAAAAACCTCATAAGGATAATTAAACGAACTCTTGATCAAAACTAGAAAAAATGGCATAAAACCTTAACTTTTGCATTATGGGCAGATATGATAACTAGAAAAGCTTCAATAGGAACTTCTCCTTTTCGATTGGTATATGGGAAAGAGGCAATTTTACCTTTGAATATAGCTATCCCATCAACAACCCTAGTTCCATTTATTAATGAACAACCTTTCTCTTCATTGAAATTAAGAATGTCTGAAGTAATTAAAATGGAAGAAGAAAAAGAGAAAGAAAAAATGGCACACAATCATCATCAACAGTTGATCAAAACTTTGTTTGATTCAAATACAGTCAAAACTAAACAGTTTGAGATCAGAGATTTGGTATTGAAATGGGGTAAACTGTATAAGGATAAAGGAAAACATATAAAATTTCATAAACTTTGGCTTGGCCCTTTTCAAATAGTCGAAAAAATAGGTCCATCAACTTTCATCTTGCAAGATTTACAAGGGAAGAAGGAAACTCTTCCTGTTAATGGACTTGTCCTTAAAAAATAATTTTCTTAAAAGAACAATAGTTCTTTTGTATAAATATGTAGATAGGTTTAATTTAAAATAAATTAAGTTTTTGCAATATTATGCAAAAGGTGAAACACTTTATTCTTCTTCTTGAACATGGAAGTGTTAATTCTTAAAGATATAAAACAAGGAAATAAATCATAAATTGAATTCTCTATTTCTTTGGAAGATTTTGACTTAAATAGCCGATTAGAAAGAAGAATACTTCTAACTTATGTGATTTGAAAAATTATTTTGACATGAATCATGTTCGAAAAGTTACTTTTATAAAGTGAGAAAATTTATTGAAGTATTAACATCTTTTACTCAAATGGTCATCCAAAAGCTCATAAAGAGAAAAATGACAACCTCCCCATTCATTTGTATATTAAATATATTTTTTCAAAGTGTAATTCAAAAATATAAAAAACTTTAAAGTTGAGAGATCTCATCACAATTCGGCTCATCATGTTCATAGGAAACTAATAAACTTGGCATTATTAATTGGCTACCAAACAAAGATAATGGCTAATGGCCTAAGACCTTGAGACAAGGGATCTCATCGCAAGTCAGCTTGTTCAAATTTATTATAACCAGTGAATGATATTATCACTTATGACTTCCAAACCAGGATAATGATTTTAAAGTGGCAAAAGAAGAAGAATATTACAAAGAAAATAAGTAATTATATTACCTTTGGAGATGTCTATTATATTATGAATGGGATACTGGTTCATTTTTGGTTAAATAGTAACCTTGTCGAGGCTATGAACGCCTGCTGGCAACATTGGCTCTACTAGTGACTAATAAGTTTATCAAATAAGCTAAGCTTAGATTAAATTCCTACTTATCTTTTCAACTTTTTAAGATTTGATTCATTTAAAGAGAAATTTCATTCACAAAAGAAAGAGGAAATTTTTTCAAGTAAAACCAGGGTATTTAGATTAGAATTTACCTATATCAAAGGCAGATTTAAATTATTTATAAATTTCCTAGAATATTGTCTTTAAGTATTACGATTTTTCAGAGATTATTGATTCATCCAGTGTGTCGCCAATTGTTGTAGTGTTACAACAAATCCCCATTATCTAAGTAAAATAGATTAGAAAGGATAATGGGGACCCTTTAAAATTTGTAGGTTAAGGTTTATTTTAGAAATAAAACTTAAAGATAAGATTCTATTAGATTAAGATTTAAAAAATAAAGAAAAACACCTAAAAACAACCCTCAAACCTAAAAAGCATAAAAGCGGGGGGGGGGGGGGGGGGAACATCAGCGAAATTACGAATAACGAACCACCGAAATAGGGCAAGGCCGAAATCCAAGTAGCGAAGTTACAATCGCGAAACGCCGAAATGTGAAGTAGAAAATTTGTCAACTAATAGATGCTGACATCGCAAACTGTGATTTGACAGATGTCGATATTGCATCCCATCTCAAAACATCGCAGTGTTGCACTTCGTGTTTCGCTCATGGCATTCAAGCGTTATAACTTGGCAAAAACCAAAATCACCGATCAACAAATCCCAATGTGATGACATCTATCAAAATCACACAAACCCATGCTTTTCAATTTAATGTTAATTCATGTGTTTTGTGATCTTGAGGCTTGTAATCGATTTGTAATTATTCCAGATATTAATACTAAGGATTTCCCATTATGCATGAGTTAAGTTGACAGGACATTTAATATCATTTGAAGTGATTTCAGCTTATCTTCTCTGGTTTTATTTTTTCAACAGGGTAATTCCAAACACTTAGGCATAAAAGAATGTCAAGGCTAATTAAATCACAAAGGAAATCCGCCTCTCCATCACTGTTAGTCATACAACAAGAGAAAAACAATGAAATGGCTCCCCTAATATTGGATACTACATGCAACCCAGAAATTGGTTCTTCACGCTGGGAAGGGATCTATCAGTTGTTCGAGAACAAGAAACCACAAGTAATTCTGGATAGAAAAGTTGTGGCCAGCGATACTTTTTCCAATGATTCAGAATCATGGACAGACACTGCTAATTATTTTCTTCACAGAATTACTTCTCGTCCTAAGATGTTTCCATGCACTGACTTAGTAAAATGGGTGTTAGACAATGTAGATATCAGAGATAGGAATTTTTTTATTCGAACCAGAACTGTCATTGGCTCTCTTAGGCCACCAGATTTGAAGAATATGTATAAACTGTCAGAACCCTAGAAGAGATATGACGCCCAATTTGTTCAACAGTTCATGCACGACAATGACCATCCTATGACTGTAATTAAAGAATGGAGAAATTTTCCTAACCTACATAAGCACGATGATAAGGTTATGTATTCAGTCGTCTCTCTTAAAAGCTCATTCTCTCAAATAGCTGCAATGATGTGTCGTCTCTTTGGGTCTGTAAATACGACCAAGTTTAAAGAGAATTGGACACCCTTGATAGAAGCAGCCTCTGATGACTATATTCTAGATTGGGCTACTATTATTTTTGATAATTTGATCAGATTTATTACAACCTATAGAGAAAATCGAAATGCCCCACCCAATGAAGTCTCTACTTTATATATGAGTTCCTATATCTTAGACGCAATCTGTTTTTCCTTTGAATTTTCATCATTAGGATGGAAATGGACCAGAGAAGTTGAAACCCCCATCTACATACAGTTATATTTCTTATGGGATTCAAATCATTCTCACATGTTAAAAATATGCAATGACATAATGCTCTCGGTCTTCCAAGTCATTTTCGAAAGAAAAATCTCTAGAGTCACCCCAAAGCTAATATGAGTCTCAAGTTTGTAGGTAGGTGGTTTGGTGAAGAGAATCTTACATACATCCATATTTTTGAAAGCTATGCCCATCTTCATGTCCTACCCATTGCATATAGCAAAAAAATTGTTGGCCAAAGAAATTGCTTATCAAACACTTGGTAATGGTTTGACTAAAATCCTGAAAGATGTCAAAAAGACTGTTTGGCCAACTTTTCCTACTTCCGGTGGTTCGTATGCCCTAGAAAATTTCAAGCATGCCCATCTTGAAATTGATCGATTAAAACCTTTCAATTTTCCAGTGTTACCCAATAAAAGTTATGATTCCTACGATATTTCTAGAGAGATAATGAAGTCGATCAAGCTGCGAGCATTTCCAAGCGAGCTTGACATATTTGACGATATGTTTGAATCAATTCACGAATTTTCAATAGTTCAGCAGAAAGCCGCTGAAAGTTTCAACTTGGAATATTTGTTAATATTCAAAGTGTATCAAGAATAGAGAAATGCTCATTTTCCAGATTATTTATTTCACAGACCAGAGCCGAAGGCAGAACAGGTTATAGTTGCAATAAATTCTCAAGTACCAATACCAGTTCAAGAAGAATAAATCACTAATGTTCAATAATTTCATCCAAAATTGGGAATAATTTGAGAAATCACTGTCATAGAATGATACCTCTGCCATTCAAAATGGCATTCAGTTAGAAACCATGCCTATTGTGGGTGCTACAAGTTCCATAAATCATACAGGTGAGCCAAGTATGCAGCATGTTTTTGGTGATATAGATAGCTCCAAGAATTAGGAAGAAATTAGAGAAACCTCATTCACTGCAGAGGTTTACAAAATTATTCTTGAGCAAAGCTAGATCCAAGGACACAATGAGATAGAGGAGAAACCAGAAGAAACACTAGCCCAATATATGGAAATCATCCTAGCTTTTCCGACTACTGAAATAGTCCTAAAAGTTGAAGAGATACCTCCACTAGACGTGTTTTATAGTCCAAGACACAAAGCTGTCATGACCAGGTCAAAGAAGAAGCGAAAAATGTGTTAGACTCCTATACCAATAGGTGTCATTTTTCATGATTGTCTTGATTGAACTATGGAATATGTTCAAACCTTTTTCTTGAGCAAAGGTGTTCCATATTCTTGAAAAACCAAAAAATCAAAAAATTTAAAAAATGTAAAGAGGGTATATCCTAAAAGAAAAATCAAAGGGTAAGAAAAATAAATTGGTCAAGAAAATGAAAGAAATGAACCCCAAGCAAAAAATAGACCAAGGAAAGTGTGCAAATCCAAATGCCACTACTATTTCATTTTTTGTAATAAAGCAATTGTGTGCAGCTTGTCAAACTTTTGCCACAATTTATGAAGAGTCAAACTGTTTAAACTTGAATCATTCATGTTTCAATTTCATGTTGTAGAATAGAGAATAAATATCTGACCAAACAGTTTAATCTTGGCAGATAAGTAGATAGGTAGAGTTAATAAAAGGTGCTCAACAGTTTAATCTGAGCCCTTGGATGTAATAAGGGTAGAATTAGATAGATTTGCCTTGTAAAAGAAAAGAAGATTGATAAGGGTTTGTCAGTCTAAGTGCACCCTAATAAAGAAGAGAAAATGGTAGCGTAAAGTAGATAGGGTAGGTAGACGGTGTTGCAAAGTTTCATATGATGAATGATGGTGTTAAATGTGTTTGATCTTTAACTTTCATCACAAGTACTGAAGCAGAATATACATTGGAAAATTTACAGAAAGCAAAGTCAAAATCATTAACTTCCCACATCACTTTCTCCCTAAGAGTTTTACTAATTTCCCCAAAGTGCTAAGGTATTTGAAGATTAAAGGGGCTCAAGGCATTTCCTTGACTTTTGGAGGGACCGGACCCTCGGCCTAACGATCAAAAAGACCTAAGTACTTGAAGTTATTTATTATTATAATCATTCACTTTTAATCTTTTCCTAAGTAAAATTCTATTTTACTTAAGGAAAATCATGCAAATTTCCATAATAATCCCTCAAAATTACTTGCTATTCTATGTTTAAGTGTTGAAATTGAGATGATGCAATTTACTTCAGAAATCTCCACTTTCCTAGTTATGTAAAGTATTTTGAGTTTCCCTTGTCCCTTTGTCATATTAACATTTGATTTATTTATTAAATCCTTATATAACTTACTTTTTCCTATATGTATAACTCCTTCTACATAAATATCCTAAAAGCCCATCTTATTATAAAATTTCAACCAAAGTATTTATTTTCCAATTATTCATAAAAGACCCACATTATGTGCCCTTTGGTTAGAAATATATTTTTATAATCTATCCCCGCCCCTATGGATAATAAATTACATTGATTTATTACCATATAATAACAATATTGAAAATGTTTTAAACATATGTTTTATGTTTTAAACGGAAAAAACAAATAAAACCAAAGCCCCGCCGCAACCCCAACTCTCATTAAACCACGGGATTAATTAATCACCCAGATTAATTAATAACCAATCTCTCAGTCAATAAGATGTTGCCCGGAATAGTTAAATTAACATTAATTACTTTGGGCCCGTGTGTTAAATCCCCTACCTTCTTCACGTCATATCACCCGTCCGATCGCCCATTCCCGGATCAACGGCCCGCTGTAATTCTGCCAGCCATCCATCGTCCGATCGTTAACGTGCGGGATCACGGTGGTTTCGAAACAGTGCACCTGCCACGTGTTGATCTCCGAATGGAATCGCTACCTCCCCGCGGAAAACCGCCTGCTCCCGAAAGCGGTGCGGAATTTACCGCTTACCGCCCGACCCCGGTGACGCATCCATCGTACATCAGTGACGTCATCCCATAAAAATAATAAAAATTCCCCCCCGTTTGAATTTGCCGATAAAACAAAAAAAAAAAAATCACGTCTTTTTCATCATTTTGTACGCCAGTGAAAGAAAACGCCTTCCACGCAGAAAAATTCAAAATTCGAATTTGTGAAGTCCACTTACCTTATCCTTTCGAAGAAGATTGCAGACAAGCCTCTCAGAAGATTATCTACCTTAGCCAGCACCTATCCAAACGTTGTTTTCTCCAAAAACAGGTATTTACCCTAAATTCAAACTGAACTCTGTTGAAATCTCGGCTTTCCTTTTTTCCTTCACTGAAACAGAGTTAGAATTAATTACTAGTTCATTCCGTGACCCCGAAAACTGTAATTGAATTACTAAATCTGCAAATGGACCTGTTCTTCCCGTGAATTTACTCAATTCCTCACCATTAGCCAAATTTCCATTTTTCCACAAGAACCAAAATGGGAGTTCCTGTAGCCTTGAATGATGCTCCATTTTGAACCTGGTCAAAACCTCACTCCCTTGTCCATTGGGGAATTGCTTGAAAAATCTACTCGGTTGTCCCCTGAAGAGGTAATTAGAAGATCACATCCTTGGATAAACAATCTTAATACTAGTCATAAGATTTGTTTACTCCAAAATTTTTATCAAATCTATTCAAACAGAGGTTAGAAAGCGTAACAGCTAAAGAGTATCAGTGGTTAAAGTGTATCAGGTAAAAGTCAGTGAAAGTTAAAATGAAGTTACAGAGCAGTCAAAGGTAAACAGTAAAAGTAAATACAGAAGGCAGTAAAATGGTAAAAAGAGATGATACTTTCACCAATAGTGAGGTTTGTCTAAAGTGAAAGTAAAACAGTCAAAAGAGCAAGAAAGTAAAAAGATGAAAAAACATAACAAGAAGGAACATTTTTGTAGAAATTGCATATTTTAGTCATAGTTTTGCAGAAACTATTGTGATCAATCTAAGATGAATTTTACAAAACTGAAGGATTTTTATGTTCTTAAGAGGTCCATCTACAAAAACCTCTCTCACTTTTCTAACAGCCATTATGGTTTTGGAAATATTAAACAATGTTGGAAAACACTTTTTGCATAAAATTCCTGTTAAGTCATCATTTTGCAGAGAATAGTGTGGCCAATAAGAAATACATCTTACAAACCTGAAGGAGGTTTTTGTTCCTAAGAGACCCATCTACAAAAACCTATCTCGGTTTTTGGAAAATGATTTCAGACTGAGAGATACATGCACATATTTAGAGGTTATTTTTCAGACTCTGTAAAACTCTGTTTTATACATCTTTTTGAAGAGCCTATTGTGCACATTTGGAGAGGAATTTTAGTAAAGTGAAAGAGGTTTATCTCACCAACATATTTATCTACAATAACCTCTTTCACTTTTTACATATCTATTACGGATTGATAAATATAAAGGTATCATTGGACCCCAAATTTGCAGAATTGTTGGAGCAGAATTGCACAAAGAAAGGAAGCAGTTAGTGACTTGGATGCCTCATCATCAACTAAAAGTTGGATCAAATTCGAATTCTCCTCTTTGTCATCACCTATCCATACAAAATAGTGCCAAATAGATGAATTAGTTTGAGTGTCCTTTACTTAAGTTCTATTTATGTAAAATAGTTAGAGAGATTTGTGAACTAATCTTGATATTTTTTCAAGATATTTTAGTTTAGAATTTGTATAAATACTTCACTCTTGGAAGTATTTTGGGTGGATTCTTTTTCTTTGTTGTAACATTGATCTTTTTGGAATAAAAGTGTTTTGGAGAACTTTCTTTGTGGCTTGCTGGATGATGATTTGAAGCTCAAGACTTTTTGCAGGATTCATGTGTCCAACTACAGTTCAATAAGTCCTTTCTATCCTATGTTTTAAGTTTTATATTTGTTTATAATATCACTGTGTTTCATTTCTGAATAATTGACATAAAAGAATAAATCAAAACTTACTTAAACGTACTTTGATTTCAATTGCAATTATTCCAAAATGTTTTCTTCTAAACTGGTTATAAGCAACGAATTTTTAATTGCTCTTGTTTCGCCAGTTTGAACATCTTGATTACTATAGTAAAGAATTCTTAGCTGCTCTTTATTTGTAATCATTCAATTTCTTTCTTTTGAACATGTTGAAAGATTCTTGATTGCCTTTCATCCCTTCAAAATCCATTCCATTCATTTTAAGATCCAAAATTGTTCTCTGTTTGGCTATCTTGCCCTGCAAAGCCATCTTGTGTGTAGAAGAGTAATCCAGTAAAGCCCTCCTTTCGACTCCATAGCCCAATGGACTAAAAATCTTCAACCTTGCCCTCAGTTGGCGGATTCCACCATTCAAACAAAATCAAAACTCTTGGACTTATAACTAGCCAAAAACTTTCTAAGAAAAAAGCTAAATTTTAAAGAGAGAGCCCTCTCTGGATACAGATTGGCTAGATTCTGTATCTGAAGGTTGGTTTGTGGTTACCTCGGATATACTTTCCTTTTCCACAACTTCAAGGAAAACCTGAGTGATAACATAGTGGCGACCATACTGGGGATCTGAATCATTTTAATTGTTACTATTGTTTGCTTATAAGCTACAGACAGACCCTGAAGATCAGCCAGGTAGCCTTTGAAATGCTTTTGCTCTGCAATTCAATAGTAAATAAATGTTCCTTCAGTCTATCTCTGGTCTAGCTTATAAACTGAACTTTGGTTTCAAACTTTCAATCAGTTTATCTAGTTCAATAAATCTTTAAGAAAATTTAAATCTCATATCTAAAGCCTCTTAAATAAATCATAGAAGTTGTTTTGAAAATTCATAAAAAACAAAATAATCATAAAATACTCAAAGTTTGGTTTCCTGAAGAACTAACTTTTTCTTCAGAATTGTTTTACAGGTTTAGATCTGATCTATGATGGTGGATAGGGATCAGACACACAAAGGTTAAAATCATCCACCTGGCGACTCCAAATCAATTTCAGAATCAAGACTCCACTGGAGGAATGAACCTCAAAGGACAATATGGAAAGATCAGGCTTTCAACTTGGATCTTAATCCAAGACATTATGTTATTTCTCATTAAGAAATTTTTTCAATGTATATTGTATTTTATAGAAGATCTTATATTAGTTTTTAGTTATTTTCCTTTGAAGTTTGTAAGTAATAATTCTCCTAATCTCTTTGAGCAGCTTTCTTATGAATCTAATGATGATCATTTTCCAATTAAGAAGCCTCAAATAATCAAGACTGATCTTGCAATCCCTGTACATATCCCTGCGCCATATAAAGTTCCAGATAGATATAAGCCCCTTATTTTACCTCCTATACTCCATGATTTTCCTAAAAAATACTACAAGTATCTTCCTAGATTTGATGGAGAGAATGGTATCACTGCCCAAAAACATATTCAAGGTTGTGAGAATTATTTGGATTTATTTGAGATTGATGAAGATGATGTTAAAATCAGACTTTTTGCTCTTTCTTTGCAAAATAGAATAAAGAGTTGGTTCAAAAATCTGCTTAATGCTAGCATCTCAAATTTCCAACAGTTTATCAAACTTTTCCTTGATAGATGGATAATAAAAGTTAATCATTTTGTGATCATGGAAGAATATAATCAATTAAAAAGACATTCAAATGAAACGATACAACAATTTTCTGACAGATTTAGTCAAGTTTATTATTCAATGCCAGAAAATATTAGACCTCCTCACGATTCAGCTCTCTTGCATTATCCAAGTGCCTTTGATTCAGAAATAGAATTTCGGTTAAGAGAAAGAGATCCAAAAACACTTGTACAGATGCAAAATATTGCAGTTGATGTGGAAGTTAATCTCCAAATCAAACAGGAAAAGTTGAAAGTAGAAAAAGAGGAAAGGAAAAACATTGCAGAGGTAAAACTCAACCTTTTGGTAAGAAAACTAGATGAAATAACATAGGAGATCACTATGAAAGAAGAATTTTTTATTCAAAATCACCATGAAGAAATAAAAGAGGTTGATAGCCATGAACAAATTCCTCTTAATTCAAATTATCATAAATCAAAAAATGAATTTACAAATCAATATGAGGAAGAGGAATCTGTTGTTATAATGTGTATGTTTGATGATATTCCTTATTTTGATGATTTGCCTAAGTATGATCATTATGATGATAGTTATGTTCTCCAAAGTCAAGCTAACTTTACAGAGATATCAGAAGCTAGTTTGGAGGATGAATAAATGCAGTTTCAGCAGATTGAAGACAGTGATCAGCCAATACAGATGAACCATGAGAGTGAGGAAGGAAGAGCAGAAAATGTGGAAATAAGTGAAGATTCTTTACCTCTTTGTTTTGCTTCATTTCAGTTCATTAGAGAAAACTATCATGCCATCAATAATCAGCAATCTTTAGGAATTGTGATTGACAACAAAGAAGATAATGAAACTATTAATCAAGATTTTTCAGTTTCACAATTGCAGTTATCAGTTCCCATTGAAATAAATGATCAAATGACACAAGAAAGTTCCATACCACTATTTTTTGAACCATTTCAGCTTTTAAAGGAAAACCTGAGTGATAACAACATGGAAGAATCTCCAGAAATGCCTATAGATTCAACATTAATGCGAGTCCTTTGGAAATGGACTCAATCATCTCCAAGGAAAGAACTTAATAGATTGTCTCAATTTGCATGTTCTTATGAAAATGCAACAATTGATAAGGCATCAGAGGTTGAATCATTGATTATAGAAAAGGACCAAAAAATTGCTCAAATGGAGAAAGTTTTCTCCAATGAAAAGCAAAGGATCAAGCATGAGCTTCAATCGAGCATGAATACTACGCAACAACAATTTGAAGGTCTCAAACTCAAACTTGAGAATGAGAAAAAGATCAAATAATTCATCAGATGCAATAGAAGATTGAAAATCTTTGGGAAAAGTCCGAAATCAATGAAGTAAAGAAAGAAGCAACAAAGTTGGAAGCATTACTGGAAACACAACAAGCAGTTTTCTATCACAAGTATAATCAAATTCAAGAGAAAGTTAAGACCAATGATCAATTAGTTACTCATATTTCCAATTTGATAACTTATTATGAATAAATTGATGACAAGGTGTCAAAGTACATAGATTGGCAAGGCACTGCACAGGGTAGAGCGACCGATCTCCCTTGTCTTGAAGAATCAATTAAAGATATAATATTTGGAGATTGGGACATTAAAATGAAGAGTGTTGAATTAGCTATTATCAGAGCTAAGAATTTATTTTCCAGCATCTATGAGTATATAAAAGATTCTCTTCTGCAAGCTAACCTGATTCATGAAGCATCAAAAGACACCCTGTCAGATATTAGTTTCCTAAAGCACTCTTGGCAAGAGATATCAAACATAAAATCTCTTGACATAGAAAATCCGACAAGGTTAAATATGGAGATTTACTGGTACTTGTTGATTAAGCCTCATAACCAATTGATAATGTTAAGGTGCCTCTCCAATGCAGCAACTCAGCTTCTTTCGACATTGAACGATGTAGTATTCACGAGATAGATGAGAATGCAGCCAATTCATCCCCCCCAACTCGAACATATGATCAAAGCATGCCAACTCAAAGACCAACTAGAGAGTGAATTTGGGAAACAATCATTGACTATTACAACTTATGCATTTTATTTTCCTACTTTATAGTTTTATAGTTTAGAGTAATATTAGAAGACTTTTTTTACAAGTCTTCTATTGTTGCAATGTTAATTAGTATTTAAACCCCTTTCATGCATTTAGAAAGGGGTCTAGAATTTTGAGAAGACTAATTTTGGAACTTACACTATTGTTTGAACGAAAGTTATCTAATTGAAAGTCTGAACCTTGAAGCTATCTTTTCAGATCTAAATCTATGATGCAACAGGTACTATTATCTGTGTATTGATTGTTTTATGTTTTTGAAATTTTGGCAAACTTATTCTTTTTATTAGTTTCATTCTGATAAGCATTGAAGTGATATATGTTCTTATTACTATTGATATAATATATTGAACGTATGTTGTTAGATGTGAGACTTAGAGATCTTTTATGTGATTAATTTTCTTCATCAACTAAACCAATTAAATTGATTTAGTTTCTTGAATGTGCTTATATTCATTAAGCATGTAATGATCTATATTATTTCATGCTTTGTTAAATTTTATGCCTTATTCATATAAATGAATCCAAGCCCGAGAAGTAGTTATATTAGCTTTAATTTATGTTATCATTAGAATAAATCACCCCACTAGTGTTGATTTCATTTCTTTTGTTATATAAACTCTTTTTATACGGGAAATTGGTCCCTTTATCCCCAGTTGGACCCACAATTTTTAACGGAAAAGGAGTTGTTTTAAGCTCCCAAACGGGTGGATCCCTAATGTTGAGGAAGTCACTTTCCAGCCTTCAACATAACCCAAAGGGTAAAACTGATCTTTCAATGCAAAAATAAATTTGGACCAAGAAGAAAGAAGGTTACCCAAATTTTTACTGCCTTTCTGCAACTTTCTCTCCCACCTAACGAGAGTGGTGCCACTCAGCCGAAGAGATGCTAACTGGATCTTTTCCTCATCTTCCTTGATCTGCTGAATTCGACAATAAATCTCGATCTGTCTAATCCAATTGTTAAGTTTTCCTGCATTACATTCTCCATTATACATGGGCAAATCAAAGTTTACATCTAACTTAAATAATGGTTTCTTAGATGTATTTCTTTTATTTCTATGAGAATGATGAGAAGAAGAACAAGAAATTTCACTGGTGGATGGAGATGGAGGAGGCTCTTCTCCTCCACCTCCATGGTTTACCAATGCATGATCATTTGGCATGTCCTTCTCTGGTTTCACTCTCTTCTCATACTCCAAAAAAAACATGTCAACTTTCTCTACCATGTTGTAGAAAACATTGCGATAGTTTCACTCTTCTTCCCAACGAGCTTCCTCATCTGCCATGTTATGTCTTCGTGGTGCACACCCCGCTTCGAGATCAAAGGACTTAAGATTTCCTTCGCCTCTTTGGATCTTGTTCCTGGGTAACATATACTCATGCAATTCACATCGAAAAATACCTGCTCTAATACCAAACTTGATCCAATATCTTTTTCTTAAATATGCATAAAGAATTACATATGAAAAAGCATGTTAGCCAGGAAAACTCCAAGCTGGAAGGTGGTAAAAAAATGGAGAGCCCGGCTTCTAAAACTAACGTTGCCACTGAATTCCTGGCACGAAAACGTGCAAAACTCGGAATCTCCGTAGTCTTCATTTTTAGTTGACGTTTCGAGTCTAAATCAAGACTCATCTTCAGGACAAACTTGCTAATCAAAGAGTATATTAGTGTAAATAAATAGAGGAAAAAGGTGATGGGAAAAAAAAGTCGACCAGTTTCTAATAATTTGCTGAGTCGATCGAATGCCCTGTGGTCAATTTGTTAAATTCTGATAGTCACCTTCTGCACCCTAGGGAATCTTTTTGATACCCCCAAGATTCCTTGAGCAAGGATCTGCTGCTCCCCTGGCTCGTGGTTCCATCCTTTGTTCCGCTCCTCGTCCGCTGCACCTCCTAAGGAAAATGAATGATTAAAGCTTATAAGGTTGAAGGGTGGTATACTTCTCAAAGCCGCCACTGTTGGTAGAGCGGTTAGGCATTGTGTTTGAGGTGGGGAGGTCAAGGATTCAAATCCTGTCGACCCCCCACCATAGAATATAGTTTTGATTTGTGAATAAATTTGGAGTGACACGATGGTGTATGGTCTCCGCCGTTAATATTTGGTAGGCAGGGTCTGCTCCATGCCGGCCTGTCCCAACCTTTTTGATTATATATATATATACGATTAATAACCATAGTGCGGGTTTGATTAGATATATACTTTCAATAACCATAGTGTGAGGGTGGCGGGGGTGACAGTCCGCCCCCCTTTATATATATATATATATATATATATATATATATATAGGAAAAATTATCCATCCAACAAATTCGCCTGCTCTTGGGAGCTAGATTCCGTGCGTTGGTCCCGGTCAATTTGCTTACTCCTTAAGCCTTCCACTTGTCCACTTTGACCAAAACTTTTACCAACCATAACTCATCCATACAAACTCATATTTGAGTGTCGTTCGCATAGTTGGAATCAGGGCGACGAGCACTTTGATCTGGTTCTGGTTTTGATGCCATCTGACTACTTTAAATTTTTGAGTTATTTTTAATGCCACTTGTACTTTGAGATCTTCCTGGATCATTCTTCCACTTGATTAAATACTAATAATATTCCTTTCCTCTCGTTCTTTTCATCAATTTATGATCCAACACTACTTCAATCTCCTTTGGAATCGCTTTTGGCAGGTGACTTTCCCATCCACTAGTTTCATTTTCATCACTAACAGTTGCATCATTTGAAGTGTTGTTTGCTTATTTAAAAGGAGACAAATCAACTACATTGAAGATAGGTGAAATTCCATTATCTTGAGGGAGCTCTATTTTGCATGCATTATAGGAAAATTTTCTTGGGATTTTACAAGGACCAATATTCTTCATCTTATGCATATTATATGTTCTTGTTGGAAATCTCTACTTCCTCAAATGTATAATGACTAAGTCACCAATTTGAAAATCTTGTTGTCTCCTTTTCATGTCCCCCCAAGGTTTATATTTGCTGCTACTTTCCTGTAGTTGTTGCTTCACCCTTTCCTGCAAATCCTGCATGCTAATTGCAAAATATTCTCCTGCTGCACTTCTAAATTCTTGATTACCCAAATTTCTTAATTCATATACACCTCTAGGATGCATTCCATTAAAAATTTGGAATGGGCTCATACGTGTACTCTTGTTGGGTGAATCATCATAGGAAAATTCAACTTGGGTGAATATTTGATCCCATTGATTTATCACTTTTGTTGGACCATCGTTCTGCAGATGTTATGTTGAAATGAAATTAAAATTGGTGCCTAGCTTCCTCCAAAAATGGCCCACAAATTTGGTATCCATGTCTGAAACAATACTACGAGGCAATCCATGTAGCCTTACAATTTCTGTGAAAAATAAGTTTGCCACATTGGTTGCATCAATAGTTTTGGTGCATGGAATAAAATGTGCCATTTTTAAAAAATATGTCCATAACAATAAAAATTGAGTCATTACCTCGCTGTGTTGAAGGCAATCCCAGAAGAAACTTGACGCTGATTAAATCCCAATGTCCGTTGGGAATGGGTAACGACTGATATAACCTAGTATTCTGACTTCTTCCTTTCACCTGCTGAAAAATCCTGTATCTATCCACAAATATCTTCACATTAGATTGCATGCCTGACCAATAATAAAATCATTTTAACACAACAAAAATTTTATTAGCTCCGGAATGTCCAACTAATCCTCCATTATGTTTTTTTCTATTAAATTATTTCTCATGGAGCATTTTGGAATACAAAGTCTATTGTATTTAAATAGTAAAACATCTTGATTCATATATCTAGACCACTCTGTTGTATTTGTGCTCACGATATTTTTACATGTTGCATATGCTTCCGTGAAATCAACATCGTTTTCATACATTTCTCTGAGCTCATCAAAGCATGCAATATAAAGCTAAATTTTTTGTAGAATTAAATTAATTCTACTTAAGGCATTTGTTACTTTTTCTAGTGATCCACTAGTATGCTTGATTACAAAAGTAAAATTTTGTAAAAACTCCACCCATTTAGCATGTATCTGACTAAGTTTAGGTAGGCTATTTATAAACCACAATGCATGATGCCAATGAATAAGACAAAATCCTTAGGCATTAAGTAACGCCGGCACTTTTTCAAAGGTTGCATAACAACATAAAATTCCTTATCGTATGAGGAGTATTTTTTCTTGGTTTCATTTAATTTCTCGTTGAAATAAGCGATTAGGCGCCCCTCTTGGGTTAAAATTGCTCCAATAACACTACCTTTTGCATCCGTCTCCACTTGAAATTATTTTAGAAAATTAGGCAGTGCTAAAATTGGCTGTTTTGTGATATTTTGCTTCAACAATCTAAATTTTTTTTGTTGTTGCTATAATCCACTTAAATGAGTGATTAATTTCCTTAATGGTTTCAATAATTGGTGCAGACAAATTGCTGAATTTTTTAATATTTTTTTGATAAAAACTAGCAAGCTTATGAAAACTTCTTGCCTCATACACATTTCATGGTATTGGCCAATTTATAATTGCCCGCACTTTATCCGAATCCATCTTTAGCCCATCTTTATAAATTACAAAACCCAGATAAACTAATTCCTCCTTTATAAAACTACATTTCTTCAAATTTATTAGTAATTTTTCTTTTTGCAGCATGCCCAAAATTGATTTTAAATGATGTAGATGCTTTTCTCTTGTCTTGTTGTACACTAAGATATCATCAAAGTAAACAATGAAAAATTTGCACGTAAATTCTTTCAAAACTTCGTTCATTAATCTCATAAAAGAGTTGGGTGCATTGGTCAGAACAAAGGGCACAACAAGCCATTCATACAACCCATGATTTGTTTTAAATGCATTTTTCCACTCATCTTCCTCTCTGATACGAATTTGATGATATCTACTTTTTAAATTAATTTTTTAGAAGAATTTTGTTTCACTTAAACAATCAATTAAATCATCAATTCATGGGAGCGGGAATCAACACATTGTTAGAAAATTATATATTACAGAGCAATGCTACACATAAAATATGGGGAAACACAAAACACAGAAAACGTATAAAACCAGAGAGACACAGATATACGTGGTTCACCCGGTTTGGGCTACGTCCACCCCGAACAACCAATCCTTCCTTTCTATTATCCAGCAAAATGAAGAGACACAATTTACAACAGATCCACTGTAATATCCTCTATTCTCTCTCATAGTCTCCCTATCTGTTTCTCGCTCTGAGAATACACATAAAAAATACACAACTGTAATACAATACCCTCATACAAAGCGAGGGGTTGTCTTCTAGGGCAAAAAACCCTAAATTAAACATAACTTCTACCGTCAGATCATTTGCCTAATGAACGACCTAGATTGACTAGAAATTATAATACTTTTACAAGGAAATTTTACATTTGTTTTTAGCTTCGAGGGCGCTGCCCCCGAAACCCCGTGCCAGGGGGGGATCCATAAAGTCGCAGGCCCCCCCCCCAGGTAGTGTACAATTACGGGCGGCGTTGCCGCCCTGTTAAGAACAGGGGTCCAATGCTGTGATACAAAATAAAGAAGATAATCAAGCTCCACACCCAACACACATGATGGAAAATTTATTAATTTCCCTTGAATGAGTACACATTCTCCATCCTCCATCTTTTTGGGACTTAATACCGTTGACACTACGCAAGCACTCAATCTTTCTTTAATAAGACCCTTTTCCAATAATTCATGAACTTGTTTCTTCACTTCTTCATTTTCTTGTGGTGGATCATTCAATAAGCAATTTTATTTGGGATGTAGATCCCAGAATTGAATTAAAACGATGGTTGCTACTTCTAACAAGAGGTAGTCTACTAGGTAACTCATCCACAATAATATCAACAAACCGATCCAACAAAGTTCTAATTTCCTCTAACAAATCATTTAAATTTGTGCTAGTAAGAATTACTGATGGTCTTCCAATTAAAGCAAAGTGCAATTTTATTTTTTATGTTTTTATTTTATTTATTTATTTTTCTTGCAATAGCACCTTTCCCCTTATAATTAACACGATGGGGCTTTCCTCTTCTTTAATTTCCTCATTTGGTAAAGGTAGCAACACATGCTTTTGTCCATTGTTCTCAAAAGTGTAAGTATTTTTCTGCCATTATGTATGGCCTCCCTGTCACATTGCCATGGCCTCTCCAATAACAAATGACAAATGTCCATTGGCATTATATCACAAATAACTTCATCCTTATATTTTACAATTTGAAAATCTACTTTACATTGCTCATTAACCAACACCTGGTGTCTTTTTTGTAGCCAAGATACTTTATAAGGATGAGGGTGTGTGGTTATTTTTAAATTTAAGTTCTCTACCATTTCCACAAAAAACCAAATTATCAATGCTTTTGCTATCAATGATAAGTTTTCAACACTTTCCCTTTAACTTACATATGGCTTAGAATAAACTTCTTTTTTGAGCTGGCTTCTTGACTTCCTTTTCACTTTTGATCAACATTCTCTTCATTAATAAATATTCTCCTGCTTCAGGGACCTCTTCAGTAACAATTGGATTTTCATTTTCTTCCACTGCTTTGGCAACATGTGCACCTCTCTGACATGCAAATGTATTCTCAGGATAATCCCTAGACATATGCATGATTTTCCCACATTTGAAACATCTAGGCTGATAGTCTCTTCCTTAACCTTTGCCTCCGAAGAATGATCTTCTCCCTCTCAAATCACCTCCTCTTAGTGATTAACTGCTGGAACTTTCTTCATCTTCTGTTCTTGTAGACTGAATTGTTCCTCTCCCAATATGTTGTCCTCTGCCTTTTGTAGAACTCCTTCCTCGACTTCTCTGATTTTGCTTCCTAGCAAGTTTTTCTTCTCCCTTCAAGGAAACATGATATGCATCTTCAATAGTCTTCAAAGATAATAACCCAATTTCATCTTAAATATCAAATCTCAAGCCATAAATATATCTAGCAATCTTCTTAGCATCATCTTCTACACGACCAACTCTAATATTCCATTTATAAAGCTCTTCAGTATATTCTTTAACTGACATGGACTTCTATTTAAGGTTTTGTATCTGTCTACAAATATTTATATGATATTCTTTATGTAAAAAATTACCTTTGAGCTTTGCCACCATTCTGTCCCATTCTTTAAATTTAGCTTTTCCTTTCCTCTTCTGTTCAACTTGTCGTTCATCCCACCAGAGTGAAGCATGGCATATCATTCTAGTTACTACATACTTAAATCGCGTATCCGCTTCAACATCTTCATAATCAAAGTACTTATCAAGAGTGTTTATCCAGTCCATTAATTTATCAACATTTAAATTACTTTCATATATCATAATTTCCATCTTTGGCCTAACAATCATTTTAGCAAACATCTTCATCATCTTTACATTTTCTGATTCTTCTGTTTCTTCATCATTGGAAGAATCTTCTCCGACATCACTGACATCTCCCATGTCAATTTCTCTCCTTTGTATAATCTCCATAGCTACTACTCTCTCTCGAAGTCTTCTTACTTCAACTAGAAAAGTCACATTTGCTACAAGCCTCCCTCGACTTGCTCCTCGATGATTTGCCATTCTTCCTTTTAATAAAAAAAATACACTTTGATACCACAAATTTGATGCTGAAATATTCCCTCCTATGCCCCACTTAGTTGATTTTCCTCCAAACACAATTACAAACAAAACCCTCTTCTCCAAAATCAATTAAAACCATGAAAGCTCACTTTTCTTGAACATTTTACAAATCCCATTTATATGTGCTACTGTTCTGTAGGTTCGAGTCCAGAGGGTTTGATTTATCCCTTTACAACATGGCCGATTGGGTCAGGGTCGACTACTCTTCAATAAGCCAGATCGACTAACTATATAAAATTGTTCAACAAGCAAGGATCGACTAAGGGCCAGGCCAACTTGCTCCAACTTAATTTCTTATGTAACTAGAGTCTCGATTGGGCCCTTCTTGGTTGAAAGCTTCAAATAGTTATACGAAACTTTTCTTGCAATTGACTATCGACTTCCTTGAACTCTGGGCTAGGAACAAAGATTTCATGATTTTGCTTTATTTCTCTTGGCTTAATTTTATATAAATATGCCTTGTAGACACAATCCCGATAACACAAGAGAGTACACGTCGAGGAATTTGACCTGCGTAAATTTCCAACGCGAAATTATGTAATTGCTAAGGGGATGGTCGCTTTGACTACACACCAAATAATATAGAATTTACATCAAGCGTGGAACAAAGCTTAACAAATATTTGTAACAAATTTATAATACAAAATTTAGATTAAAACAAAGCATTAGTAACCATGTAAAAATAGGCAAAATCTCTTCAATTAATTATATGCCTTTCTTCAGAAAACACACTAAAAACCACACTTGCACACTCATATTATTCTCTAGTTGAACCCTATTTTTGCCTGCAAAATCTATTTTTAATGCAAAAAATAATTAATTCAAAACTACTAACTGTGGGCGTGAGTTCTAAATCTAGAAATATATAAACGAATAAAGTTGTATCTCTCAAATACGATAACAAACTCCTAATTTATGCAAATACATAACCATTCTAACTAAATACTAATTTTCTAAAGTATTTGAACTAATTAAATAATTTAGGAAACCCACTTCCTATAGTAAACGAATTTTATGACCATTACGGTCAAAACAAATTCATTGATGGTGATGCTCACATCAAGAGGATAAGACTTCTTAGAGTTAAAATCTTGATGGAAAAGATAACACTCCTTATAACCAGTTAGACTAAACATTCTCTATATATAGTAACATAGTCAAATTTGTTGCACACTAATGTGCTCCACTTATGGAGTTGGAATCAAAACACATGCCATTATGATATTAATTTTTTAAAATTTTATTTTAGTCACGGCTAAGCCCAAGCCAAGGCTAGTCCATTTATTGGATGGAAGATATAATGATCAACTCACAATTGGATGCTTATCACCAAGATTGTGCAAAACTCGGTCGAGCTTGGACATCCCTTGGGAAGTTTAATTCCCCCAAAGTAGCTTCCATCCTCAACCCTTCCCCATGATGTTTGAACATGTAACCTGACGGGGACTAAACCCCACACAAATCAATTGGTCCACACTTGGATATATAAATGCGTAATAACATTGGCAATAGTCAATAGAATGTACACTTCATGCATCCCACTTCGAAATTCAAACTAAATACTTATCAATACAAAAAAATCTTCTAACATTTATTATTATTATTATATAATATTATATTTTTAAAATAAAACATTACAATTATATAAACTTAATATATGTTTATATTAATAGGTTTTGTTTTATTTTTTATTTAACCAGCTTAGATCCATCTTAATTATGAATCTATTGAGGTGCAAACTTCTTTTAGAGTGAAAAGAGGTTTGATCCCTCTCAAAACTCTTAGATAACTATTTGATCCCTCTTAGATATGTAGTTAAGATGGATCTAGAATGGTAGAGCCAAAACTTAGAGCCAAGAAGCCACTAAAGGTAAATTGACTATTTTACTTCAAATTTATTTTAATTATTAATTGCGCGAAATGCGCTCTACACATCCCAGTATATAGGGATGTGTAGATGTAATGTGTGTAATGTAAACTTTTGATATGTCGAAGTGTATATAGATGTGTAGATGTAATGTGAATAATGTAAACTTTTGATATGTCGGATTGTATATAGATGTGTATATGTAATGTGAGTAATGTAAAATTTTGATATGTCGGAGTGTATAGAGATGTGTAGATGTCATGTGAGTAATGTAAACTTTTGATATATGTACCACTTTAATACCATGGGCCAAATACCATATTTATAAAAGAGGTATGGTAAATAAATAAAATATAAATAAACCATAGATATGGTAAATAAATAAAACGTCTTTTTATATTTACTCCATAACCCTATTTATATTTAGGAACACTCAAAAAGTGGTTTTATTTAGGTGAATCTCGAGCTAAATACCATGGGCCAAATTATTATTAATACCATGCCAAAAAAACATTATTAACCCTAATATTAATATTAATATTATGAACGTCTTTTCATATTTACTCCATAATCCTATTTATATTTAAGAACACTCAAAAAGTGGTTTTATTTAGGTTAATCCTGGGCCAAACTATTATTAATACCATGCCAAAAAAACATTATTAACCCTAATATTAATATTAATTATAATATTCACATTATTGTATTATAATATTAATATTATTAAATTTAATTAATGTAAAGTTTTGATATGTTGGGGTGTATAGAAATGTACCATTTTAATACCATGGGCTGAATACTATGAGCCAAATACCATATTTATAAAAGAGGTATGGTAAATAAATAGAATATAAATAAACCACGGGTATGGTAAATAAATAAAACGTCTTTTTATCTTTACTCCATAATCCCATTTATATTTAGGAACACTCAAAAAGTGGTTTTATTTAGGTGAATCCTAAGCTAAATACCATGGGCCAAATTATTATTAATACGATGCCAAAAAAAATTATCAACCCTAATATTAATATTAATATTATTATTATTCTAATATTCACACTATTATATTATAATATTAATATTATTAAATTTAATAAATTTGGATAATGTGGGTTGGTATTTGAGTATACTATATGCATTGTCTATCTCAAGTAACAATAAACATGTAAACATAAATGTAAAAATAATGTTTAATATTTAACATTTAAAATTTAATCTAATTAATCTAATGTCGGCCCTAATGAAAAATCACTTCTCTCCATACATATATAAATTTAACACAAACAAAGTCTCGAAATTTTATTTGCGAGGAAGTTAGAAAGTAGTAGTAATAATATTTGTGGGAAAGGATTTCAATGTCAACGAAATTATTTGGATTGATTAGGAAAATAATATTTGTGGGAAGGATTTCAGTGTCAACAAGCTACAATTGATTTTCAGGTTTGATTTTTATTGCTCCTGCATTTTATTTTATTTCTACCTTTTTGTTTGAAATGTAATGTAAGTAAATATTTGAAATATATTGGGGTATATTTTTATTTATTTGCGGGGAGTATGGTAAATAAATAAAATTTCTTTTTATATTTACCCTAGAGGTATGGTAAATTATTTACAGGGTATGGTAAGTAAAATTATTTACCGAGTATGGTAAGTAAATATATGTAATGTAAGTAAACATTTGAAATGTACAGGGGTATATTTTTATTAATTTACGGGGTATGGTAAGTAAATACAACCTCTTTTTATATTTATTCCATAAACAAAAAACTTTTATTTAGGTGAAGCCATGGGCTAAATACCATGTGCTAAATACCATGGGCCGAATACCATATTTTTCTATTTCTCTTGCATTTTATATTGGAGGGAAAAGAGAGAGACAGAGAGATTGAGAGACGGGGGAAGAGAGAGGGAGGTAGGAGAGGAAGGAAGATAGAGAGGAGGAAAGAGGGTGGGAGATAGGAGGAGAGAGGGAGGGATATATAGATGGAGTTGGAGGGTGAGAGAGAGAGGGAAGAAGAAATACATAGAGTGAGAAGTGGAGAGAGATAGAGGGAGGTAGGAGAGGAAGGAAGATAGAGAGGAGGAAAGAGGGTGGGAGATAGGAGGAGAGAGGGAGGGATATATAGATGGAGTTGGAGGGTGAGAGAGAGAGGGAAGAAGAAATACATAGAGTGAGAAGTGGAGAGAGATAGAGGGAGGTAGGAGAGGAAGGAAGATAGAGAGGAGGAAAGAGGGTGGGAGATAGGAGGAGAGAGGGAGGGATATATAGATGGAGTTGGAGGGTGAGAGAGAGAGGGAAGACGAAATACATAGAGTGAGAAGTGGAGAGAGAGAGAGGGAGTGACAAGGGAGAAATATAGAGATTATGTGTATGTTTGGGGGTGAGATAAAAATAAAAATAAGGAGAGACAGAGGGAATGGGGGGAGAAGGAGAGAGAAAGGGATATAGAGATGGATTTGGAGGGTGAGAGAGGGAGGGAAGAAGAAATACTTAGAGAGTGAGAAGTGGAGAGAGAGAGAGGGAGTGACAAGGGAGAAATATAGAGAGTAAGTGTATGTTTGGGGGTGAGATAAAGAGAAAAATAAGGAGATATGGAGGGAATGGGGGGAGAAGGAGAGAGGAAGGGATATAGTAACATAGTTGGAGGAAGAGATGGAGGGAAAGAGAGATGTAGTTTTAGGGGGAAGATATGGAAGTAGATGGTGATTTCTAATCCTATTTGATTTCTTGCACTAGATGAATTGATATCAGTGTATATGTTGGTTTCAAATCTTAATTTCTTACGGGCACTAGATGCATTGATTTCAGTGTAGATGTTGATTTCTAATCTTATTTGATTACCTGCATTAGATGCATTAATTTCAGTGTAGATGTTGTTTTGTAATCTTATTTGATTTTTTGCATTAGGTGCATTGATTTCAGTGCAGACATTGATTTCTGATTTGATGTAATTGGATGTACATTGATGGTACATTAATTTT
The DNA here is from genome assembly GCA_034641835.2 of Pinus albicaulis. Taxonomy (NCBI): domain Eukaryota; kingdom Viridiplantae; phylum Streptophyta; class Pinopsida; order Pinales; family Pinaceae; genus Pinus; species Pinus albicaulis. Next base: position 191,940,798 of record CM076575.1, on the reverse strand, counting down.
AAAGTGATTGGATTAAGATAGTGCATTGATTTCAGTGTAAGCACACAAAATTATTGACAATGTACATTAATATTTGTGTTATAGTAAATCAACCTATTAATATTGAAGAGCAAGAGAGACAATATATGATGTTTAGTACAATAGTTCAACCTAAATATTTAAATGGTTTATTATTTCAATTTTTCTTTTCATATAATCGATATGAAAAGATGACAAAACTAACAAGGGTGACAATAAGAATAGTAAAAGAAAATAAATTGAGATTGATCACAATGAAGACTATTTGTAATTGAATACATTCTTATTATTTTCATTTTCTATCATTCAACATTATTACATTGTTACTTTGCATTCAAAAAAATTATTTCATCATTAATAATTTATCATCTCAAAAAAACTGAGGTAACTAAGAAAATTTTAAAATTAAAATAACCAAATAAATATCAGACATATTTAGCATATATAAAATTATTATATTTATATTATCTGTATTTACATATTATTGATAAAATTAATCATATGTTTGATAGATTTTCCTTTGCCACACACGACTGAAACCAGCCTAGATCCATCTTAATTCTGGATCTATCAAGCGCCGAGAGGGATCAAATATCTCGAGGTGCAAACCTTTCCTCAAATTTTGCACTCAAAAAAAGAGGTTTGCACCTCTAGAGATTTGATCTCTCTCGACGCTTGATAGATATAGAGTTAAGATGGATCTAGGCTGGTTATATTTTTAATGTTATTATTTTGTTTGATGTAATTTGATTGAGTCAAAATATTTATAGGACATTACATTACAACATCTCTACTATACTCAATTTGAAATCTTCTTGGCCCAATTAAAAAAAACTGAGGTAACTAAGAAAACTTGAAATCCTCTTGGCCTAAAAATTTTATTTCATCATTAAAATTATTAACAATATTTATCATCTCAAAAAACTGAGGTAACTAAGAAAATTTTAAAATTAAAATGACCAAATAAATATCAGACATATTTAGCATATATAAAATTATTATATTTATATTATCGGTATTTACATATTATTGATAAAGTTAATCATATGTTCGATAGATTTTCCTTTGCCGCACATGACTGAAACCAGCCTAGATCCATCTTAATTCTGAATCTATCAAGCGTCGAGAGGGATCAAATATCTCGAGGTGCAAACCTTTCCTCAAATTTTGCACTAAAAAAAGGAGGTTTGCACCTCTAGAGATTTGATCTCTCTCGACGCTTGATAGATCTAGAGTTAAGATGGATCTAGGCTGGTTATATTTTTAATGTTATTATTTTGTTTGATGTAATTTGATTGAGTCAAAATATTTATAGGACATTACATTACAACATCTCTACTATACTCAATTTGAAATCCTCTTGACCCAATTAAAAAAAACTGAGGTAACTAAGAAAATTTGAAATCCTCTTGGCCCCAAAAAATTATTTCATCATTAAAATTATTAACAATATTTATCATCTCAAAAAACTGAGGTAACTATGAAAATTTTAAAATTAAAATGACCAAATAAATATCAGACATATTTAGCATATATAAAATTATTATATTTATATTATCTGTATTTACATATTATTGATAAAATTAATCATATGTTCGATAGATTTTCCTTTGCCGCACACGACTGTAACCAGCCTAGATCCATCTTAATTCTGGATCTATCAAGCGCCAAGAGGGATCAAATATCTCGAGGTGCAAACCTTTCCTCAAATTTTGCACTCAAAAAAAGAGGTTTTCACCTCTAGAGATTTGATCTCTCTCGACGCTTGATAGATCTAGAGTTAAGATGGATCTAGGCTGGTTATATTTTTAATGTTATTATTTTGTTTAATGTAATTTGATTGAGTCAAAATATTTATAGGACATTACATTACAACATCTCTATACTCAATTTGAAATCCTCTTGGCCCAAAAAAATTATTTCATCATTAAAATTATTAACAATATTTATCATCTCAAAAAACTGAGATAACTAAGAAAATTTTAAAATTAAAATGACCAAATAAATATCAGAGATATTTAGCATATATAAAATTATTATATTTATATTATCTGTATTTACATATTATTGATAAAATTAATCATATGTTCGATAGATTTTCCTTTGCCGCACACGACTGAAACTAGCCTAGATCCATCTTAATTCTGGATCTATCAAGCGCCGAGAGGGATCAAATATCTCGAGGTGCAAACCTTTCCTCAAATTTTGCACTCAAAAAAAGAGGTTTGCACCTCTAGAGATTTGATCTCTCTCGACGCTTGATAGATCTAGAGTTAAGATGGATCTAGGCTGGTTATATTTTTAATGTTATTATTTTGTTTAATGTAATTTGATTGAGTCAAAATATTTATAGGACATTACATTACAACATCTCTACTATACTCAATTTGAAATCCTCTTGGCCCAATTAAAAAAAACTGAGGTAACAAAGAAAATTTGAAATCCTCTTGGCCCAAAAAAATTATTTCATCATTAAATTTTTTTTTTTTTAACTGTAACGGATATGGATTTTATTTATATGCGAAAAGGAGAATGGGTCTTTGCTGTGGCGACCCCTATTACATAGTTGTTATCCTTCTTATGCTTCTTTTGAGATATAACAATTTCACAGATTTTGGAAGGTACTTTCCCCATTTACAATTAATATCCCTTTCATGAGGGTGCAACCTTTGTTCGCCATCCGATCTGCTTCACTGTTGGAGTTTCTGAGGATATGGTAAAACTTGTACGAATCAAAGTCTAGTAAGAGTCTCTTCAATCTGCCCATGATTTTGTTGAGACCAGCATTGCTGAAAAGATCCTCCTTGATTAATTTTTTAATTAAAATTTCTGAGTCTCCAAAGACTTGGAGGTCTTTGGCACCTTTCTCTCTAGCAATAAGACAAGCTTTGAGAAACCCGAGGATCTCAGCTTGATTGTTAGTTTTCAGTCCTAGACCCCAGGAGAAAGAATCTCTATGTGACCCATCCGTGGAGTAGATGACCCCACCCGCACCTGCAGCACCGGGATTCCCTTTGGACGCCCCATCAAAGAATATAGTGGTTAATTTTTGAGCCCTCCACCAATTTTGGAAGATGTCATATGGAACTCTTTTTCGCCAATCCGGGTTAGCTTTCTGGGGGGTGAGGAGGTACTTTCGGGGATGTGGCTCAAGGGCAAGCCACCTCTTTTCTTCTGGCGTGAGCAAAGGATCTTCTTTGTAATACTGTTGTTGAGCCGCTTCCAAGAGGAGAGACTTGGCTTTTGCAGCAACTTGAGTCGGGGAATGCTGCAAATCTTTGAAGATCTGTTGGTTACGAGCCAACCAAAGTTGCCAACAAACAAATTTGGGAAGAGCTATCCAAACTTTGCGCCAGAAAGACTTGGGAGGGATACGATGAGGGTAACAGGTACTCCATGATGCAAAGAGATCCAAGACAGAGATCTGTGAAGGGAAAGAGATCTGAAAGTCTTGAAGTATAAGACCCCACACCTCTTTGGGAAGAGGCAGTCCAAGAAAAGATGCTGGGCAGTTTTGAGATTACATCTGCAAAGCACGCATCTATGAGGCCCTTCGATCTTCCTTTTAACTAGATTGTCTCCCGTTAAAAGTTTATTGTGAGCTAGATTCCAGAAGAAAAAATTTACTTTTGGAAGAGCTAACGGCTCCCAAACTTGTTTCCAAAAGGTAGGAGTTTGATTGCTGTTCTTAGAGCCCATTAAAGCTCTATAGCCCTCTGCTGTTGTATACACTCCTGTCTGGCCCCATCCCCAACTATCCTTCATGTATCTGTTGACCGGAGCGGCGTCTTCAAGCAGATCCTCGAGCAAGTTCTGTTGAACACTTAAACGAGCAGGGACTCCGTGTAAGTCCCAGCCTGCCCAATCACCACAATTGTCCCAGTTTGACAGATTGAAAACGCTGTTTACCCCTGCTCTTTCCAACCAATTTCTGAGATCAGCAATTTCCTCGTTTTCTGCTAGAGGATCACACCCCATGGTGTGATCATTCCACAGGTGAGTGCGCTTACCGTTACCAGGAATTCTGTACATGAAATTTTTGAAAATTTTGCTTCTTTTGCAGCAGAGCTTCCAAACCTGCGTGCAATTTACAGAACTGTCCAATTGCATTTTCCTGAGGGCGTCATTGTCTGCGTATTTTGATCGTAAAATAACACTGACAAGATGAGAGGGATCGTGGATCATCTTCCACAATATCTTGCCTCCCAGCGCTGTGTTAACAAGGGAGGGATCGCGAATTTGCAATCCACCCTCAGCAGTCGGCCTCTTAACCATGTCCCAGTTAACTAAATGCATTTTTTTGTCATTGCCTTTCCCACCTTGCCATAGGAAATCCCTAAGGAGAGTAGAGATCTGCTCCATTACATTTTTTGGAGCTAGAAGAAAAGTTGCTTGATAAATAGGAAGAGCTGACAGCTGAGATTTGATAAGGATTATTTTGCCGCCTTTTGTTAACCAGTAGCCTCCCCAAACAGTGATTTTAGATTTAATTTTGTTGATGATGTCATTCCAGAGGGACCTCTTATTCACGCCAGAGGAGATAGGAAGACCAAGGTACCTGAACCTGTCCCATTGAGCATGTCCTTTGAACCCAAGAAGCTTTGAAATGTTAGTGATCTCTTGCTGATCAGTATTCCAACTGAAGATTTCACTTTTACTCTCATTAACAAGAGCGCCAGAAACCCTGTAATAACTTCTCAGAACAGAGTCGAAGGCTTTCGCAATTCTGGAGGAAGCACCTCCAAGGAGCAGGGAATCATCCACAAAGAGAGCGTGATTCAGAGGGGTTGATCCATTGGAAGGTTTGAGGCCCGGGAGGGAGCCAGAGATTCTTTTGGCTGAGATTTTTCTATTGAGGGATTCCGCCATAAGGATGTACAGGAAGGGAGAGAGAGGGCATCCCTGCCTGATACCTCTCCGCGCTTGGAAGAAATTGGTTGGGCGACCATTGATAAGGGGAGCAATCCACGGGGAATCAATACATGCTTTTATGAGCTGAACAAAATGTTGAGAGAAGCCACAAGAGAGCAGAACTTTGCAAAGGAACAAGCAATTAACTCTATCGAAAGCGTTCGCCATATCAAGTTTAATCAACATACCTTTCTCCCCTCGCTGTTTGCTTGAATGAATGGTCTCCTAAACTTGAATAACGTTATCCATAATGTGCCTGCCTTCCACGAATCCGCCTTGAGAACTGGAGATCAATCTTTTGAGTAGGGGCTTGATTCGATTTGCTAAGAGTTTGGCAATAATTTTGTAAGATGCATTACACAGCGAAATAGGCCTAAATCTTGCAAATGAATCAGGATTGGTTTCCTTGGGAATTAAAGCTAGGTAGGTGGAATTGGTTCCTCCTCCTATCTTAGCTTTTTTCATGAAGCCTCTTATCATTTTAAAGAGATCAGCTTTGATAATTTCCCAACAAGATTTGTAAAAATGGATTGTAAATCCGTCAGGCCCAGGGGCCTTGTCGGCTTCCATGGACCAGATTACATTGATAATATCCTCCTCACAAATGGGACTACAAAGAGCTGTATTTTCTTCAGGGTTGACGAGAAGAGGGATATTAGAGAGGAAGTCAGCAGCTTCCTCGTCATTGCCTTGGATTCCATCGTTGTATAGATTCCTGAAATGAGTTTCAGCAACGCCTTTAACCTGGTTGAATCCTTTGCAGACTTGGCCCTCCGAAGTTTTAATTTCAACTATATGATTCCGGGACAGTCTAGCTCTATATTGTCGGTGAAAAAAAGAGGTGTTCCGATCACCTGCCTTTAGCCATAGACTTCTGGATTATTCTTCTTCAGCTCGAAAGGATTGGTAAGTGGATCGTTGAGCTTTTACTTACTTTTCCGAGAGCTCTGTTGTGATGTCTTTATTTTCCATTTCTGTTTGCAGGGAGTGCAACATCTGAACTGCCTCTTTTCTTTGATTGGTTGGAGTGGGATCTGGCTTTTTTTATCCATTCCTTCAACGCATGTTTTGTGGCCTTCAACTTTTGTTCCCAGACATAGCTAGAGGAGCTTGAGAAGGGTTTAGCCCATGCAGCTTTCACAGTCTCCAAGAAGCCCACTCTCTCGATCCAAAGAGGACTGAAACGAAAAGGAATGGGACCCAGATCTTCTTCATCTTCCAGTAGAAGCTGTATTGGCTTGTGGTCTGAGGTCAATTTGGGCAGAATTTTTGTGATGATGATCTTTTTGTTTATCATAAGGACGCTTTGAACCAGAAATCGGTCCAGGTGGGCAGAAATGTGATCCGGGCTAACCCGATTATTTGACCATGTGAAAAGCCTGCGTACTGGAATGAAGTCTAAGAGATCCCAGCTCTGGGAGAGCACCTCTACAGTGGCCAGCATGGAATCTCTGGTGCTGGAGCCGCCCCTCTTCTCTTTTGGTTTCAAAACTATATTAAGATCTCTCGCTATGATAAGGTTGCTAGGGGAGTGCTGCTCTAGAAAAAATGAGAGAGAGTTCCAGCATTCTCTTTTTTCAAAGTAATTTACAGGAACATAAAGATTGAAGAGGGAGATGGTCAACTTACTAGCTTTATGCATCAGTTCCGTGAAGATCCAATGCTGAGATTCTTGAAAATTGTGGAGCTGGAAGGTGCATTCTGACCAAAGAGTAGCCAGCCCTCCGGAAGTGCCCCTGGCGCTGACTGCCTTGCCTGTACTTTTATTCCACTTTGACTTACTGATATCTAGAAGGGCTTGCCCTTCAATCTTAGTCTCTTGGAGCATGAGAATGTCTAAGGGTTCTGTTTTCAATAGGTCCTTGACTGCTTCTATTTTAGAGGGATTCCCCAGTCCTCTGCAGTTCCAAGAGACAAGCTTCATTATTTACTTAGAGGAGGGTTGGGACCTCCCTTGGAAGGCCTCGGTCTGATATTTCGTCCAATGGACATTTCTATTGTGGCCTGACTTCCTTGAGTTTTGAGTCTTTCGGCCTCTTCTTCTCTCATTTATTTGCGGGATTTCCTTCCAGCTCTTTTAGAGGGGCGCTCATAGGTTTCATCCTTCGAGGATCCTGAGCTTTCTATTGCTTTTTTCCTTGTGACTTCTGCATATGAGGGATTGGATGGACTGCCTTGGATGGCTTCGGTCTGCATTGCTTTCCCTCCTTCTTTGCTTGGGGGGGTGCTTTCTGCCTGCGCCATATTTTCCTGTTCTGAGACTGCTGGGTTGATCTGAGTGCTTGCTGTCCCTTTTGGGTTTGCTTCGTTTTCCTGGTTGGGCTTGGAACTGCTTGGAATCCCTGTCGTATTTCCTTTGCCGGCACCTTTTTTTGGGTGTGTTGTTCTCTGAACTAGAGTCCATTGATCCCCATTTTGTTTGTCTGGTTGCTCTTCGGCCTTTTTCTTGCAGTGCTTGGCGAAGTGTCCGTGCCCATGACAGTGTCTACATTTGAAGGGGAGCTACTCGTAGTCCAATTCCTGTACATGCGTCCATCCAGCGACAGTGAGCTTGATTGCTTCTGGTAACCCCTCCTCTAGGTCAACTTCAACGCAGATGCGAGCACATGAGTACTGATCTTTTCTTGCTGCTTGGTCTATGTATTTACCCAGCACATTTCCGATGTTCTCAAGGGATTTTTGGTTCCAGCAGTGGAGAGGCAGATGGGGGAGCCTCACCCATATCGGGACAACAGAAGGGACATCCTGGGAAGGGTCAAAGTCTGGGGACCATTTGTTCAGATACAATCCCTGCGGTCCCATGAAGTATGGGCCATTTCTGAATATTAAGCTTCTGTCTTCCAGGGTTTCGAACACAAAGACAAAGGATCCTTTGCCAACAAAGTAGCTTTTGACACCCTCTTTGATCAATGGGTTCCAGTTTCTTTGTGTCCAGTCTTCTACTGACTTAGGAGAAGGCCAGAGGCCCGTGAACTGGCCAATGAGGCCTCTCTCGGCCATATTCAAAGCTGCTTTGCACGTCTCTTCTTCAGGAAGGGCCACTGAGGGGATCGTTTCCATCTTCTTAATGAACTTCTGTTGAGTCGCTGAAGGAGCACGCTTCGGACCTGCAACAACCATAGCACGGAACGCAAGCACCTCAGGAGGCGGATTGGAGTGGGGGGTAGAGCCCCCGCTGGTATCTATGATCGTTGAAGGGCGCCACAGGGCTGAGCGCAGGGGCGCAGCAGCCACTGGGGCGCACGAAGTAGCACCCTGCAACCCGAATTATTTCTGAACGCAGAAAACACAGAAGAGATCGAACAATGGGAATTAAAGAGCCCTTGCAAAAGCCAAGAATCCAGAAGAAGAGGGGCTATGCGCCGCGCAGGAAGGCCAGTGCACCGCGCAAGGTCAATGCGTCGCGCGCAACTAAAAGAAGCACTGGGAGGCCGACTCCAAGCGTCGCGCCTACCCAATGCGCCGCGACTCCCAGTAAAAGCGCCGCGCAGGAACAACACCGGATCTGGAAAACCCTGCACACATTTTTTCACCTATTTCATCATTAAAATTATTAACAATATTTATCATCTCAAAAAACTGAGGTAACTAAGAAAATTTTAAAATTAAAATGACCAAATAAATATCAGACATATTTAGCATATATAAAATTATTATATTTATATTATCTGTATTTACATATTATTGATAAAATTAATCATATGTTCGATAGATTTTCCTTTGCCGCACACGACTGAAACCAGCCTAGATCCATCTTAATTCTGGATCTATCAAGCGCCGAGAGGGATCAAATATCTCGAGGTGCAAACCTTTCCTCAAATTTTGCACTCAAAAAAAGAGGTTTGCACCTCTAGAGATTTGATCTCTCGACACTTGATAAGTCTAGAATTAAGATGGATCTAGATTGGTTATATTTTTAATGTTATTATTTTGTTTAATGTAATTTGATTGAGTCAAAATATTTATAGGACATTACATTACAACATGTCTACTATACTCAATTTGAAATCCTCTTGACCCAATTAAAAAAAACATCCATCCATCTTTTATATTAATATTTTGAAATATTAAAATCCAGAAAAACAAAGGACAATGAAAGCACTCCAAGTCCCTCGCCCTAAGTAATAAATAGTAATGAAAACAACTCTATAATCCTAAGGTAATGCAATGGGCAACCACTTGGTTTTGCTTTTATAATTGGAATTATAAATAGGAGATCGCCAACCCGCAATGGCCGTTGAAGTCCCTTGGAATTTGGATTCATACTCTCTACAGGACCAACTCCTGGTGAGGTGTTAGGAGCGCTCAAGCCCAATGTTTTCGCCGCCTAGGTTGTCTTGGCCACAAAATCAGGCAGCAGCGTCTTCTACAAGGTTAGAGCAGTGTTAGCGGGGATTTTACAGCACATTTAGTAGGGTTGAAGCTAGCTGACGCAGAACTTCAACCCAAACAGGTAGTGTGACTGGGCTTCCTTCCTCTATGTTTGGCTACATCCTCTGTTTCAACTTTCTTCAAAATCATTCAAATATGTAAAATTTTGCTGAAAATCCCCCCCTTAGAAAATTATGCATCTCAAGAATTAGTACCTCGTTGCTCATTCCCCTTACATTCGAGCTAACAGACTCCGTTAAGCTATGACATCTCTAGTTACCCTTACATTCGAGCTAACAGACTCCGTTAAGCTATGACATCTCTAGTTACCCAGCAAACATCACAACGGATCCACAATTCCTGATACTTAGACAAGCCCATAAGAAAACAATTTGCTTAAGTCTATTTTCTTAATGTTTTCTTACCTTAAGAAAATGACACTCTCTGTATCTCCAGACAATTCGTCTTATTGTTCTTGCCAAGCAATAATATCATGACTACTCTTCTCCTCTTAATAGCCAATACGCTGTGTCACTTCCCATATCTTTTTATAAGAATGTGTTATAGTTCTTCTATCAATACTGACATCCCTATCATATTCTGAGGGTCTTCCCAAGATTATGCGGTTGGCATTTGTCTGAAAGACATCACACAACCGTTCGTTCAAATAGAAATGCACGCTGAAAAAAGCCAGATATTGATCTGATACCTAAATATTATGACTCTCTTTCACCCATCCACGCTTGTAAGGTTTCGGGAGACTTCTTTGCCAAATTAAAACGAGAGAGTACATAATTTCTATCCAATTTTGCATTGGCACAAGGGTCAACAACGACGGAGCATTCCCTACCTTGTACCTTGTACTTTATGTGAATACATGCTTTCTTTGCCACATTCTTATTTCTTCTACTGGTTTGAAGCCATCTTTTGAATCATCAAAAACTCTATATTCTTGGCTAGATGCTCTTCCTCTTCAAGTTGGCTGAAGTCTTGCCCACTCACCAAGGCATGAAATGCAAGCTAATGGGCCTTTACTACTATCCTCATCACAAGAGGAGATTATGTGGAGCATGTATTAGCTCACCAAAGTCATATCATGGTAGGCACTGATGTGGATATTTGCAAATGGAGAAGAAAGAACATCATATGCAGAAGAGTAGGTACAAGGAAACCTCTATCTTTGTCTTCACATTGGTTCTTCATGCATCTATAGTACAATATGTAATTTATTGTCACCACAACTTTAACATGCTTATGAACTGAGGTCTATGGCTTTATTTATATCTATGGTCCAAGAGGACTTTACAAACATCATGTTTATATTATTCTATGTCATTCCCCATTAATTCCTCCCAAAACAAGAACTATTATTAATAATGCATCTAGTTTTCTATTAATGATGAAAATAACGTTGTTTATTTTTGAGAAAGTTGTTGTTTCCATCATTGCAATTGTGACAAACACTTTTGATTCTTAAGCATCCATATATAAATAGTAATCATAATAGAAGGGCGAGACATCAAAAGCCAAGTTTTCAAAATATGCCAGTAACTTAGAAATTGTCTTTAGCTACAATTGCTTGATGATATCAAATGGATTTCAATAAGTCTCAACATAAATGTTATAAATAACCTTTATAAATAGTAATACGGCTATAATTGTGGGTAGAAATCTTTGTAACATGCTGGAGAGGGTAGGGGTGGTAGGTGTGGGGGAATCATAAATGATATCGATGGAGAGCTAGAAATTGCATTTGCATAGGGAATAGAGATTGCATCTAACAATGATGTGGAAGCTCTAGCAAAAATCTTTGTAACTTATTGGAGAGGGTAAAGGTGGCAGGTGAGAAGAGGATTGTAATTGATCTTGAAGGTTAGCTAGAAATTACGTTTGCATGGGAATAGGTATTGCATTCAATAATGAAGTGGAAGCTCTAGCCTTCCAAGTTTCAACCATTTTGAAAGGCAAAGTAATTCAATGAACATCAATAGCGAGGTACTCGCTATTCTAGGAAATACTTCCTAGAGTCTAGGGTAGGTCATTGGAAAAGTGGACAAAAGAAACACTACTCAACTTTCTAGATTCATTTATTATGCCAAAGATAAAAGAAATGGATGGAGGAAAATACCTTTGACTAGTTAGATGGCCTATCTTGTCTCTCACACTTTGTCTAGAGAAATTCTTGAATGCTCGAAGCTTCTCTCGCAATCTGCACACAAACGAAAAACAACCTTCCTCAATCCACTCGAAGCATTAAATATCAATGACAATATTGCAAAAAAAACTCGTAATTAATTGATCCTAACTAACATCAAGTGGTTAATTACTACTTATATTATAAAGTTAACAATCAATAATCAAGTGAAGTGCACCATAATTTGAAGTTTGTGGGGGCGGCGTGTGGTTATCTTCATATATTAACCAAATGTGAAGCAACAATTACAATGATATATCTGATCTACTGCCAACAACTTTGTCATTAGAGTTTAGATTCCTTTGGCTTGAACCACTTATTGACTTTTACTATTGTTCAGAACTTCTCACCACACACACACATGCACACACACACACACACACACACATGCACTCAACAAATTGCACATGTTTGGGCTTACAAATGGCACGGTCAAAAAGTTTGGGGTACCCCTACTGAAAGATGGGTAATAGTCCTCAAGGTAAACTAGATTCTATAAAAGTCCGAGGCTTTTTAAACATAGGGCTTAAGGCCATTACAATAATACTCTCATTAAGAGCTCAACATAGCACTTGCAAGAGTGGGAATCATAAATGATCTTGCTGGAGTGTAGAAACTGCATTTGCACAAGGAATAGAGATTGCCTCCAACAATGAGGTGGAAGCTCAAGCAAAAATTCTTGTAACTTGTTGGAGAGGACAAAGGTGGTAGGTGAGAAGGGGATTGTAGTTGATCTTGAACGTCAACTTGAAATTGCATTTGCATGGTGTTAATTTTGGGCAACTAGGTCCAAACTCCATGTTGCATTGCTCATATGATGGAGATGATATTTTTGTTGGATTCCTCTTTCGGAGAGGTGCAAGATTGATCTAAAGATCATCTTGTTTGGATGAGCAAAACTTATTTTGAATTTATTTTCCACACATGTGCAAATTGTCAAGGTCGGCTAGAATTGTAATGTAGGCTCACAAGCCCCAAAAGATGTGTCACACACCCTCATTGATGGATATAAATTGGAGAGACTTGATGCTTATTTGCTCATCAAATCAACTCACACATTCTCCCTCATCTGATTGGTTCGTACAACCTTCAAGAGGCTTCTCTCTCTCTCTCCCACGTCTGAATCTGGATCTGATATTTTCGGACTGTTTTAGGTCCTCTTTCTGGAGTGTTGACCAACATTGACTGTGGTTCAACCCTTGAAGTTTGACTGCGTTTTTAGCACATAAATTTCGATTTTGGAAGGCCGCATTGGATGGCACAGAAATCGAGGCAGATTGTTGAATTTGATTACAACACTTTGACCGCAGCGTTGACTGTCTTTGACCGCAGGAAATTGACTTGCGTTGACTGGTTTTCAGGGCTGATTTGTGGGCTCTGTGTGACATTGAAGAAAGGTTGATCTTTGACCGAGTTTGACTGAGTTTGACTGAACCTATTTGGAGGTTGAAAGGACTGGTTTGACCAACAAAGTCTTTTCTGGCTAGGGCATCATGTTGACTGCTGTAACAAACTCTTTTTCTCCATCTTTGCTGAATAAGAAGAATTACAAATTCTTGTATCTTATATTGGCTTGTCTTCTGTTGATCTATATTTATGTTCTATCAGCATTTACTTTCAATTATTATGTGATTGCTTATCTGAAATTGAATCGAGCTAATAAGAAGAATTGAAGTAAACTGCATTAAGCATAGAACATACCATGGTTATCTAAAATTAACATGGTATCGGAGCTGAGGTGAAGACAAAGGCCAAGGAAGTGTGAAAAGCAATCACCGAACAAGTTGAAAAATCAAGGACCGGGATCAATGGCCTCCTCATCATACAAGGGTTTCAAATCTGATGATATGCTGATTGACAAGTCTGATTATCATGCTTGGAAAATGTCTTTGTATTTGACATTGGATGACCAAGATGTTATAGATTATGTGCAGGGGAAGATCAATGAGCCTCCATCAAATGCATTGGCTGCCACTTAGACAAAGTACAAGAAAGGGGAAGTCAAGGCGAAGAAGATCATCAGGGATTCTATTCATAAGCACTTGGTTGCTTATATATCCGAGCTGGGCACATCTAAAGAGATGTATGATAAGTTGGTTAACATGTTCGGGGCTAGCAATGCTAATCAAATCCTATTTTTGAAGAACAAGTTGAAGAATATCAAGAAGGGCAAAGAAGAATCCATCCAATCATATTTCATGAGTCTCACCGAAATCAAGACTGATCTCTTAGCTATTGGAGAAGCCATAGCTGACTGAGAGCTCACTCTTATTGCTCTTGGAGGACTCCCCCGAGATTGGTATGCATTCAATACTACTATTCTTAATAATAATGTGATTCCTGATTTTGATGAATTGTTGACGAGATGCACTCAAGAAGAGATAAGAATGATGGAGAGAGACAAACCATCAAATGGGAATGGAAGTGACCCCGCTGCCTTCTCCACTCATGCAAAGAAGAGGAACAATGTTGGTCCGAGAAATCAAAATCACGGAGAGCGGGTCCCAAAGGAGGAAGAAGAGGAAGATGTTACACTTGTAACAAGTATGGTCACTATGCAAGAGAGTGCCCTAATAGAAGGGACTCTTCCGGAGATGATGACAACAACAACAGCAACAACTTCAGGGGGAATGGAAATCAAAGGAACAACAGGTTCAAAGGAAAGAGAAAGGCTCCCTCTGATCGAAGTGGAAATGGGTAACCTTTCAAGAGGTCAAGAATTCCATGTATGATGAATCTAATGTTGTTGATAGGAAAAATGAATATATTCTTATATCTGCCCTATCTCCTGCATCTCCTTCCGATATGCTGGACAATTGGTTGATTGATAGTGGTGCCTCAAGGCACTTCACTGGATATAAGGAAGCACTCTCTGATTTGATTGAAAAGGAGACTAATTTGGAAATTATCCTTGGAGACAATGCCACCTATCTCGTGAAAGGGACAGGGACTGTGACCCTTCATCTAAATCAAGGTCAAGTCCTTTGCTTGCAAGATGTGTTGTACGTACCTGACTTGAAGAAGAATCTAGTGTCTATCTCGGCAATGGAAGACAAAGGATTCAAGGTGGCATTCATCAATGGAAAGGTACGCATTTGGAAGAGGAACTTCAAAGAATTGTTCACTCTTGGTTTTAGAGTTGATACACTCTATCAGGTTGGAGGAAGTCCGCTAGGGGCCATGACATTTAACACAACCCTTCAATCTGAGCTATGGCACCGGAGGTTTGCACACCTTCATTTCAAAGCCCTTCCCAAAGCAAGGAAGGTAGTGACAGGGATGCTCGATTTCAAAGATGATCATGAAGGTGTATGTCAGGGTTGTGCCGAAGGAAAGCATACAAGGGGACCATTCCCCTCAAGTGTCACGAAAACATATGATATTTTGCAATTGATATATTCTGATCTATCTGGTATGTTGCCTGTAACATCCTTGGGAGGATGCTTATATTATATCATTGTTATAGATGACTTCTCCCGCAAAACTTGGATATACTTTTTGAAGAAGAAGGATGAAGCATTCAAGTGGTTTTGTACCTTCAAGGCCTTGGTTGAAAATCAAATAGGGAAGAAGATCAAAATTTTGAGGACCAGTAATGGAACCGAATATGAGTCAAATGAATTCAATGACTATTGCAGGGAAGATGGCATTAAGAGGGAGACCACCACTGTGTATACTCCCGAACAAAATGGTGTTGCTGAAAGGAAGAATAGAACCATTTTGGAAGCTGCTCGTGCCATGCTTTATGACCAAGGTCTTCCGAAGTTGCTATGGGGAGAAGCTGCCAACACCGTTGTTTATGTTCAAAATAGATGCCCACATTCTGCATTGGACTCCAAAACTCCCGAAGAAGTCTTCTCTGGTAAGAAGCCCGATGTCTCTCATTTTAGAGTTTTTGGAAGTCCCGTTTATTTTCATGTGCCAAAAGAATAGAGGAGCAAGCTGGATGCTTTTGGGAAGAAGGCAATGTTTGTGGGCTACAGTGAAACCTTGAAGGCCTATAGAATCTATGTGCCTGGTCAAAGAGAAGTGGAGATATGCCAGGATGTCACCTTTGATGAAGATGCTGCCCTCAGGAAGGTTAGAAATCTTCCTATCTCAAAGGAAGACAAAGAAGAAGAAGAAGAAGCTGGAAGGCAGGAAGAACCCAAGGTTGAACCGATGCTCGATGTTGAAGGTCCGATGGATCTTATAGGTCCACCTTCTTCAAATAAAAGAAGACCTTCATGGCTAAGAGACACTCTCGAAGATGCCGAGAGACATATTGCTCCAAGGGGAACATTCCGTGAAAGGGTACCTAGCAGCCATGAGTACTATTGTACAATCTGAGCTTGGAACTTTTAAAGAAGCCGTAAAGCATCAAGTTTGGAAGGATGCTATGCACAAGGAATATGAATTGATCATGAAGAATGATGTCTCGGATGTGGTCCCTATACCGAAGGACAAATCTGTTGTCACTTTGAAATGGCTCTACAAGATCAAGCATGGAGCCGACGGAAGTGCTGAAAAGTACAAGGCAAGATTTGTTGCCCATGGATTCTCTCAAAAGGAGGGCATAGATTATGATGATATATTTGCACTTGTTGCTTGCTATACCACCATTCGTTCAATCATTGCCCTTACTGCAACGCAAGGATGGAGTCTCCATCAGATGGATGTGAAGACTGCCTTTTTACATGGTTCAATCAAGGAAGAGGTCTATGTGGAACAACCTCTGGGGTTTGAAGTCCAAGATAGAGACATATATGTATGCAGGTTGAATCAAGCCCTCTATGGGTTGTAGCAAGCCCCCAGGGCTTGATATGAGAGGATCAATAGCTACTTGATGAAGCTGGGCTTCACTTGAAGTGATGCTGATCCAAACCTTTATTTTAAGGTTGATAATGACAAGCCTCTCATTCATCAATGTAAGAGGGAGCTAGCTTCTGAGTTCGAGATGAAGGACCTAGGACTGATGCACTATTTCCTAGGCTTGGAGGTATGGAAAAATCCAGGTTCGGTTTTCCTTTCTCAAGGAAAATATGTCGTGAAGCTGTTGGAGAGATTTGGGATGGTGGACTGCAAGTCCGTGACTACTCCGATGGAACTCAACTTTAAGAAGTTGTGTGGAAGTGCTGTTGGGCTCGAGTTGGGAAATCCCACTGAGTATCGTCAACTCATAGGGGCATTGATGTTTTTAGTGAACTCATGTCCGGACATATGTTTTGTAGTGAACATGTTGAGTCAATACATGGTCGAGCCTCATCACATTCACTGATTGGTGCCAAGAATCTCTTGAGATATCTTCGGGGCACAATCAACCATGGGCTGAGATACACTGTCGAGAGTATGAGGCTCCATGGATATACTGATGCCGATTGGGCAGGCAGTGTGGTGGATCGTAAGTACTAAGAGCACATCTGGATGTTGCTTCACTCTAGGTTCTGCTTCGATATCTTGGATGAGTAGGAAGCAGAAATCAGTTGCTTTGAGCACCGTTGAGGCCGAATACATTGTAGCGAGTATGGCATGTTGTGAAGCTGTTTGGTTGAAAAAGCTCTTCAGTGAGTTGTTTGGACATGTGCTGGATACCATCGTTATCCTTTGTGATAACCAAAGTGGGATTTGTCTTTTTGAGAATCCCGTGTTCCACGACTAATACAAGCATATTGATACTAGGTACCACTTTGTCCGGGACATGGTACAACAAGGCGCCGTAAGGCTCCATCACATTGGGACTAATGAGCAGGTCGCAGATATTCTCACGAAGCCCCTGGGGAAGGTCAAATTCTTAACCTTCCGTGAGAAGCTTGGTATCGTGGATAGACCCTATTCTGAGGGTCCCGCCTAAGTTGGACCACGAGCTCTAGGAGCTCCAGGGGGCTTGGGGATAGCTTCTTGGAGCTATAAGCAACCATAAGGCAAGGTTCGCCTTACCTTGTTGTTGTGCTTCTTTCCCCACCGTTATGATATTGAGCTGGTTCACCCTCTCTTTGATCTATGCCCCACATGCATCCTACCCATGGAGTTTGGGACTCATGGGAAGTACCTCTCATTTGGCCAATGAGTTGGGAAATGAGGATAGAGACCGATAGCATGACTGATGGACACATCAGGGATTGTCGTACTCTCTATGTCTAGGATGGGATGTGTCCAACAACTTGATCTGGGATCAAGTCTGGATGAGGTTTTTACCTCTAGAATGACTTCGGGTCTGTGGAGAGTGATGTCTTTGTGACTCACTCTCGTTCGTTTGCAGAGAAGAGCCAATAAAGCAGTTACAACAGGATGACACAGGATTGCATGATGATGATGATGGTGATGATGATAGTACATGATGGTACTGGATGACAGGATTGCACATGTGGACAAATGGAGTTCTCCCTAGTTGAGAGCGAGTGTTAATTTTGGGCAACTAGGTCCAAAATCCATGTTGCATTGCTCATATGATGGAGATGATATTTTTGTTGGATTCCTCTTTCGGAGAGGTGCAAGATTGATCTAAAGATCATCTTGTTTGGATGAGCAAAACTTATATTTTGAATTTATTTTCCACACGTGCAAATTGTCAAGGTCGGCCAGAATTGTAATGTAGGCTCACAAGCCCTAAAAGATGTGTCACACACCCTCATTGATGGATATAAATTGGAGAGACTTGATGCTCATTTGCTCATCAACTCAACTCACACATTCTCCCTCATCTGATTGGTTCGTACAGCCTTCAAGAGGCTTCTCTCTCTCTCGCACGTGTGAATCTGGAGCTGATATTTTCGAACTGTTTTAGGGTCTCTTTCTGGAGCATTGACCGTGGGTCAACCCTTGAAGTTTGACTGCGTTTTTAGCAAATAATTTTCGATTTTGGAAGGCCACATTGGATGGCAAAGAAATCGAGGCAGATTGTTGAATTTGATCGCAACGTTGACTGTCTCTGACCACAGGAAATTGACTTGCATTGACTAGTTGAGGGTGGATTTGTGCGCTGTGTGTGACACTGAAGAAAGGCTGATCTTTGATCGAGTTTGACCGAATCTATTTGGAGGTTGAAAGGGCTAGTTTGACCGACAAAGTCTTTGCTGGCTAGGGCATCTTGTTGACTGCGGTAATAAACAATTTTTCTCCGTCTTTGCTAAATAAGAAGAATTACAAATTCTTGTATCTTATATTGGCTTGTCTTTTGTTGATCTATATTTATGTTCTATCAACATTTACTTTCAATTATTATGTGATTGTTTATCTGAAATTGAATCAGGCTAATAAGAAGAAAGATTGAAGTAAACTGCATTAAGCATAGAACATACCATGGTTATCTAAAATTAACACATGGGAATAGGTATTGCATTCAATAATGATGTGGAAGCTCTAGTCTTGTTCCAAGGTCTAACCATTTTGAAAGGAAAAGGAATTCATTGAATATCAATGGTGGGGGACTTGCTATTGTAGGAAATAATTCCTAGTGACTAGGGTTAGGTAATTGATAGAGCGGACAAAAGAAACTCTACTCAAATTTCTAGATTTAGTTATTATGCCAAAGATAAAAGAAATGGACAAAGGAAAATATCTTTGACTATTCTGTTGGGTTGTCTTGTCTCTTGCAATTGTTGAATTTTCATGATCTTCTAATTTGATAATTACTTCCAATGATTTCTTCATTAATTATCTTGTGTCACATTCATCATTAAACAATTATACATAGAAAATCTCAACAGTAAAACAATAATGATAGTTGGATCATGAGGAGACAACCAAACACGAGACAATTTTTTACCCTAGGAAAACCCTATTTCATCAAAAGTACAATCTGAGTTTTATAGAACAACCTGGAAGTTCCTAGGGCTTAACCAACCCTTCTTCCATGAACAATAGTCCAAAACAACCTTTGTTGGCCTCGGTTTTGTTCATCAAGCTTTTGAGGCCTCTTGGTCTCCTTAGTCCTAGCCTGCGGCCCTCTTGCAACTCGACCCTCCTTTAAATTCTACCTCAGAATAAACTTGTCCTTCAAATTTTGGCTCATAAATTTGTCCTTCAAATCTTGCCTCAAAAATATCCCGATTTCGCACATGTGAACCAGAACAATAGTAGATGATGATGATAAAAAATTGTGGTCTAAGTGAGCAGGTCGAGTGGGTATATATAGTGATCTTGTGGTGCCCCAAGGGGCATGTCCCTTGGTGCTGGGCCAACTTAAACAATTGGAGCCGACCACTTTTGGAGGCAAAACTGAAACTCTAAATTTAAATTTCAAATTTCTTCTTTTTCATTTTTCTTTAGGGTCGACTTGTAGTGAAGAATACCGACCGTAACTACCATAATTCTGTTGAGTTTTCTTGAGTGTTGGGGTAGCATCGGATGTGCTATAGATTCCAAAATTTGTGGAGGGACTAGAGTACATGAGATCTCCAAGACCCAGAAAGGGATTTGGAAAAATTCCATCTAGTTTGGGAGATAATTAATTAATTAATAATTTTAATTAAGGACCCTAAGTCTAACATAGGAAAAATAAATTATTAAAGGTAATTAATTAAAACATGTGATGGAATTGTGTTAAGTCACACATGTCAAGCTTTCTTTTAATCTGAGCCATCAATTCAAGATCTGATCATGGCCGTTGGTTTCCCAACGAGAAAGTATAAAGGAAAGGCTTGGGGTCATTTGGAGAACACACACACGGAGGCAGAGCACTGAGACTAAGTTGAAATTTTAGGGTAGGGTTTGCTAAGAATTTTAAGACGTGTTTCAGCTGCAGAGGGGTAGTTTAGGCAAAGGGGATGGTCTGATCCCAGTGCCTAGAATCAGCAAGAGGCAGAGAGCAACTTCCAGAGGCAACAGTAGCAGAGAGGGCAGCAGTTGCGCAGCGCAGAGGCAGCTTCAGCTACGCAGGTGCTACGCAGTCCCTTCTGGGCAACGCTGGGTAGCAGGGGACCCATCTGGGTTATGTAGAGACCCTCTGGGGCAGCGCAGGGTCTGCATCACCCATTCTGGGGTTACGCAACTCTCTCCAGGCCAGTGCAGAGGTACGCAAAGGCTGAAGAGACTGACGCAGGGGCTTCAGGGGCAATGCTAGGGTTTCTATGGCTAGAAATTGGCTGAGTCTTGTAAATCCCGTTTGAGGGTGTGGATTAGTCAATCTTTTGGTCTCAGAACAACAGGTCAGTAGCAGATATATTTTTTTCTCTGTCGGGTTAACTAGTGTGGTGCCCAGATTTGTTGTATTCAGAAAACTACTTAATAATATAAACCCTCCAGTAGCCAGAAGACCGGTTTTCCCGCGTTGGGTTTTTCCGGGGACTATTGTCCAAAAAATCTTGTGTGTCACTTTGTCTATTGTGCAGGTACTTTTTTGTTTTAGATTTGAATCGGTGAAAGTTTGTTATGTGTTTACTTTGATGTTAATCTGAATATTTCAACATTAATAACTTATTTAAGTAGGAGAAGTATACCCAGATCTAATAGTAGATTTCTGCATAAAGTAACATTCAGAAATTTTCACATGGTACCAGAGCGATTGTAGATCTAGCAGGGTCACCAGTAGAAGACTGAAGAATCTTGTTGCAGAAAGCAGCAGCAGCAACAGAAATCTAGATCTGAAGGGATAATGCAGTTTCAGAGGGAGCAGAGGTCAGGGTGACGCAGTCCTACGCTGTCTCCACGTAGGCCCATGTACTTACTGCGCAGAGGCAGCGTTGGGATTGTCTGCTCACGCAGAGGCCAGCTAGGGTGACGCAGATCTAAAGCTGTCTGATTCAAAGAGTTGCAGAATTTCAGAAGTTGCTGGTGGGGTTAAATTTCTGAAGATTCTGAATTTAGCCTAAGCACTGGGAGACAAAGAGCGGGAGGAGATCAACTTCTCAGAGGGTTTCTAGCCAAAGTAATCTGCAGATCAATCAGTGGATCGAAGAGAGATGTTTCATTTTTGACTTGGCAAATCTCCAAGAGAGGAAATCAATGGTCAGAGGGAGCAGCGGGTGCCTTTTCGCCAAGGACCCTAGATCTGAGCTTCAGTAGAGGAGCGGAGAGAGGAAGATCTATTTCGACAGAGTAGATCTGAGCAGATGGCACCTCACGGACTACGTGATCAGGATAGGTTGGACGGCCTGTCCAATTTTGCAGTCTGGAAGGCCAGAATCCTGGTAGTCATGGAGGCATACTGTCTAAGAGACAATGCAGAAAAGGTCCTGGCCACGTCGACCGATGCAGATCTCTTGAAGAAGCATGAGGAAGCTGCGGCACATGCCAAGCGGTTCATAATGGATGGGGTTAAGGACCATATTGTTCCACATATTGCTGAAAAGAAAACAACTAATGAGATGTGGAAGGCCTTAACAGCCCTATATGAGGGGAAGTACGTCTGGAGGAAAATTCTTCTGGAGAATCAGCTGCGGTCATTCATGATGAGCAAGGGAGAAGAAATAGAGCCCTTCCTCTTCAGATTACAGACGATCAAAGATCAGTTGTCTGCCATGGGAGCAAAGGTGGAGGATGATGTGATGGTAAGGACTGCACTCAATGCGGTCACAAAAGAGTGGGGAACCTTTGTCCAAAGTCTCTTGGGCAGAGCAGAACTTCCCGATTGGGACAACATGTGGGCAATCTTACGTCAAGAAGAACTCCGCAGATTCACCAAGAAGCAGTACAACACGAGATCCAGTAAGGTGAAGAAGTAAAATGAAGACGATGCAACCTTGTCATCAAAGAGGCAACAAGGGAAGAAGAAGCGTGATCTATCCAAGATCAAGTGTTTCCAATGCAGTGAACTAGGACATTTCTCCAGCAATTGTCCTCAAAAGAAGAAGGACAAGGAAGCTTCTATTTCCAAGGCTGCTGTGGCAGACGATGGGTCAAAAGATGACGTAGCCATGAGCGCTCATGAACCACGAAAGTGGGGCGACAGGGATCTGTAGAGCAACTACAGAGTGGGGGCGGGATCCTTGAATAGCTTATCTCTTAGATCACATTCGAGCTACGGGAGCCTTAAAACAGTAGCGAGACAAATGGAGCAGTTGGCGTAGAGAATCATGGATGAAGCAGAAGCGGATCTGAAGGCTGAAGGGAGCAGCGTAGTGCAGATGCAGCAACAACAACGTAGGGGCTGATGTGACTTCAACAATGCAGAGCAGAGCTGCAACAACGTGGAGGCTTCAGGAGGACAATGCAACATAGCAACATTGTGAGAGATTTCAGCACAGGGGGCTGATGTGACTTCAACAGTGTAGAGGGAGTCTGCTTACGCAGTGTAGAGCTGTAGCTGTACATCATCCTCCAGATGACAACACAGATCAACAACCGATGGAGCTTCAGTGATGAGGATGTAGCCCAATTGACTTGTCTGTAAAAGATTGGGCAAGAGTTTCAGTTGCTTCTCTCAGCAACTGAATATGCAGTGTAGCAGTTGACAGCACGATGCAACAGATTGAGAGGGAGCTGCAGTACAAATGTGGCAGTGGCGGTGGCAGCGTCATGGGCCGCAGTACAGAATGGTAGCAACAACACAGTGATGAAGGGCAACTAGTCCAGCATCAGTGCATAGACCCACACCAGAGAATCAGTGCAAAGCTTCGGGGTGAAGTAGAGTTGTACTAGAGCACATTCCTCGCTAAGAGGGAGTGTTGAGTTTTCTTGAATGTTGGGGTAGCATCGGATGTGCTCTAGCTCCTAAAATTTGTGGAGGGACTAGAGTACATGAGATCTCCAAGACCCAGAAAGGGATTTTGGAAATTCCATCCAGTTTGGGAAATAATTAATTAATTAATAATTTTAATTAAGGACCCTAAGTCTAACTTTGGAAAATTAAATTATTAAAGGTAATTAATTAAAACATGTGATGGAATTGTCTTAAGTCACACAGATCAAGCTACTTTTAATCTGAGCCATTAATTCAAGATTTGATCACGGCCGTTGGTTTCCCAACGAGAAAGTATAAAGGAAAGGCTTGGGGTCATTTGGAGAACACACGAATGGAGGCAGAGCACTGAGACTAAGTTGGAATTCTAGGGCAGGGTTTGCTAAGAATTTTAAGAAGTGTTTCAGCTGCAGAGAGGGGTAGTTTAGGCAAAGGGGATGGTCTGATTCCAGTGCCTAGAATCAACAAGAGGCAAAGAGCAGCTTCCATAGGCAGCAGCAGCAGAGAGGGTAGCAGCTGTGCAACGCAGAGGTAGCTTCAGCTACGTAGGTTCTATGCAGTCCCTTCTAGGGCAGTAGGGGACCCATCTGGGTTACGCAGAGACCCTTAGGGGCAACGTAGGGTCTACGTCACCCATTCTGGGGTTACGCAACCCTCTCCAGGCCAGCGCAGAGGCACACAGAGGCTGAAGAGACTGACGCAGGGGCTTCAGGGGCAGCGCTGGGGTTTCTAGGGCTAGAAATTGGCTAAGTCTTGTAAATCTCGTTTGAGGGTGTGGATCAGTCAGTCTTTTGGTCTCGAGAACAAGAAGTCAGCAACAAATCTATCTTTTTCTCTGTCGGGTTAACCAACGTGGTGCCCAGATTTGCTGTATTAAGAAAACTACTTAATAATATAAACCCTCCAGCAGCCAGAAGACTGGTTTTCCTGCATTGGGATTTTCTGGGGACTATTGTCCAGAAAATCTCGTGTGTCACTTTGTTTATTGTGCATGTACTTTTATGTTTTAGATCTGAATTGGTGAAAGTCTGTTATGTGTTTACTTCGATGTTAATCTGAAGATTTCATCATTAATAACTTATTTAAGTAGGAGAAGTATGACCAGATCTAACAGTAGATTTTTGCCTAAAGTAACATTAAATTTTTTTCACAAATTCAACACTCCCTCTTAGCTAGGGAGTTATTCTCTTTGACTTCCTTACATGTACATTTTGATGAAAAAATTCTCCATCCCAAGAAAAGATTGAATGAGCTAGCTATGTTGATGTATCCATCCATGTCATGTTCTATTTCAAAACCATGTGTAAAGCATCTCGCATCAACATCATGCAAAGGAATCTAGTCACCCACTAGACATATCCCTTTTGCAAATGGATCTAGTCACACACAAGCTATTTACCCATTGGTTGGTCAGGCACCGACATAAGACTAGTCCTTGTTTCACCAATCCACCAAGTTGTCACTTGGAATTAGGTACCCCTTGAGACATGGTGAAACCCTAGGCCCATTTACCATTCCCACATGTCGTCACATGTTATTGAATGGAAAATCACTTGCCCGATGCTAGAGGCACTCACTCAACCCACTAGCCAAGTAACCCTTGGCAATATGGTCAGGTAACCCTTGACCGGGGGAGCACTCAGGGCCTTGATGCTACCTAGGCCAATCTCCCTAGCAACATTACATGGCCCTTGGTCAATATTCTGACCTAGGGAGAATCTCCACCCCTTGATGATATAACATCTACACTCCCTTTAACCAAGGGAAGCATTCTCAACCACTCCAAGCTTGTCCTTGAAGCATACATACTTCATCTTGGGACAAAGGCTTTGTGGGAACGTCAACAACTTGTTCGTCCATAGAAATGCATTGGAGCCTCACTATACTCTCCTGTACCATGTCCCGAATGTGGTGTTACCATGATCTCAATGTGCTTTGACCAATGATCACGGTCATCTCCTGCACCTAACTAAACAATTTTCAAGTAGCTTATGAAGTCACTTTCTTCACAACTCGCCAAATTACCTGTAATATACTCGACCTTTGTAGCCTTAAGTACGACAGATGTCTGCTTCATGCCCATTTGGAATTTGGGAATCCCTGCAGTTGTATTTCACCATTTGAGACATATCTCAATCCATATCCAATTGTACCATGTTGATACCTCAACACATGTTGTGCCGCATATCTTAGCTCAACCATAAACTGATAGGATTTCTTCACTAGATCCATCACCACAACTGCTTTCCGGTCACCTTGACTGGGTGCTCCCTCTAACATTGAAACAAATCCTGCTGTGGCAATCTTGGCTGCTCCCTCTGCCACTTAGCTTCTTCTGATTGGTTACCATGGGAGTGGCCATGGATTGGCTGTCCGTCATCCCAAATCTTTGAAGGATTGTAATGATATGCTTCCTTTGACCAAGGAAGATCTCACTTAGCTTGTGCCACACTTCTAGTCCCAAGAAGTAATCTATCCAACCAAGATCCTTCATCTCGAACTTAGAGGTCAACTCCCCCTGACACTGAAGCAGTGTTGAATGGTGTTGTCATTGATGCCAACGTTAGAACACTCTTAATATTTGTTTGGATTGCATTAGCTGGAAGCTCCAATAGAAGGATGGTTGGAAACCCTAGCTCTAGGGTTTAGATTCCCTGGATGATGGACATACCTTGCACTTGTTGGAGGTTTTTGAAGAAGCAGATCACTGAATTTTCCTTGGAGACCATTATCATTGGACTCCTCTCGTCAAGCTGATTTCGGTGGTATGTGACACACCACGAGAGTCCTCACGGATTGGGAGTTATGCCTGCTTGAAGATGAGGCCCCCAACTTGTGGGCAAGAACCCTAAAGGTTGACAATGTGGCAACTCTTCCTTGGTCATGAGAATATTCAAATCATAAAGTCTTTCATCAAATATTAGATTAAATATTTTCGTTATGGCAAAAGGTCATGTTTGGAAGGGTTCAAATTCTTTGAACATTAAATTTAAATAAGTGGGGTTTTGGCACCTTTTCAATATTCCCTCCAAAGGTTGAATTTCAACTCAAAGTATCCCTCCAAAAAGGGACTTTGGCCAACCCTTATGAGCCCCTCTAAATCTATACAAGGAGGTTTCAATTAATCTCCTAGGTATGAAAAAAATCAATGAATATACCTTGATCAAGTTCTAAAGTGTAATCTTCGGCCCTGTGGTAACTTGAATACTGATGTCCAAGCCTCGAATTTCCACAAATGGTTTTTGGGTTCTTTGGAATATTTATGTCCAAGCCTCCTTACAAAATTTGAGACTTGGAACACTTTCCGATGCTACAAAAATCAACACTCCCTCTTAGCGAGGAAAGTGTTCTAGCAAAATGCCTGCTGCATGTTGCTCTGTCTTGAAGCATCCTTTGCACTGCCGATGCTTGGCTGCTGCCCCTCACCTGCTGCGATGCTGCCTTCTATACTACTACCCATGACACTGTCACTGTCACTACCTCATCTGTACTGCAGCTCCCTCTGAATCCTGAGCCTATCCATTCCTGCTACTGAAATGAATTCTTGATCATCCCCATCTTTTCTTTGAAATAGACAAACTTAGTCTTTCCCAGAGCTTTCGTAAGGATATATGCCACTTGTTCTCCTGTAGGAGTGTACTCCAATTGTACAACTCCCCTTTGGACATAGTTTCTGATGAAATGATACCTGATGTCAATGTGCTTTGACCGATAATGAAACACAAGATTCTTAGAGAGCTTGATGCAACTCTGATTATGACATAGAATGCTGGTCGCCTCCATCTTCTCCTTGAGTAAGTTCACAAGCAATTTCCGAAGCCATATGGCCTCACATGAAGTCGTGCTTGCCGCCATATATTCAGCTTCTGCAGAGCTTAAGCCACAAATTTCTGTTTCCTACTGCAACGGGAGGTCATTCCTGATCCAACACTGAAACAATACCCACTGGTACTTTTCCGATCTACTAGGCTCCCAACCCAATATGCGTAAGTGAACCCACTCAACCTGATGTCATTGCCTCTGATGTATTTCAGTCCAAGGTCGACTGTTCCTTGTAGATATCTGAGAACATGTTTGGCTGCTGCCTAATGAGCCCTCCTAGGTTCCACCATGAATTGACTGAGAGTATTGACAACATAACAAATGTCTGGTCTCGTGTTTACCAGATACATCAGAGAATCTATGAGCTGCCTATACAAAGTAGGATCAGCCTCATCAACTTCAGACATGTCAATTTTCTTCCAGTTGGTAATCATTGGAGTTGCCATGGGTCTACAGTCCTCCATCTGAAATCTTTTCAGAACTTCTGGAGTATATCTTCCTTGACCAAGGAAGATCTCACCTTTCTGCTGCCAGACTTCCAACCCTAGAAAATAATGCACCAGCCCTAGATCCTTCATGTCAAATTCCACAACTAAATTCTCCTTGTAGTCCTTATTGAGCTTAGATGATCCTGTTAGGAGTAGATCATCTACATACAACACTAGTATTAGAGGCTTATCCCCTACTCTCAGATAATAGAGATTGGGATCTGCGTCACTCTTGACAAATCCCATTTTCTGCAAGTAGCTGTCAATTCGACCATACCAAGCTCTAGGGGCTTGCTTCAGTCCATACAAGGCCCTCTTGTGCCTGAACACATGAGTTTTCTGCTCATGCGTCTCAAAGCCCTCTGGTTGTTCAATATATACTTCTTCTTCTATCACCCCATTCAAGAACACAGTCTTGATGTCCATCTGGTGAATCTCCCATCCCATTTGCACAACAAGGGATATCACGGATCTAATAGAAGTATGTCGGGCTACTAGGGCGAAGGTCTCTTCATAATCTATCCCTTCCTTTTGAGCGTACCCCTTAGCCACAAACTTAGCTTTAAGTTTCTCGATGCCGCCATCTGCAACATGTTTGATCTTGTAGATCCATCTCGAACCTACAACTGATCTGTCCTGAGGCCTGGGAACCACTTCCCAGACATCATTCATCATGATGGAGCTGTATTCCTTCACCATCGCATCGACCCATACTTGGTGCTGAGCTGCCTCCCGAAAACTAGATGGTTCCCCAACCTGAGCTACCAAAGCTTGGTACCTTTCAGGTTGTCTGTGCTGCCTCTTCTCTTATCATTGATGGGGGCTCCGACAAACTCTTCTGCATCCCTCAGAATTTGTCGTAATTCCCTGCTCGTCCTACCACTAGTAGTGGGTGGATCCACTTGCTCTCCTTCCTGCAAGTCCTCGGGAGATGTATCCCTTGGATCCGCATGCCTTGGAGAGGCACTTGTATTACCCTCCGCTAGTCGTTGTGGTTGGACCAGCGGATCCTCCTCAGACTGCGTATCAGAAGGCATCTCCCTGGATTTTTTGAAGGTCCTTTCCTCCATGAATTTCACATCCCGCCGTACTACAATCTTCCTACTCTCAGGAATGTATATACGATAAGCCTTTGCGTTCTCACTATATCCCACCAGATATCCATTTTCTGCAGTCTTATCCAGCTTCTTCCTCTTCCCTTCGTGCACATGACAATATGTCGCACTGCCAAAGATCCTAAAGTGGCCCACTTCAGGCTTGCTGCCAGTGAAGACACTTTCTGGATTGATCTTACCCAATGCATTATGAGGAATCCTGTTCTATACGTAGACAACTATATTACAAGCTTCAACCCACAAAAATTTGGGCATGTCTTGATCGTACAACATTGCCCTTGTAGCCTCGACAATAGTTCTATTTTTTCTCTCTGCAATTCCATTTGCTCCAGATTATACGGAGCAGTCCACTCTCTCTGATGCCTTCCCTTGCGTAGAACTTTGTGAAGTCTTTATTCGTGTACTCTCCACCATTGTATGATTGCAATGTTTAGATCCGCTTTCCTGTCAGATTCGCCACCAGAGCTTTAAACTCCTTGAATCGACCAAAGACTTCATCCTTGGTCTTTAGAAAGTAGATCCAGGTCTTCCTGGAATGGTCATCAATAAAGGTGACGAAATATTCGGCACCACTAAGAGCTGTAGTGCACATTGGTCCGCAGATGTCTGAGTGTATTAAGCTCAACACACTCTTAGCCCTATTGCTGCTTCTATGGTATGCTGCCTTGGCATACTTTCCCAATACACACCCTCTGCAGACATCGTCTCTCTTGGTGCTCAGTTCTGGAACTCTCGTGACAGTCTTCTTGAGAATTCTAAGCGCCCCATGATGCAAGTGCCACATTCTCCTATGCCATAGCTCATTCAAGTCCTTCTCATCAGTGCTACTTATCAGTGCCATTGGGGATTTGAGCTACAACTTGTAGAGTTTATTACTCCTGACTTCGATTTGTGCCTTCTTCTTCCAACTTGGGTGTTTGACGTGTACTCTATTGCCAATGAAGTAAACATCATAGCCTTTGTTTTGAAGCTACGACACCAAGAGTAAGTTCATCCCCAAACTAGGCACATGTAGCGCATTGGTGGTCCAAAGCTTATTAACAACTTCTGTTTGTAATACTATGGTACCTCTTCCAATAGGGGTACATTTTGCCTTATTGCCCATAGTGATTTTAAAGTTCATCTGCTCTTCTTGGTAGTTTGAGAAACATTCTCGCACTCCCGTCATGTGAACATAAGCCCCACTGTCAATATACCAGATCTCAGGAGAAGTAGAGCTTGACACAACAAATTCTTCTTCCAATCTGGATGCCATAACAGAAACGTCGTGATCCATCTATTCTTCCATGCTTCCCTTCTTCTTTGGAGAACTGCGTCAACCCTTCCGAGTTGCCGCTGCAACAACGTCTGATCTATGTTCTATCGCTCGTTCTCTGCTCTTGTTACTCAACTTGGCTCTGATACCATGTGAAAATTTCAATCTAGAAAATGTTTCTGCAGTGATAGATTTATTTCTCCTACTTATTATTTAAATAAGTTATTTAGAAAATTCTTCCAGTAAATTTCGAAATAAATGCTATTGCAGCATTCACTTAAGTATATGCAGAGAAAGGAACAGTAAGAAATACAAGCATAAGAATCAATCACATGTACACACTTATTTTTGGACAATTGTCCCCGGAAAAACCCAATGCGGGAAAACTGATGCAGCAGATGAGGGTTTATATATTATTCTTCAACAATGAAATTCTTTACAAGGAAAAGATCGGCATAATTCTTTAGAAAACACCTGAGATAAATTCTCCAGAATCCTCTGGAGATTTTCTGACACCCGGAAGACCCACTGCTTCCCTCTGCGTGACTCTGTGTGTCTCTTTGCGCAGAGCCTGCTTTCAGACTGCATCACTCAGCATGGGCTCTCTGCGCTGCCTTCTGTGGCCTTCTCTCCTCGACCTTTGTCACTGCTGACTCCCTCTCCTTCTTCTGCCTCTGCAACTCTGCCCAGCAACTCTCCCTCTGAAATCGAATTCTTTTCCTTCATAATTGACTTCCTTTGGGTTGATAGATAAATGTCTTTCGGATTAATCACATCATTAGGATTTGGTCGACGTTTCGAACCATCTAATGTGGTTCATCCTCAGGACAAGGTGAAGAAGGAAATCGATCTCATTGAATAAATATTAAGGATGCATCATTGCCAGATGATAGCTGTTAAAAACTAGCCGTTTTTTAGTTAATTAGTTAGATAATGATTAAAAAATTTAATTATTTAAAAATATATTATTTAGAAGGGTCAACAAATAATATAATAATTTAGTAAATTTATTAAATTATAAAATTAATAATAATAAAGGAAATAATATTAACATAAGGTGAAGGGACTAGCCGTTATTTAGTTAATTAGTTAGAGAATTTAAAGTTATTAATATTTAGAAATATTATTTAGAAGGGTCACCAAAGAATATAATAATTTAGTAAATCAATTAAATTATAAAAATAATAATAATAAAGGGAATAAAAATAAGGGGAAGGGGTTAAAAAAAAAAAAAAAAAGGGGCAGGGGGAAAAATTATAAATATTATAAAGAGCAGAGAGGGGGCACACTAAATATATATACATATATAAAACCAAAATAATAAAAGAAGGGGAAATATCTAAACAAGAGGAGATAGCATAAAAACATAAACCAAAGAAAAGGAAACAAACATAAGAGGAGAAAAATCAAAACAAAGGGAGGAGGAAAAAATCAGAGACAAAGGACAACAACACCCGGGGTCTGAATCACCTAGAGATACTGAGTGTATGCCCGACTTGCTTTCCAAATGACCCTCAACCTTCTTTTATAATCTTCTCATTGACGAATCAACGGCCCAGATTAGAAGTCTAATCAATGGCCAAGATTAAAACTTGACTTGATCTTCATTCTCTAGAAGATTCACACTCTGTTTTATTAATACCCATTAATTATTTAATTTCCCTAAGTTAATAAAACATAAACTGAGTGGAATTTCCACAAATGGTTTCTGGGTTCTTTGGCATACTGATGTCCAAGCCTCCTTACAAAATTTGAGACTTGGAACACTTTCCGATGCTACAAAAATAAACAGCTTCTCCTACCCCTATATCTTTGATCTAGAGTGTCTATACACTTGTGGGTGCCCCCCTAAAGGGCATTTATCTTACCATTTTCTGTGTTTTCTCTACATTTTTCAGATCTGGAGATTCAGAACACCAAGCTGTTTTATTAGTCACATCCACTTACCAAAGGTGCAACTCACAAAAACACTTATATTTGGTAAGGGTATTATTTGTGCACTTGTTTGTGTTTATAATAGCTGTATATCCCATGTTTTGAGTGATTTCTGCTCGCTGGTCTGCATTATTTATCATTTTCAGATTAACAATGAAGTAACAATTAACTCCTATCTTCACTCTAGACTCCATTATTAGACACTGATCTTTTAATTTCTTTGGTGAAACATCTTATGTAAGGAATCCTCCCATATCCTTTCAGTAGAGTTGGGTTTAAAGAGTGGGGACTTGTGCCGAGGTGATAGTGGGCACTTGTCCTGTGTACCACCACATTAGCGTCTTGTGAGGACCTTGACGAGACCCTTATTTTGGGCAGTAACAATATGTATTAGGGGATCCCATCCAAGCTTGTTTGGCCAAGAGTGGGCTTTCAGATGGTCTTTGTGTTTCATTGTTTGGAGATAGTGAAACACATCTTCTTGGAGTGTCAGTTTGCTCAATGTTATTGGTGGTATTTGTAGAATCAATTATCCAATTATGTCTTAGTGCATGTTTTATTGGCAGGCTGCCTGGTTGCGTGATTGTGAGTCCCCGGTCTGTTCTGTTTTCCAAGGATTTGGCAGTGCTTAAGGATTTCTGCCTTACTGATTGTTTGGAAACTCAGGTTTAAATCTGTTTTCATGCATGAGGTTATCTCATTGTCTGCTTTTTGTACTGTGGCACAAGGTATGACATCAGCTCCTAGCCATGGGTGCACTGTTGATCAAGGACATGCAATCCTTAGATTCCTTAGCTTATTCTGACTTTATTGCTGTTGTAGTTGCATTATGGAAGTGGTTATGTTATGATTTGTGTATATATTATACCCACCCTTTTTTGTTTTGCAGTTTGTGATTTTTTTTTTTTTGTATATAAGATGTATAATGTATTACTATTTTACAAAAAAAGAGAAAAATGAAAAAAAAACAAGAGAGATTATTACATATTTGACTATGATGTACTAACCTAAGAATATTTCCAACACAACACTGCCAGTTATGGACTGTTGTGTTGATCGATGGTTTTTTGTTAACAGTTACGTTGTAAATTTTGAGTTTCATTTGCCTTTTTCTGGTGTATAAATTTTAATGTGGCTTTGATGTTTACTGACTTTTGAGGAGTGCTCCTACATATGTTTTTCTTGCTGTTTTTATAACTGCATATATAGGTATTAAATGATGGTTTTTCTTATTTTTCAACTGCTTTCTGTCTTAATTTTCACTTTACAGTTTATTGTTACTCTTTAAGCTTACCAACTCATCATTTCACTCTTGTGGGATTCTTGTGTCAAAGTGCAGGGATTTCAACATGCAGGCATTGAATTTACAACAAACTCAGCTGAAATGTGAATGGGAAATTCAAGATGCCCATTTCTCATCTCTCACAGAAGCTTTAAGCGTGCCTGTACATATTTTAATCTCACGGTAAACTTTTTATGAACAGGAAGTACAGAGATGAGTCTAGAGTTCAACAGTTATGTTTAGGATCAATGTTCTTTTGCCAATTTTAGAGTTAACAAATAGCTGATGTATTTATGTCAATTATATGAAGTTTAAATGATGCTATGAGGCAAGGCTTGATTGATGAATAATTTGTCGAGGAGTTTCTAAATCTCTAGTGGTTCTGGACTCTGGACTTTATCAAGAATGGTTGTGAGGGGCTCTATGCACTAACAAAAATGTTTGTGTAGTGGAGTTATCTTGTTTGGGCTTAGAATATTCTGTGTGTTGGAACAGGACAAGACACGATCTCTCCCAGATGATACTGACCAGTACAGGCAAACACTCATGATTTCTGTTGTTTCGGGATTACACTATTCCTTTATCTATAGAATTCTTTTATGCTCAATTTAACAATCTGACTTCTTTAGTTTAGACTGCTAAGAGACTGCTGTAATGGCATGTGATCTTGAGGAAATACTATTGACATGTATCCTGAGGGCACAGGAGAGGTAAATTTCAAAGTTTTAATATTTAAGGATTCGTCAAAATAGGCCTTGGTTGTTTCAAAAGTATATACAGATAAGGAGGACATACCTGAATAAAAAATTCATTATTTTTAGCTATAGAATTAAAAATTGCAAACATAGACCAATAGATTGAGCATGGCGTAATATCCTTCTATAATTCTATTTTTGGGGTATAAAGTTGGTCTTAGATGTTATTTATTTTTATTTTTTGTTGCTTCTGAGTTTTTGATGTTGGATCCTTCACAATGTAGGATTTCATATGGGTACATGCATAACAAATAATAGAAAACTATAAGGGGAGAGATTAACAAGTGGTGCATGCTTTAATTACACATGATGTCGCGGCAAGTACATCTACAGGAGCCTGAGGTAGGCTATCACAAATAAATATACCACTTACTCATCTAACTATCTCTTAATATATCATTATATAACACCATAAGTTGGTAATGGTGATTTAAGCACCTAACTGCTAAGATTAAAATATCACATTGGTCACATGTCACTGACATATAAAGTGACTATATCACATATGTTTGGGATGCTTATTATGGTGATTGGCTAAGGAACAACAGTAAGTAGTGTTCTACCTTCAACATGTGGGTGATGGCAATCCACCAAGTGTTCTGATTGCCTATTGAATAACAAGAGGAATGTTCTACCTTCAGCAGGAGGGTGATGGTTTAGAGAAGTGGGCACCATGACTGGTTAACCAAGTGACCTGGTGGATAGGAGCCGACCCATATGTAGTCTTAAGGTTTGTAGATTTGGGTTTTCTCCTTTGTTTAAGAGTTGAATTGCAAAATTTTTGACTCTTGGGTGAAGGATGGGTAATAATATGAGTTTTTTTTTTTGTGCCATACTAACATACATCATGTACATCTGTCAAGATGGGTCACATGATTTTACTCTTTACATGCAATCCAATATGGATATTGTGTGGTTCGTGTTACCACATGTTGTTGCCTAAAGTGTACACCTAATGCGCAACGCTCAGAGTAGGGGCTGTCACTCGGATCCGTACTCGCTCCGTTTAGATTCTCTCCTAGCTAAGTCAAGGGCGGTAGTCCCTAAGTATGATTGATGAAAGAAAACTTGTTGAAGCAACAAGTCTAGGTGATCTAAGGGCAAGACTATTATTACTAGTGCAACTTGATTATGATTAGAGCAAGTGTGAATGTTTATGAGCAATGTGTTTTTAGATGGATTCAATTAGGATCAATGAGGCAATTATGAGATAAATATGATAGACCAATGCCTTAACAATGCTCAATGAGAATTAAGAAACTTGCAGATAGATATCTCAAGTCACAATAATAACATTGCTGGAAGAAGAGAAAAAGTTAGGCAGATCAAATGCAAGACTAAACTAGGTGTGATACAAGATCTTGGTTGATTTTAGTTATATGCCTAGTCTAGGTGAAGCCCTCTCCTCAATTGTCTTGAAGCAAGTCTCACACAAGGTTGTAGAAAGAAGTCCAGGGGAAGGAAGCTAAGGCCTCATTAACGATACCTACCCTGGATTTCTAACGACCCCGATGCCTCTGCTCCTACAAGGGATTGCCTACAAGAGAACTGCAAGGTCACCTGTTTTAGCTGTTGAGCAAGGGTCAAGCTTCACAAATTGGATAAAGAAGGTGGCCCTAACTTTCTATTCAACCAAGCTTATGCTTGGAGGTAAGTTTTAATAATGCAACTCTAATTCTAGAATGAGGATGTGAATGAAGTTAGATTGCTTCAATGAGATGACAAATGTGTGAGATGCTCCAATTATGAACAATGTTAAACCACTTGTAACCAAGATATTCAAATATCACTTATCAACCCAATTGCAACTATTGAAACACTTCAAAATTACTCAATGAAACAATTGCTGGAAATACTGAGAGGTGGGGGTGAATCCATATTTCTTTTCAATTGTTATTTTTACTAGTTAGATCACTTATAATTAGAACACAAAATGAACAATAAGAATAAATACTTTTATTAATCACAAATACTGAGGATTTCAATCCTGTTCTTTACAATAAATAATATAGTGTGGGGCTCCAACCCTAGATGAAGACACCAATCTTCAGTCTCCCAGGCTCCAACTTGTACTTTGCCAAGCACTGACTTGGACTTCACGAGGCTTCAACCTCAACGGCTCCAACCCTTTCACTAGTACAGGCACCAACTTGGTCTTCTTGAGGACTCCTATCCTTTAGGGCTCCAACCCACAACTTCAATTTGTCAAGATAAGTTCAGTAGTTCTTCACGGCTCCCAATAACATCTGCAACGAGCCTTGTCAATCTCTTAGCCAACACTTCCTTTTCCAAATCACTTCATCAATGACAACTTTGTCTTCTTTAGAAAGTGTCTCTACACCTCTTCATCATATCCAAACACTTTCTCCAAGGTCACCTCATGATGACTTCAGTGCATCATGGTCCCCAAGGGTGCCTCCAAGATCAGCTTCAAGATCTGATACTACAAGGTGTCTTCACTGCTTCAAGATTTGCTCCAATATGCACTTCTTTATACTTCAAGGTCTGGATATATCTCTTCGAATAGACTTTAAGATGTTCCTCAAATTCTCTTCTAAGGCTGCTCCATGACCTTCTTCAATAGCTATTCTAAAACCTCTTCAAATTCTGCAACCATGTGTTTCCAAGTCTTCTCCAAACTAAAACTCCAAGGATTTTCAAATCTACTCTAAGAGGTGTCTCAAGATTGCTTTTTTCAAGTCTGTTCATGTGAAAATTTCTGAATCCTTATTACAAAAACCCTACTGCAGTATTCTGATTTACTTCTCCTACTTGTTTGATTTAATTAACAAGTTATTTTCCTGAATTATTCAGTAAAACATCAAAGTAAATACTACTGCAGCCTACACATACATACAGATCAAGTACTGAAGAATTAAGCACATTCGACAAAGGACACTCAAGATTTTTTGGACAAATGTCCCTAGAAAAACCCAATGCGGGAAAACCGGTGCAACAACTCTTGAGGGTTTTATTATTTGCAGTATTCTGAATACAATCAAGGGCACTAGTAGTGGTTTGCCCAACAGAGAAACTCTCGACAGATGTACCTCTATCTCTCGGAGACAGAAAATATGGCTGATTTAACTGAGGATGAAGAACCTCGCGGGTGCCTACATAGTCACTGCGTCACCCTCCAGTGTGGCTGCATCACCCCTTCTAGATTTGCTGAATACGAGCCCTTTCTGGCCCACTGAAACCCCATCGCTGCCCTTTCTGGCTCTGCGTCAGCACCTCTTGGCCTGCATCACCCTTCTGTGACTGCGTCAGCCTCTGCGCTGGCTCTACGTGAGCCTGGCTAGGTCTGCGTCACCCCTGCTGGGCCTACGCTGCCTCTGCGTCACCCCTGCTAGGCTGCACTGCTCCTCTGGTACGGATCTGTCTCTCCGCCTATGTATTCTTGGCCTCGGATCTGAAATCCCACTGCCGATCTGCCCCTCACTGCACTGCAAGCTCACTCGAAAATTCTTAGGAAACCGCGCCCCAAAATTTCAACTTAGCTCAAGTTTTGCCACTCTGTGTGTGTCCTCCAATTGACCCCAAGCCTTCCTTTAATACTTTTCTCATTGAAGAATCAACGGCCGTGATCTTATCTCTAATCGACAACTAAGATTAGAAAATACTTGATCCTCGTCACTTAGAACATTCTCACCCACATGTCTAAATTAATTCACTTTAATTATTTAATTTCCCTAAGTTAGACTTAGGGTCTCCATTAAAATAATTAATTATTTGAATAACTTAAGCTCCAGGTGGAATTTCTCCAAACGATTTCTGGGTCTTGGAGATCTCATGTGTTCTAGTCCCTCCACAAAGTTTCGGAGCTAGAGCACTCCCGATGCTACCCAAAAATCAATAGTTCATGTGTTCCTTCAAGACAACTCCACATGTCTCCCAAAGTCTGCTTCAATTATGCTCTAGTGTCTGCACCAAATTTGCTTTAGAAGGGCTTTAAAAAGGTTCCTCTAAAAATCTTTCAATAGCTGCTCCAAGGAGAGTTCAAAAATCATTAGGACTTCTTCGAAGGATTGTGACAAGAGTACCTCCAAGTCTCATTAAAAACTAGCTCAGTGTCTGCTCCAAATCAATCTGAGATCACAAGACCGAACTGTGCACCAAAGAAGCCTAATAAGAGGGTTGAATATATCATTAGGATTTCTCCAAAGGATTGTGACAAGAGGCCTAATTACATGCCCTAGATTTAGTTCTCACACATCCGAGCTCACAAGTTCGATGACAGGATGTTGTAGCTTTTAACATGCTTCAGATCACAGGTCTGAGCTTCTACAATAGATTTGAGTTATTACAGATCCTTAACACACAAATCTGAGCTTTTTAAAAACGAGCTACCACAGGGAGACTGTCCACATAATGAACTATAATGGTGACAAGTCTCACAAATCAAGGTATGATGATCCAAGGTTTGTCCAAGCTTTATGCGGTTAATTGATTTCAGGTCTGAGCTTCCAAAGAGGTAATTGTTCGCAATGCGAGATCCCCACCAAATTGCTGTAGCTCCTAGCCTCCCACAGATCCGGGCTCCACAAAAATCTGTCCACAAATAGGTCCGCAAACTTGCAAATCCGAGCTCCAATCTGCAGGTGATTGTCCACGTATTAAGGCTATTTCTGAGGCTATAGAACACAGATCTGAGCCTATCTTTTAACACTCCATGTCACAGAATTTTAACCCAAAAACAAATCTTCAATTTAATCTTCTGCTTCCTTCAGTTCATGAGTTGTGAACTTGTCTTTATCTTTGAATTATCCTCGACCGAATTGACGATGAAACTGGATCGTCCGAGCTTCTATATATACGAATTTTGGCTTTAGAATGAAGGGACACGTTTTCTGGAGGGAGGCCGACATGAGTAACTGAGCATAGGTCGGCTAGGAAAAAATAGGATATAGATTACCTTAAAAATTCATTTTCTCCTAAACTACGGGGAGTTTGAGGGCAAGTGTGTAGGAATTTACAGGGTAAGTTCCGTAGATCAAGAACCAAAGGTCACCGCTCACAAACATATCACAAATTAGTACACCAGTATAATCACGTGGTTAAAACCCTCAAAGAGGGAAACAGTCCATGCCCTGAGCCAACGTGGCCACTTCAGGGAATTTATTAATATAAAAGAAAAGTTACATATGTTTCTCCCATAAATGGTTACTAAACAAATGACCCTCCATGCTCTTTAAATAGAGATCATGGACCAATCGGTTAAGCCACGGATCAAGTGCCATTAATACCGAGGTGAGAGATAACCGTCGGATCACTACAAATCATGACTGTCAGATTATAAGTCA
The DNA here is from genome assembly GCA_034641835.2 of Pinus albicaulis. Lineage (NCBI taxonomy): Eukaryota > Viridiplantae > Streptophyta > Pinopsida > Pinales > Pinaceae > Pinus > Pinus albicaulis. Next base: position 191,901,753 of record CM076575.1, on the reverse strand, counting down.
CAAATGTACATGGTATAGAAACACACTTTACCTAACTCTATACTAGACTAAGTTATTCTTAACTATTTCCTATGTGTCGGAATATCCTAACATCCCCCCTTAAGAACAACTTGGGATAGGATTGAAGGATTTACAAAGGTGACACAAAAGGAGCCTATTTCCTATGTGTTGAAATATCTTAACATCCCCCCTTAAGAACAAATTGGGATAGGATTGAAGGATTTACAAAGGTGACACAATAGGAGAAGGAAGGAGGCATTAGAGCCTATCCCCCCTTAATGACAACTTTCTTGAACTCCAAGCATGGATCGAAGTTTGGTAAACTTCGCTTCTGTGAGAGCCTTCGTAAAGATATCGGCTACTTGATCATTGGTCGGACAATAGTGCACTTCAAGAACACAATCATGAATGAGCTTTCTGATGAAGTGTATGTCGAGTTCAATGTGTTTGATACGCTGATGCTGAACTGGATCTTTACATAGCTGAATGGCACTCTGATTATCACACCAAAGTGTAGTTGGATGCTGCTGATGAAGACCAAATTCAGACAAGATCTGACGAAGCCACATGGCTTCCTTGCTGGCTTCAACTGCACCACGATACTCTGCTTTTGCTGAAGAAAGGGAGATGGCACTTTGTTTCTTACAAGACCAAGTAATAGGTCCTGAACCAAGAGTGAATACATATCCTGCAGTGGACTTCCAATCATTAGGGTCACCAGCCCAATCAGAATCAGTGAAACCAATCAACAAGGGAGATGCTCCTGCACTGTAATGAATCCCGAACTGAACTGTACCTCGAATATATCGAAGTATTCTTTTAGCTACTTTCCAGTGACTTTCATGAGGTTGGTGCATAAACCGAGCGACAAGACCAACGGCAAAGGAAAGGTCAGGACGGGTATGGGTTAGATACAGAAGTTTACCAACAAGTTGACGATATAAGGTAGCATCAACTTTAGGGGTAGTACAAGTGACTGAAAGCTTGACTCCAGACTGAAAGGGAGAAGGGGCTGGCTTACAGTCTTCCATGTGAAAGTGGTGTAGAAGATCACAGGCATACTTGGACTGAGAGAGGGTAATGCCTTCCTTGGATTGCAAGACTTGAAGACCAAGGAAATAATGCAAGTGTCCTAAGTCCGTCATTTCAAAATTATTTTTGAGGCTAGACTTCACATGGTTTATATGGTTTGGATCACTACCAGTAAGGATAAGATCATCAACATAAAGAACAAGGATGGTGAAGGAATTACCCACCTTCTTGGTGTAGACAGTGTTGTCAGAATGACACCTAGAAAAGCCATTATCTAAGAGAAATCTATCCATTTTGGCATACCAAGCCCAAGGAGCTTGTTTGAGACCACAGAGAGACTTCCTAAGGCGACAAACAAGGCTGGAGTCTTTTTGGATAAAGCCAGGGGGTTGTTCCATGTAGATTTCTTCATGCAAATCTCCATGTAAGAAGGCGGATTTAACATCCATCTGATGGACTTCCCATTTAAAGGAGGCAGCAAGGGAAAGAAAAAGGCAGATAGAATTCATTTTGGAAACAGGGGAGAAGGTTTCAGTATAGTCAATGCCTTCAACTTGTGAAAATCCTTTAGCGACAAGACGAGCTTTATGTCTATCCACTTTTCCATCTGGTCCAAACTTTGTTTTGTAAACCCATTTGCATCTGACAAGTTTTCTTCCTTTTGGAAGAGGAACAAGATCCCAAGTATTGTTTGCCAATAAGGAACAACACTCTTCATTCATAGTTTCATCCCAATCTGGATGGCCGAAGGCTTCTTCAAAGGTTTCTGGATCAAGTTTTTCTAGAACTTGAGCCAATAAGGAAGAGGCTCTTTCGAACTGAGAACGTGTACGTCGTCGATCGGCAGGGTCACCTGCAAGAGAACCTGCTGCATCTCGAGTAGAGCAGACCCATCTTGGAAGCAGTGGAGTATAAGGAACAATTTCATGAGCTGGAGGAGGATTGTCATCCTCGCTGTCATCATCTGAACTAGAAGGAATGCTATTAAAAATAGAAGAGAGAGAGAGAGGTGGCACATATGTCGAATCAGGCTCGCAGGCCAAAGATGGCACACTCGCCGAACTAGGCTTGCAGGTCGATACATTTTCATCAAACTTTACATCTCTTCTAATGATTATATTTTTGGATTTGGGTTGAAGAAGTCTATATCCTTTGACATCTTCAGAATATCCAACAAAAATACATTTTTCACTCTTAGGTTCTAAGGCTTTATGTTTTGCATCTGGAATATGGGCCCAAGCATCACTTCCAAAAACACGAAAGTGACTTACATCTGGTTTGATTGAGCTCCAAGCTTCTTCTGGAGTTATATTCTTTAAAACCTTAGTAGGAGTGCGATTTACTATGTAATTTGCACGGTTAATGGCTTCTGCCCAAAAATTGAGACCAAGTCCTTTAGATTGAAGCATACAATTAGCCATTTCTTTTAAGGTGCAATTCTTCCTTTCAGCTACACCATTTTGTTGTGGAGTATATGGAACACTATGTTGTAATTGAATGCCATGCTCAGTGCAGAAGTTGATAAATTTGTTGTTAACATATTCTCCGCCATTGTCTGATCTTAACTTAAGAATTTGATGTCCAGATTGTTTCTCAACAAAGGCCTTAAAGGCCAAGAACATGTTAAAAACTTCACTCTTGAGTTTTAAGAAGTATACCCAAGTGCGTCTGAAAAAATCATCAATGAAAGTTAAGAAGTACTTGCAACCAGAGAAAGAAAAAATAGGAAGTGGACCACATAAATCACTGTGCACAAGCTGCAAAGGGGCTGAAGCGTGCCAAGAGGCATGTTTGTCAAAACTATCCCGATGATGTTTTCCGAGTACACATCCGGAGCAAACACCATCCCGACAAGATACCATAGGAAGGCCCGTCACCATATTTTCCTTACATAGAGTTTGAAGAGAGCGATAGTTTAAGTGACCAAATCGCTCATGCCAAAGTTTGCTCACATCATCATTATGAGCAACAAAAAAAGAGGGAAGAGATGATGACCCAAAGTTGTCAAACTTATACAACCTTGTGGAATCATCAGCAATGCCAGTAGCTAAAATATGTTTAGGATCTTTGAGGTCCTTGATTACAACATCATGAGGTGAGAATTTTACTATTTTCCCTTCACCTGAATGAGTTATCTGATAAATAGAGAGAAGGTTGCATGACAAGGTAGGAACACATAGTACATCATTAAACTGACCATTATCTAGATGAATGGTTCCATATCCTACAACACTAAGAGATCTATCATCACCAACATAAATATGTTTGGTGTTACAATCATTTAAAGAAGAAAACATGGATTTATTTTTAGCCATGTGGTAAGAAGCTCCAGAATCAATGAGCTACTCATGAGAAGGAGAAGAAGAAGATACATTTAATGCATAACCAGATCTTGATGCTTGACAACCATAAGCAGAAAGTGCCATGCTTGAAGATGAAGGTGAAGAGTGCTCCAAATTGATGTTGTGCTTCTTCATTGCTGCTTCTAAGGCTTCCATCTTCTTAAAACATTTGGACTCTATATGGCCATCTCGGTTGCAAAAGTTGCAATGTCTCTCTGTCTTCTTCCCTTTGTTTTGATTTGCCTTATTATTTTGGTGATTTGATTTTTTAGTTTGCGGCTGAAATTGCTTAGGGCCCTTGTTTGGTTTAGAACCATATTTTTTAGGATACTGCTTCTTGGGATTCTTTTGATATGGTTGTTGTTGGGCTACTAAGGCTTTCTTAGAAGCGTTTCTAGCAGTGATAAGACCAAGGTGTAAAAGTTTTTCTTGTTCTCTTATCAAAGAATCACAAAAGGCATCAAAAGAGGGATTCTTGTAGGTGGTTCCTGAAGAAATGATGGCTTCTCTAGTGGAATGGAAGGCGGAAACAAATACAGAGTATGCAGGACCAAGCTTAGCAAGAATGCAATATATGAGGCTACCATCATCCTTTTTGATCTTACAACCTTCTAAAAGAATTCAGAGGGTCTTAAATTTGGACAAAAAATCTTCAATGGAGGAGAAATTATTGGAGTCCAAAGTAAGCAACTCATTTTCAAGCTGGTGGGCCCGGATTTGATTTTGAACGCCAAAAACAATTTTTAGCTTTTCCAGGGCCTCATTAGGGGTGTCAATGTCAAGGATATGAAATCGAAGATTTTGAGCAATGGACATTCCTATCAACCCTCGTGCTTGATCTTGTTTATTTTCCCATTTAGCATCTTTATCATCATCGGAAGGTTTAGTTTCTTGTCCTGTGGCTATTCTATAAAGCCCTTTACTTCTAAGTATATCTACCATGTGAGGTAGGCATTGGAAATAATTGGTGCTGTTAAGAATAACCGGGCATGCACTTTCCATTTAAGAAAAAAAAAACACTGAAGCTGAGAAAAGCTGAAACTAGCTGCTCCAATGGAAAGATCTCGAAAAATTAGGCCGTTTAAAAAAAACGGCTCGAAAAATGGCTTCCGGATGAAGAAGTTATGCCTATTGAAAAAACTGAGTTGTAGATGCTGAATAGTTACGGGAACGGGATGAAGTGCGGCTTTTTAAAAAAAATTCCGCCCCTTTGAACAAAAACTTTTTACAAAAGAAGCTTTAGAAGGAGACTTGAACCCAAGACCTCTATTCTCATAAACTAACCCCTCACCAAGTGAGATATTAAAAGGATCATGTTATTTTAGAAAGGAGGAAGGGGGGATTATTATTATTACTCTTCGGTGTGCGTGCCTTTTCCTGCACAAAAAACACAAAAAACGAGCAAAAAAAAAAAAAACGAAATGCAAAGCCTTACGGAAGAATGTTAGATTCTCGGTTAGCCTTACCGACAACTATCACTTTTTTCACTATTTCTGATTTCCCGAGATCGCACAAAGACGCGGGAAAAGAGCATACGTAGCAAAAAAAATCCCTTTTTCCTATTTCTGATTTGTCGAGATTGCACAGAGCGCACAACAAAGAGCATACACAGAGAAGAGGGTATAGATCCAACAAATAAATAAAACCTTAATACAGAAAAAAACCGAAATAAGCAGAACTATTAACAAATATAACTGCAAAATAGATGCTTTATACCTTCAGATCTAAACTGACATAACTTGGGCAGCCGAAAACCTTTTTGCATGAAACGAAAGGCGTTCCTCACTGTAACAGACGCTCCGGACACAACCGAGCAGTTCTCCAAGCCCAAAAATGTTCAGAAATAGTAGATCTACAAAACGACATTCGCATGCAGTCAATCGGCTTCGAATTTTGATCAACAACGGACGCGACCCTCAAAATAGCTCTGATACCATGTAGGAATTTACAGGGTAAGTTCGGTAGATCAAGAACCAAAGGTCACCGCTCACAAACAGATCACAAATCAGTACACTAGTGTAATCACGTGGTTAAAACAGTGAAATAAGAATCGACGACTATTCCGATTAGTCGCGCTTACTACTCTGCTCGGCAGGCAGACGAGCCGACTTGCCTCTGCGCGAGTCAAACTCGCATTGACCGAGTTTGACTCGTGGTCAACGCAAGTTTGACTCGTGCAGAGGCGATTATTCCAATTTTTTCCTAAATTCGCCCGATTACTTGGCTGCCATCTCTTCCTAGGTTTTTCGCCGGAAATTGTTTTGCTGCTAGCGTGTTGTTTTATTTACACGCACGCTGTTGAATTTTTTATTTACATGCACACTCACTGTCTTGGGAGCCGTCGCCATTGCTGGTGCTGGAGCCGCATTGCTGGTGCTAGTGCTGGAGCCGTCGCCATTGCCGCCGCTGGAGCTTGCTAGAGTTGCCGCAGTTGGAGTTCTTCAAACATTGCCGCCGTCGAAGACTTCAAACATTGCCGCATTACATCATTGTTGGAGTGTCTAATAGCCGCCATCGCTGGAGTGTCAAATTTCCGCCATCGTCGAAGAGTGGTGCAGGCTGCCATCGTCGGAGTGTCAAATTGCATCGGGAGTTCAACATTAACTTGTAAGTGTCAAGACTCGACTCAAATTTCAATAATAATTTTCTGTGGCCCTCCACGCTAGTCCAATACAGAGAATGACCCTCCACGCTGGTCGGATGGGCTTAGATTTAAAATTAATATGTTTTGTTAAGCTTTGGACAAATGTGGTTAACCAAAAATCAAACTCTTCCAAGTTCCAGATGTATAGGTCTCCGTGTCTGTAAGACAATAATTTATGCCTTTATGTCAATCATTCCTTCAAGCATTTATTTGTTGAACATGAAGAAACGAAAAGAGATATTTAAGCTAGAATATGTAAAATTGTAAATGACAGCAGGAAACCAAAGCCTCGGAAAAATTCAACAGAATGAGGGCATACAATCTTTTGCCTGTAAAAACTTCCAACTTCCAATAGAACTTGGACTGTGATTTATCATTTACCATATACCTATAAAATTATAAATTATAAAATTTAAATTGTTTTTTTTTTGTAAATAAAAATTTAAATTATAATTACTAAAGTCTAATACTGTATAAAATAAATATCTCCTTTTTTTAATAAATAATTATCTCCTTTTCAGATTCCAGAAAATAAATATCTCCTTTTTTAATTTTAATTTTTTTTGCCTTCTTATTTTGCAGGAAGTTAGGATTCAGGAACCACAACAATGCCGAGGGAGAAGGATTTTGCTTGGGCTTATTGTGACAAGATTCCCAGAAGCGCCAAGCTCCTTTGTAAATTTTGCAAAAATGAATGTAGTGGAGGCATCTATAGATTCAAGTACCACCTTGCACAGATACCCGGGCATGATATAGGTCTCTGCGGCAAGGTTGACGATAATGTCAAACACCAAGCAACCTTGGCCCTTGACATGTTGAGTCAGCATAATGCTAAGAGAGCAAAGCAAAAACAAGAAATAGGAACTCTTGGAGTTGACGTTTCTTCTTCCATTACCCCCTTTTCATCTCCTTCTATTGAGTCCTCAATGCCATTCCCAAGTTTCTCACACATGCCTCCAAGTCCAAGTCAAACTCAAGCCCAGATGAATCGACCCGAATTCAACACTGGAGGTGGAAACATAAACACTTTTTTTTCTCCCTGTACAAAACCTGGTTCCCAACCTACCTTGGATGGCACTGGTTGGAAAAAAGATATCCATAGACAGGCAAGGAAGGCCATTGCTAACTTTTGGTTCTATTCTAACATACCTTTCCATTGTGCCAGAAGTCCTTATTGGCAAGCTATGATTGATGCAGTCGTTGTTGCAGGTCTAGGATTCAAAGCCCCTACATCAGAGAGCCTTAGGACAGATTTGTTGTTAGAGAGTGTTGAAGATGTCATGCTTGTGCTAGCTGAGTTTCGTTCATCATGGGTAGAGACAGGGTGCACCATCATGAGTGATGGATGGACTGATCAGAGGAATAGAACTTTAATAAATTTCCTTGTATCTTGTCTAGCAGGCACAATGTTTCTCAAATCAGTGGATGCCTTAGAAAAGGTTAAGACTGCCCAACTTATTTGTGAAATGATGGAGGAATTTGTTCAAGAAGTGGGAGAAGAACATGTTGTACAAATTGTCACCAACAATGCAGCTAATTATATGGCTGCTGGTAGACTTTTTGAGATTAGGCACCCCACTATTTTTTGGACCTCTTGTGCTGCCCATTGCATAGATTTAATGCTTGAGGACATTGGCAAGCTTCATTGGATACATGAGGTTGTGGAGAAGGCAAAATCCATAACCAAATACCTGTACAACCACACTATTGTCCTAAACACCATGAGAAAATACACTGAAGGTAAAGAAATTGTTCGACCTACAGTGACTAGATTTGCAACAAATTTCATATCTTTGCAATCTGTGGTTGAGCAAAAGATAAATTTGAAGAGGATGTTCTTGGGACCTGAGTGGATGACATCTAAACATTCCAAGGCCCTTGAAGGCATTGAAATTGTTGCACTTGTGTTTAATGACGGTTTTTGGAAAGATGCCGAAGAGATTATTGCTGTGACAGAGTCCCTTGTCAGAGTTCTCAGGTACTTCGAGTCTTTTAGTTTTAACTTTTTCATTTTTTAAATTTCATTTCAAGCTTTCTTTTTATTTTCAAAGTTTCATATTTCATTAAATTTGAAAGCTTGAACTTTCAGGATGGTTGATGGTGACAAACCTGCTATGGGTTACATTTATGAGGCGATGGATCTCGCAAAGGAGGCCATCAAAAGAAGATATGGTGATGAGGAGGCAAAGTATTTGCCTCTTTGGGATATTATTGATGCATGTTGGGATAGGCAATTGCATTCCCCCTTACATGCTGCTGGGTACTTCTTAAACCCACATTATTTTTATGATAAGAGCAAATTTAATGAAGATGGGGAGGTTGGCAGAGGACTTATGAAATGCATTGAAAGGTGCTTCCCTGATCCAAAATTTCAAAGCCGTGTCTTTTCCCAACTACAGGATTATAGGACGCCAGCCAAATTATTTGCCTATACCAGTGCTATACGAGAAAGGACTAAGATGTTGCCAGGTACCCTGAAGGCTTCATCAATTCATTAAATTTGTTTCAAATTTATTTTGTATGTTAAATGTTTCATTAAATTTTGTTTTCTTTTTAAGTTTTTAGTATTTAGTACTTACTACTCACAAACACTTGGCATTTTCTAGGTCTTTGGTGGAAAAATTTTGGTAGTGATACGCCAGAGTTGAAGAGATTTGCCATTCGAATCTTAAACCAATCATGCAGTGCTTCAGGTTGTGAGTGCAACTGGAGCATGTTTGAGAAAATACATTCTAAGAAGCGCAATCGATTGACACAAAAGCGCTGAAATGACCTTGTATTTGTCCATTACAATCTATGACTTCGCAACAAGCAAATACTAGGTGAGAGCCTGAATTTGAAGTTTTTATAATTTGATTTGCACTTTAAAATTTAAACTTTAAACTTTAAAGTTCAAAGTTCAAACTTTAATTTACATTTCAATGTCTCATGATAATGACAGGTTTCGATCATTCACCAATCGACCTTGAGGAGATAGATCTGCAAACTACAAATGCATCAGATTGGGTCCAATTAGAGGAGGAGCCTCCTCTTTTAAGTCTACATGACTTGGAGAACTTAGAGAGTCAAGCAAGCGAAGGAGTGGGAGGAATCGCATCTAGTTCTCACTCTTAGAGTCTTAGACTCTCAGTTATTGATTTTTAAGTATTCACTGATTTGCTTGGCAGTATTTTGTAAACTTTTAGAAGCATATGCTTCTGGTTCTATGTAGTCATTGGTTAGGAGTCAGGACTCAGTACTTCGGATCATGTTTGGAGTCTGGACTCATAACATATATGAGATACTTATTCATTCATGATATTTTGGACATCTATTGATATTATGCATTGTTTGGACATGGCTTTATTGAATATCAATGAGAAATAGTTGTTTTAATTCAATATATGTGTATATCTTTATTTATTGAATTTGCCGATTTTTTCCCGATCCGATTCAAACTCTTCATTCTTTTGCCTTGCCGATTTATTGCCGATTCCGAGTTTGGTAACATTGGGTTAAAACCCTCAAAGAGGGAAACAATCCACGCCCTGAGCCAACACGGCCACTTCAGGGAATTTATTAATATAAAAGAAAAGTTACATATGTTTCTCCCATAAACGGTTACCGGACAAATGACCCTCCATGCTCTTTCAATAGAGATCATGGACCAATCGGGTGTTAAGCCACGGATCAAGTGCCGTTAATACCGAGGTGAGAGATAACCGTTGGATCACTACAAATCATGATCGTCGGATTATAAGTTACAAATGTACATGGTAAAGAAACACACTTTACCTAACTCTACACTAGACTAAGTTATTCTTAACTATTTCCTATGTGTCGGAATATCCTAACAAAGTGAGGGCTCATTAGAAAGGTAAAAAAGTCCTCTACATGCTGGAGGAGTCATTGTGAAATGATGTCTTCAAAATGATCTAAAAGAATTTTCTTTATGTCTGTTCAATAAATTTAGTACAAACCTTGGGAATATTTGAATTTTTCATATATAAGGTCAATGGGACAAGGATAAGGATCAAGGCACCTTCATTGGAGCTCCAAATGTGGTCATCAATCCATTTCATCAAGTGTAATGAGCTCACATTTGGTCCTAGGGCAAGTGTTCTTCAATAGAGCTAGTCATGTCATCATATTGTTAAATTTCTAGGATAAAGTTTAGGGCTTCTTCACTTGAGTTCTCCATTAGGATAGGCATCCCTATTTCATTAAAAGCTAGGTCACTATGAGCATCAATCAAGGAGGGATTGTCATCATATAGATGAGAGCTAGATATTCATCAAGAGCAAGGACATCATATTATTAGGGCAAGGGCTTGTATATCAGGCACATAATTAGCACTTAGGGATTATACATTAATCTTCATTCTTAGGGCATCATGGGCATCTTAGACTTCTTCATTAATGGCTTGACATCTTCATAATGTAAGGGAAACCTTAGCACCTAGGTTTTACTTCATTACAGGCAGCCTTAGCACCTAGGGTTTGCATGAGGTTCATTATCACAAGACTATTTGCCATTTCCAATAATGCCATATTGACATCAATGATAACCTTGACCAACAACAATGACAACAATGATGTTAAAGTGATTAGATGTGTTTATCAGGTTTCTCCTCCACTTATGTGATGTAGTAATTATAAACAAGAGAGACTTCATGATTGTACAAGAACACTGATGTAAGCGCAATGAGATGAGATTGCTAACAACGATCTTAAATTAGAAATTGCAACAAGAACTAGATGCAATGCAATCTCTAACAAGAGCGAGCGATAAGAGTGAGATGGTTAGTATTCTAACTAGAAGACAAGAGTCTATCCTTAACACTTAGATGATATCACAAGAGAGAAGCCAAAGCAATTACTTATCTACCAAATACAATGATTAATCTTCAGAGATGGAAAGAATGTGTCGGACCTCAAAAGATGCCACTGTTAGTCAAGATATTAGTCCACTGTCAATAAGATTAGTCCACAAGAATGCAATAACTAGAGCCAAATTATAATTAAGACTTTAGTAATTAATGTGTGATCAATTTTTAAATGTTCTAGGCTTATTATTATTAGTATTTAATGTGATTAGCCTCTGCAATGTAACACTTCAGATCTGATTCTTATTAGATAGTCTGCAATAGGTCACAGTAGGGGAGGATCAAGGCCTCCAAGCCTTGCGGCTCTCCCTTGGTGAATGATTTATCAATATAAGGACTCAATTATTGATGCTTTGGCCTTGAAATAACAATGAAACCCTTTCGAAAGAGCCATGCTAACCTGCAGCCACAAATGCGTTAGCCCTAGACTGATATGTGACAAGGAACAAACCTCCAATTGCTCGTGGCCAAGGGTAGGAAGGCCTCTAGACCTTGCGGCTAGGGCTTGAAAGGTGATTTGGTGAACCAACAAGCTCCCAAACCCAAAATAAAAAATAAAACTCTTGCCAGGGAGAACTCTAGGCCTGCAATCAAGCACAATTAGTCTACAAATAAAATATGCAAGCCTTCCAATGGATTAGAGTTTGTAATAGCATATTTCTCAATTAAAACAATGACAAACCCCTGCTAAATTTTTTGATTAGGTCTGCAAGCAAGGTTGGGTTAGTATTGGATCAAATGTAACAAGTTTGTGAGCCCTCAAAATCCTTGTGGCAACCCTAATAAGGCTTGTAATCAGAACTTTCGGCCCTCAAAATTTTTTCAATAAGCCTGCAATGCAAACAAGTTAGATTTGATGCCAAAATTTGTAAGAATAGCCACAAAAAATTATTTGCAAGTTTTTGAGTGATAAACCCTTGTGAAAACCCTGATTTATTGTAATATCCCAAATGGAATTTTTTTTCAATAAACACTTCACATAAAATTACCATTCACTTAACAAAAGATTTCCATGTAAAAATAAAATAAATAAAGCACTGCAATCTCACAACACAATGAATAGGAAAATTCTCAGCTTTATTATATTAGATAACTGGGATTTACATGCTAATACAACCCATATGGATGAGATAGAATTGGTCTCCAGAATCTGCTCCCATGCTGTGTTGGCCCTCCACCAAAACTGAACTGAACTGCCACTGCTAGGCTCTCTTGTGAATTCTAGATGAATTCACCAAGGGGAGATGGGTACTCGCCCAATCTCTCAATCACCCAAGGGTTTCTGTCCTGGGGCTATTGCTGAAGTAGATAACTGGGTTCTCAACCTCTCATACAAGAAGAATCTAATGGCCCCTTCCTCCTCTTTTTATAGATCTGATGGACGACTCTAGAAGCTCCTATTTTATTATTATTTTAATCGTTGAGCACATTTCCCTTAGTAAAAATATTCTTTTTAATGTGGGAAAATGGTAAATTGGCCACCATGCCTCCTCAAGTCACTGAAAATCACTTCTAGCCATCCCATCCTGTAGATATTCTCGTTCCGGTCCCAATGAGCTATTATTGCCAAGCATTCCTCCTGAAATGCCACCTTAGGTATAATTAATTGAGTTAGGCCCATAAATAACTTAGTTTTCCGAAAGTTGTTGGAATGCAATGGAACGAAAGACAAACTATGCGGATGATGGATCATACCTAGTGATTACCATCGGACCTCATAAAAACTCCTCAAAACCCCTCCAAAATCCCCCATGGCCCATCGATGACGCCAACCTACACCTTGTGAGAATTTATTAATATAGAAACCCTACTGCAGTATCTTGATTTACGTCTCCTACTTGTTTGATTTAATTAACAAGTTATTTTCTGAATATTCAGTAAAATATCAAAGCAAATACAACTACAGCCTACACATATATACATATCATTTACTGAAGCATAGCACACACATGACGAAGGACACAATATTTTTTGGACAATGTCCCCGGAAAAACCCAATGCAGGAAAACTGGGGCAACAACTCTTAGAGGGTTTGTTTATTAAGCAGAATATCTGAATACAATCAAGGGCACCAGTAATGGTTTGCCCAATAGAGAATTTCATGGCAGATGTACCTATCACTCGGAGACAGAAAATATGGCTAATTTAGCCGAGGAAGCACTCCTTTGAAATATGCTAAATACGAGCCCTTTCTGGCCCACTAGAACCCTAGCGCTGCTCCTCCAGCCTCTGCGTCAGCTTTTCCTGCCTAGCGTAGTCATTGTGCAGCACAGGCTGCCCCTGCGTCACCCTTCTGGGCTCAGCGATGCCTTTGCGTCACCCTAAAGGCCCTGCGTAAACCTCTACGTGAGCCTGGTTGGGTTGCATCCCTCCTGCTGGTCTCTGTGCTGCCTAGTTTGGATCTGCCAAGCAGTAGTGGGTTATAATTGCAATTGCAGCTCAACGATCTTCATCTGGAGCTCTAGTTGGACCTTGTCGACTTCGGCCTTGGAGTCTTTTATTGCCATCGCGAGCTTTTCGACTTTATCCTCTGGAGCTGCCTCGGCCTAAATCTGCAGATCAGGCAGTTCGCTGCAAACCTTGGTGATGGCTGCCTCCAATTTCTGTTTGTGTGCAGCTTCCTCATCTTGCTCCTGCACGACCTGCTGCTTTTCCTTAGACAATTTTTTTGTTCTTTGTTAACTTCCTGGATCATCAATAGGGCGTGATGCTCTCTTATTTGCAACTCTTTTGTGACGCCCTGGTGGAACTCGTGCAATGCCTTCAAAGGGAGCGCAACAAGGTTGAGGTTGGTGTTCTGCCAATGTCAGGCCTGCGCGTGCGCTTCAACCAAAATGCCGTGTCTTTCGTTCTCGGGGACATATCTTCGTAGCATCTCATCAGCCCCCATCTTCTATAAATGTCCGACAATCAAAGAAAAGTCGGCTGCCTTTAATACCAACTCTCTCTTCTGTTGCATAGTATACTCTGCAGGTGCAACTATTGTAGTTAGAAATTGAATGATATCAACAAAATGCTCATCTCCAACCCGAATTGCAAACAACTGTGCGCTAGACAATCCTTCCTCAATATTCGTTGGCTCTTCACTTGTCTCGATCTTGGACAAATGAACAGGACCTGCATTCAAGCGTCCTGGCTTGACTATCACTTCAAAATCATATTCTTGGAACAACAATAGCCATCGGCAAATCTCCCCCCCCAACACAGGCTTGTTCACCATGTATTTCAATGCAGAATGATCGGTGAACATTTTGAAGTGTGCTCCTAATAAATAATGTCTGAATTTTTGCAGTGCATATACCATCGCGCTCTGTTGTGGAATAATTCCTTTCCGCCTTAGACATTTTTCTGCTCGCAAAGGCTACAGGATGATCAAGATCTCCTTCTCTAGGCTGCGCTAACACAACTCCTAGAGCTATGCAGGACGCATCGACATGTACATGGAATTCCTTCCAGTTTGGAAAAACTAGAATTGGCGTAGTCACCATCTTTTCCTTCAGCACATCGAGGCTCTTTTGACAGTCATCATCCCAACAAAATGAAGCATCCTTCTTTAAGAGCTTTTCCATCGGCGCAGTGATCTTCGCATATGCCTTTGTGAATTTTCTATAATATCCTGTATGTTCGAGCGTCGTGCGTAGTTGCTTCACATTCTTTGGTGGCTCCAAATTGATTATGACAACAATCTTCGCAGGGTCTACCATCAAGCCCCGTTTGCAAACAATATGCCCCAATAATATACCATATGGCACACAAAAAATACATTTCTTCAAGTTTAAGGAATTTTGATACTTCCTATAGGTATCCAACATCAAGCGAAGGCTAGAAACATGTTTCTTTAACAACCCAATGACGATCCAGTCATCAAAATACACCTCCAAGAATTTGTGGATATATTCTTTAAACGCAACGACTACGATTCTGGAAAATATTAACAGTGGATTCTTCAATCCAAACGACATAAACGTGTACTGAAATGAGCCCCATTCAGTCGCGAAGGTGGTCTTGCTCCTATCTTCCGGCGCGATCCTAATTGATGGTATCCTGAGAACCCATCTGTAAAGGAGTAGCCTTCCTGCCCTCCAACATTCTCCAAAACCTCATTAGTGAATGGTGTCGGAAATGGATCATGCACATAGGCATTTTTCAACTTTCTGAGATCGACACAAATCCTTATCTCTCCCTTGGTCTTTTCTCCTGGACCACCATATGGCTAACCCACTCAGATTCCTCTACTGGTTCAATAATGCTAGCATTGAGCATCTTGTCGAGTTCTATTTATATTTTGGGTCCAGCCGATATGGGCGCTGTTTGACCGGCTTCGCATCCGGTTTCAAGGTAATGCGCATAACTCCCAAATCTCCTACAATGCCTTTTAGCTCAGAGAACTTTGTCGGAAACAACTCCTGGAAGTCATGCAACAGTTCAGTGACCTTGCTCACCGTATCATCGTCTCAGTAGTCTGTAATCTTCGCGAACTTGGGCTCCGCTTCTGAGCCTATGTTTACTTGCTGATTCTTGATAGGTTGTGCTATGTCAGGCATCTCTACTTCAGGTTCCGCGACCTTGCGCTATCCTTTTGATTCATGAATATTGACATTGCGCGAATCCTCCTCTTCTTCCTCCGCAGCCACATTGTAACATTCTCGTGCCAGTTCCTACTGCGCAACCCAGTCAGGCTGTACCGAAGCCGTTGGCTCAGTGGTAATTCAGAATATTCCTGTTTTGACTTCCCGAAGAGCGTCATTAATACAATCCCAACCATCTGTGAAGCTATAGGTCAATAAGAAACCTTCAGTTATCTCGTACCAATCTGTGGTACCATGGCGCAACTTAGTTTCAAGATACCACTTCTAAGGTATTATATCCAAGGTGTGGAAGAATATGTGTACCCATTCAGGTTGAGGTTTTTCGGCCCAAGCCGTAGTCCAGCGAGACAAATGTTTGCGAGGATCATCCTTACCATTGTACTTTTCGTGATCCTAGTTTTTGCATAACCAAACCAGAGTCTCATCAATCTTCGATATTCCTTCCATCCTCCTAAGTGTTCTCTATGCGTGCTCCACCACCTGGCTGGGGTGGACCTCAAAGCGAAGTCCAAAGCTTCATATCGCTGTTCTTCTTTGCCCTTCTTCTCAAACTCATCAAGAAATAAGTTAACATCCACAGTGCCATCATAATAGGGCAATTCACATACCTCTGATGTGACGCAACGAAGTGATCTGGTAATTCTATTACACAGTTTAGTAGAAACTTTGTGCAATCGGTTCTGCGAATTCTCCAATTCTTCGTCAGAGTCTGAAACACATGAGCTATTGCGATCCCAACTGATCCTTCCATTAGCGGTAGGATTGATCCAATCTTCATCCTGCACAGTGATATTATAGATGTTGTTGATATCAGCATCACCATATTCATTCTGAACTGGTTCTGAATATCGCTCGCCTTCAGAGGGGTCCAAAGGGACAACGACCCTAGTACCATTCTTCTCAAACACCTTCTTTCGGATTTTTAGATTGATTATGACCTCCATATCATAGGCCCAATCGAATCCAAGCAAAGCAGGATACAAATTGCTATCGTCAACAATCTCAATTACTTCGAAGTCTGATAACACACTTGCACCATCAATGTCTACTCCCACGCCATGCAATCGACCCATAGGAATAATTTTCTGTTGATTGGCCATTCTTAGCTGAATTGGCGACCACTGCAGCTTTGGGCGCCCCATTCGTTCCCATGTCTGCTTTGGCAAAACATTTGCATCTAATCCTAGATCAAGAATTACTTGGTCCATTTCATAATCTCCTATCTGCGCAGTTAATCGCATTTCTATGCCAGTTCGCTTCTTATTTCTGTATACCTTATTTACTGCACGCTGTTCAAGTTGTGGTTCTTCTTTGCCAACGCAGTTGTCAATAAGCTCCTGCAATCCTTCCACAGCCTTTTGATCTCTTAACAACTTCATACATGTCTGCAAAAAGGACTTCAGAATGGATGGATCAAATTCCTTTATTGCAATAATCTCCTTGGGTTTATTCTTCTGCAGAATCAGCTGTCTCTGCGTTGTTGATGTCGAAGCTCTAGGATCCATAAAATTCTTCTTCGCTTTCTTGAAGGTTTCTCTTTCGCGTTGTACATCTAACCCATTATTCTTTTCTCTAGCTTTTCGGACCAATGTATCCTCCATATGCTTCTTTCCTTCCACTTTGTCTTCTCCAGTATTTATACCGCTTCGTGTCACTATGTTGACACTTAGATCTGCTTCGTGTGGTTCAACTCTAATCATCTGTATGTTCTGGGCAAGCTGTTGGTTGTGCTTTTCCTGCATTTTAGCCAATAATACGGGATAATATCCTATCTCATGATCAAATGCGCGACAATACTTACAAGAAATAGCTGTGGGATTCTGAAAATCCCTGGTGAAATGTCCAGTTTGACCACAATTATAACATATAATCTGTCTGCGACCTCGTCCAACGCCTCTTCCTCGGCCACGCCCTCGGCCTTGGAAACCTCCGCGCGCTATTGGTGATCCTGGATCTTCGCGTCCTTCGACTTGCATTCTGTACGCCCCAAGACTCTGCTGCATCATTAGATCATAGCTTCGACAGTTCTTTTCTTCATGTCCCATCGAGCTACAAAATTTGCAGAACAATTGCTTCGGCGACTGGATAAATTTTTGCAACAAATGACAATAGTCTGTGGGGTGCTGGCCTGCAACTTGGCATAAGCTACAGCAGACATTTGGTCCCACACTCGGCCCAGCACTTGGTCTAGGCTTCAACAGACTTGGCATCCCAGTGCCCAAGTACTTTCTATAAACAAGACACTTATCCTTATAGTGGCCCTCCACTTTACACTTTATGCACCAAACTTTGAGCGCATGTCAGACCTAACCTCTTTTCCCTTCTTCAGGTCCTGGAGTTCCAAATGTAAGCTCGCCAACTGGGTCTGGATCTGCTGAACCCCTATACTGGTATCAACTACTAGCGAAGCTTCTAGTTTCATCGCAATCTCCAATGCTTTCGCTTGGGTTGCGATCTTTTGTTGCAACAATGGTAATCTAAGTTGTGGTAATAGAGCAACTATAAACCACTCCTTGTGCTGCTCATCAGGAATCTAAAAGCTGATTTGGCTTAAGTTCTTAACAACGTCTTGAATCTTTGATTGACTTCCCACACAGTTTCAGTGACCAATTGCTTGATCTCTTTTATTTCCGTAATACATTGGGACTGCGATTACGACTTCTTAAATTCGGCATTTAGCGCAACCTTTGTCTGATCCAATGTGGCATTCTGGTTCGTTGTGTTGAGATTTTGTGTATTTGGGGTAGCATCAGTTGTGCTCGAGGTCCCAATTTTGAGGAAGGATCTAGAGTTCACTTGATCTACAAGACCCAGAAATGGATTTGGGAAATTTCATCTGGTTTAGGAGATATTAAATTAATTAATTATTTTAATGTATTTCCTAAGTTAAAACTTAGGAAAATAAAATAATTAAAGTGAATTTAATTAAACATGTGATGAAATTGTCTTAAGTCACACGGATCAACCTTTCTTTTAATCTTAGCCATTGATTAAAGATTTAATGTTGGCCGTTGATTTGTCAACGAGAAAAGTATAAAGGAAAGGCTTGGGGTCATTTGTAAGACACACAGAGGCAGAGCACTGAAGCTAAGCTGAGATTCTAGGGCGGGGTTGCTAAGAATTCTCAAGTGTTTCAGTTGTAGAGAGGGGAATTTAGACCAAGGGGATGATTTGATCCCGGGGTCTAGAATACACAAGAAGCGGAGAAGAGATCAGGAAAGACAACGCAGAGGAAGGTAGCAACAACGTAGCGTATGGCGGGAAGAATAAAAGAGTAACAGAGTAAAGACGACAAGAAGCAAAGCAAGAGCTAACAATCGTACTAGTAGCGGCAATAAAACGACAACAACAAGAAGAATAACAAGGACAACGTGATTTTCGTGAAACCCTTCGCATTTACGCAGACCAGGGGCCGTAGTGGATCGCATCACCTGGCCTGGGTAACGTTACCTTCCCCAAAGGATGTCGTCGAGCATTGGAGGCCTTCGCAGGCCGACACAAGAGCCCGTGCGGTGATTTGGGGTTTCCCTAGGCCTAGATCCGGTCGAGTTCTGTAAATCCGCTTGAGGGTGTGGATCGCCAAGATATTGGTCTTGGGATCAACCAAAGCCGGCAGATCTAGAGTTTTCTCTGTAGGGTTTTCCAGATCTGGAACCCAGAGTTGTGCATTCAGAAATATTCTTAATAATAGAGCCCTCCAACAGCCAGAGACCAGTTTTCCCACATTGGGTTTTTCCGGGGACAGTTTGTCCAGAAATAACTATGTCGCTTTGTCTATGTGTGCATGTGCTTATTCTAGATCTGAATTGGTAGAGATCTGTTATGTGTTTTGCTTTGATGTTAACTTGAATTTATTCAGTTGATAACTTGCATAAGTAGGAGAAGCTTAACCGGATTAACAAAAATAATTTCTGCATCATAATTAAGGTTCAGAAATTTCTACACGTTGCGGATTATATCATATACCAAGACAATGCTCTGTCCCGCAGTGCTGTGATCAACTACACTTTCTTCATATTCTCATCAGTGATGTTTTGCGATCTCCACACTGCTTTTGTGACAAACCAAAATTACTCGGGATCATCTGATCCCTTGAAAACAGGCATCTTACCTACATGAGCCATGTAAACGGGGGAGGTGGATGTGGAGGTGGGGTGGAGGTGGGGTGGAGGTGGAGGAACAATATGGGGATGGGTTGTGACGGGAGTGGAGGGTTCCGTTGTAGTCTTGTTGGTTAGGATACTCGACTCTCACCCGAGACACCTGCCGGGGTCAAGTCCCGACAACGGAACCATTTATTGGCTTGATTAGGCCTAGACCCAGGTTTAGGTATGGTTGCGCGAACCAACAAAAATCACTATTACTGGCCCTTTCGGCAACGATTTGCTGCGCAGACCGAAGTCTCACCCGGGACAATATTAGAAGATTCTAGAACCAGGTTTCTACTTGCAAAGGGGATATGGAGTGTGGCTTTAGGGCTTATCTTCTCTTTAACACTTATTAGAGCTTCGCAGAACAAATATGCTAACTACACAGTTGCTGTTCAATATTTCTACTTAACTAGTTTTCAGACTGCGCGATTCTACTTGAACATGCATTAATCAACGTAAGAAACCATAACCAAAACTTCATGATGCAAACACAGATAAAAATCCTAACTTGGCACAGATAACATCAAAATACAGATAAAGCAAACATATAAGTAAAGAACACAGATCTGTCTTCAAGGTCTTCTTTTATTACTTAAGATCTTCTCAATACAACACTTTTTGCCCTGCGCACTCAGCTGCAGGGGTCTGCGCACACAGCTGCAGACTTTCTAAGGTCTCTGGGCACTCAGTTGCAGGAGCCTTCCCTTTCACACAAAAAACAAAATACCGACTCAATACTACCTTACATCCAAATGCATTCTATGGTCAATGACTTAGGACTTACTTCAAGATATATCCCAAGACTCCTTATATAGTCTTTTCTTTTACAATACCATGGTCTGAAAACCATGGGCGAAGCTCTAAGTATTCAAAATATTCCCATCCCTTTACAAAATAAGGGGATTTGATCCGCTCCAAAGCCCCTAAGACTCTAACATAGCTGTGGGCTGCGCTCTCCGCTCCTCAAAATGCGAATCCCTTTACAAAAACTTTGATCTAGGGGTACCCTGTCCAACAATATAAGATAGAAAAAACATAGCATGTCAAGTCAAGATTTTGTTTGAGTGCTGCGTACATTTTTAGTAGGGTCATGATAGAGGAGTTAGACAACCAATGTCACTAACATCAAGGTACATAGAGGGATTGGTGCTCTTGATTAAATACGAGTTCCATACCCTAGAACATGACAAGATCCAATGAAAACATTGCAATCCCCCCAATCCTGAAATCTTGAAAAACTGATAAGTCTGCTTGATTTTGAATGAGATCTAAAATTCTACTTTCTCCATATGAAATCCAATGAGGTCAAAACCACCCTCAAACATCCCAAGTCATTTCATGGTAATGTTAAAAATTTAAGTAAAAGGATGAAAATGAAGATTAAGGAGAATGCCACTTTTACTTTAAAAATTTAGCATTACAATGAATCGCATATCAATACTAGGGCCATAGGCTTGATCATTAGGCCGCCCCACTAAAAAATTATTGTTTCTTTGAAAAACAATTGTATTTGGAATGTTTTTGCAAAAAAGGCTAGGGAGCTCAATTTTTTTAGTGAGAGCGCTCCCAAAGGGAGTGCGCTCCAGGACGAGGTTCGAAGGGGGGTTCGCTCCCCTGCAATAGATGACATACCTGTTACCCACCATTTTGTGGGTGAAATCCCTAGGATAATTTTTTTTTCCAAGATGGTCATCAACCGACAAACAACAACCCCTTGTAGCCACCAACTAACTCGTTGTGCCATTTCTCCGCCACCTGAGCTAGCCATGTGGTCCCTCACCCATCTGTCACGATCGTATGTTTGAAGGTGGGCCTCCTGAAACTAAAGGTATACCTTGTCATTTGGTAATTGAGTATTGTAGTTTGCTTATCATGGACACTTCTGGGCATGGATTAATTGGGGGATTCAACAGAAAGAGTGGGTTAGGTCTGTGCTTTTGTCCCCTAGACCTCTTTTGGATGTTACCCTTGGATCTTAGTCCCGTGGGATCTCTTTTACTGACCTTTGGGTTTTAGGGTGGTACTACATGGGAAACCCCGTTTTTGGTTGCGTGGTCCTGCTCCCCCATCCACATATATCACCCCTCTTCTGTTTATTATAACCCCATCCATCATCTTTCCCACCTGGGTCCACATTTTTCCACTGGGTCCACATAGGTTAGCCTCCCCTTCCCCTTGCCCACACCTTGGGTCGGGCCTGAAACGATGCCCAGAGGTTGATGCAGCTGAAAAGAAAAAGTGAAAGCATAATTGGCCACATTCAATAGGAAAATGTACCACAAAATGCAAAAGATGGTCGGGACAAACACATTTAGCACGTGGGAAAAAGTGAAATGCATGAGCTCTACCCCATACCCATGGCCATCACCCTGGTTCCTATAGGCCCTAGATGAGCCCCCTTTATCATTCTAGATCCCATGATTGTCCCAACCCCTGGTGGGCAATGAACCGCCCTACCTTAGAAGGGGTATCCACTGCTATACCTTACACATCATGCTCTTATCTTTGAGCGCCTAAGCAGTTAATCAAAGAAAAACCATAAAAGACAAAATGCATATAAAGAAGGGTGGAAAAATCAAGGTCGAGGTATCTCATGCACCACGATTTCTTCTTCCTATACATTATATACCCAAGCGTGGGCTTCCCTTTACTAGCTACCCTTGTACCTCGACATGTGGCCCAAGATTGCCCCTTTCATTCCCTACTCCATTCATCTCTTTATCACATGCCACCACCATTTGAAGGATGTACCTTGGACATACTATCCCCTTTAAAGTTAGAAACCTCCTAATAGGGTACTTGGTTAACCCCCTTTGGAGCTTGGAGACATTAGCACATGTTAAAGCCCACTATGGAAGGACATGCCATTATGAAGTGCCCACCTGTTGTTCATGGTTTGTAAGCTCTTTAACTTGATTTCTTTAAATGACTTGTTGTATTGGAAGGAAAAGGGATGCGTTGGATCTTATGCAGAATTGCAGATGGTCTCCGTTTTAGGTTTGGCCTCCTTATACGGGGTTCTAACCCTCCAGAGGGCTACATTGGCACATGTAGGGTGTGTGTAGAGAGCCATGAGCCTCCATAACAGTAGACAACATTCTGTGGATTCCCAGAGATGTTCAGAGATTGCTCGTGATTCACCTATTGGAAGAAGAAGATGCACTTGGTTCACCATGCCTAGCCGACCCCACAGTTGTGAAAATTGTGTTAAGCTCTAGAATCCTATTGCAGCAACTGGAGGATATTCACCTAATTGTTAATTTTCTAACTTAACAATATTTTTGCAGTATACTATGACAAACACTGAATACATCACATTGCAACCTACACAAATAAACTGTGAAATAAATACAAGTGTGGAAACAAATCTGAACAAGCATAGATCACACAACCATTTGACACAGTTATTTTTGGACTAATGTCCTTAGAAAAAACCCAATGCGGGAAAATCAGTGCAACAGATCTGAGGGTTTATATATTATGCTGTAAATATTTTTGAGTACAAATCTATGATTGACACACCCGTCAAATCACAGAGAAACTGACAAAAGAGATCTTGTGAGACAAACTTCACTCCTCTATGGGAACCCGACACTGATCTGCACCAAGACTGGACTGCCTTGCGTTGCCTCTTGTTGATTTTATAGCATCGGGAAGTGTTCCAAGTCTCAAAGTTGGTGGAGAGGCATGGACAATTGCTATCCAGAGAACCCAAAAATCGTTTGTGGAAATTCCACTTAGATATTGCTATATTAAAATAATTAATTATTTTAATGCAGACCCTAAGTTTAAACTTAGGGAAATTAAATAATTAAAGGGTATTAATAAAGCAGAGTGTGAATCTTCTAGAAAACGAAGATCAAGTCATCTTTTAATCTGAACCATTGATTAAAGATATAATCTTGGCCCTTGATTCATCAGTGAGAAGACTATAAGAAGAGGCTTGAGGGTCATTTGGAAATCAAGTTGGGGACATTCTCAGTACTCGAAGGAAATCGATTATGAAGTAAGAGAATTCAATTTCAGTGTGTGAGTTTGTAGAGGTGGGATTGCAAAGGCAGAAGGAGGAGGGAGAAGTCAACTAACGGAGAAGGAGAAGGCAGAAGGGTGAAGGGAAGGGAGTGCTGAGCAGCAACACCAACCCCTCCACGCAGAGTTACGGTACGCAGAGCCGCTATGCAGGATGACACATAGGGTGTAGAAGGTCACCTCGAGAGTCGGAAATTCTTCTGGAGTGTCCAGAAAATTCATGCCAGGTGTATGCTAATTTACTTTGCTCACTAAGACTTCTGTAAAAGATCTTTTCATCGCTGAAGATAAATACAAACCCTCATTTGCTGCACCGGTTTTCCCACATTGAGTTTTTCCGAGGACAATTGTCCAAAAATAACTTTGTTCATATGGTTGTTTCTATTGTGCTCATGTGTTATTTCTGTTCTTCTGCTTTTGATTAGAGTGAAGTATTGCAACTGTGTTTATTTCAAAATTTACTGAAGTATCTGTAAATAACTTATCTAATAAGTAGGCAAAATTTAATCACTGCAGTAATAATTTTTAGACTTGAGAATTTAACATGGTATCAGAGCAAAAGGCTAAAGACAGAAAGGGAGGATCTGCTATGGACCAAAGATCTGACACCCGGAAGGGTTCACGCAGTCAGAAGGACTCACGCAGTCCCCAGAGCATGCAAAAACGCAGAGGGAACATGACATGATGGTGCTGGCATCCAGACTAGAGGAGGATCTCGCTTGTGTGTCAAGCACGACTCCTCCAGGCGTTTGGTATATTGACAGTGGAGCATCTGCTCATATGACGGGGGTTCAAGAATGTTTTTCGAGCTACCAAGAAGAACAGATGAATTTCTAGATACTATGGGAAACAAGGCCAAGTGTACTCCCGTTGGAAGAGGTACCATGACGTTTCAGACAGAAGCTGGCAACAAGATTCAGGCCACAAACGTTCTGCATGCACCAGGGCTGGGAATGAATTTACTCTCAGTGTCTCAGCTTCAGAACAAGGGTTATGACATATACTTTATTGGAAACAAAGTGTATGTCAAACATCCTAGCTGCAACAAGAAGGCACTTAAGGAGTCATAAATTATATAAACTCCAACTTGAATCCCCTGTAGCTCTGATTGGTAGTATGGACGAAAGAGATCTGAATGAATTATGGAACAGAAGGATGGGACTTCTATATCATGGAGCCTTGAGGATTCTCAAGAAGACTGTCATAGGAGCTCTTGAACTCAGCACAAGGAGAGATGAAGTCTGCAGGGGATGCGTACTAGGGAAGTATGCTAAAGCAACATTTCCAAGTAGCAGCAGCAGGGCCAAGAGCGTATTGGAATTGATACACTCACATATTTGCGGTCCAATGTCCACAACTGCTCTCAATGGTGCAAACTATTTTGCTACCTTTATTGATGATCATTCTAGAAAGACTTGGATCTATTTTCTCAAAACCAAAGATGAAGTCTTTGAACGGTTCAAAGAGTTCAAAGCATTGGTAGAAAACTCAACAGGAAAGAAGATCAAGAAGCTGCAGTTGGATAATGGTGGAGAGTATATCGATAAATACTTCACCAGTTTCTACGCAAAGGAAGGCATTAAGAGAGAATGGACAGCTCCATACAATCCAGAGCAGAATGGAGTTGCAGAAAGGAAGAACCAGACCATTGTAGAGGCTGCAGGGGCAATGCTGTATGACCAAGATATGCCCAAAGTTTTGTGGGCAGAAGCCTGCAATACAGGGGTATATGTGTAGAACAGAGTACCCCATAGAGCATTGGGGAAGGTAACTCCTGAGAGTGTGTTCATGTAATATCCCCAAAGGGAAATAACCAGTAATACACAGAAATATGCCAGACAGAAATACATGAAACAAATACTGGAACCAGATAGTAGATCAAGTACACATGAAATGCCAGAATGCTAAGCCATTTTATTAATTTCAGAACATATAGGCAGGAGTACAAGATAATCAGAGTAAGTGCACCTATCCTTGCCCCAGGCAAGTAGAAAGCTCTCAGATAAACAATGGCTGCAATAAGGACAGTGTCCTAGCTGGCGGAAGAAGATCTGCTGCTGGAATGCAATGAAGCTACTACCGAAGACCTGAAATGAGCTCTATCTCAATCCTCCTCCAAACCTCACCCACGTAAACGCTCGGCTCTCCGCGAGGACAAGCAGAAATCGTATGGAATGTCACACAAACCCTTCCGTATGAACAAATTTCGCCCTTCCTCAAGGCCAAAGACCCTGGAAAACGCTGTCAAGCCCAGCTCACATGACCCTGCTCATCAGATCAGCGTCCCTCCTGATGGATCAGCGTCCTATATGCTCAGATCTACTGGTTTTGAAGCCTCCAATCCAGATCTGCGTCCTCCAAGGGCAGATCTACTGCTATCTCTTCAGATCTAGGCTGGATCTGACAATATCTCCTCAGATCTGAACCATCCAAGGCTGGATCTGATGCCTCCACCGCATCTCGCACTCTCCAAGGCCGGATCTACCAATACCCTTCGATCTAGGGCCGGATCCGACATATCTCCTCAGATCCGAACCATCCAAGGCTGGATCTGATGCTATCTCGCCAGATCTGCACTCTCCAAGGCTGGATCTACCAATATCTCTTCAGATCTGAATCCTCCAAGGCTGGATCTAATGCTACTCCTCCAGATCTGCACCCTACAGAACCAGATCTGCAAATATCTCCTCAGATCTGCAATCTCCAAGGCTGGATCTGTCAATGTGCCTTCAGATCTGGCTCCCTCTCGCCTTCTCTCGAATGGGGTCATTCTTCCACTCCAAAATCGCGTAAATATCAGCGGGACTTCCTCCTCTCTCTCTCGAATCTTCATGGAAAAACCACGCTATCGAATACCAGAACGAAAGATATTACTCAAAGAAATAACCTACTAGGCGGCATCAAGTCCCCCCGGCTTTGGCGGTGAAACCGTAACAACCTTACCGGCAGCGGTGCACCTCCGAAGTCCCCCCATTCCAAGGGGTGAGATCTCCGACCGGAGACACTCGGTTGCACTAAACAGTGCTGCAGACCGACTAAACAACCGGCGTGCTGAAGCAGACAAAAGTCTAGCTCTCAATATCAATATCAAATCATGGATACCAAATGAAGTGGGAACCCCTCCTTTTATAATGCTAAACTCCCTCCAAAACCTTAACTGCGTCCTTCACCTTGCAGTTACCCTTGGGTCAGCGTGAGGCCTCCCCTCATATACGTGTGGACCCCCAAGGCCCCCTCTTTAAGTTACAACGTCAATCAACTAGGAAAGCACTTTATTTTATAAAGTGAGATGACTAAAGTGAGGTGATCCCTCTTATTTCTCACTTTATTTATTATTTCTAGCTAAAGCGGCAAAATAAAGCAAAAATGAAATATTCCAATTAGCAAAGCTAATTGGGAATATTACAGTTCACAGGCAGCAAGCCGGAAGTGAGCCATATTCGGATATTTGGCAGCATGGTGTATTGCCACGTTCCAGATGAGAAGAGGAAGAAGTTGGATCAGACTGCGGAAAAGGGTTATCTTGTGGGCTATAGTGAAAATGTGAAAGCATATCGCATCTATATTTCGAAAAGCAGGAAGATAGTAGTAAGAGAGGACGTGAAATTGATGGAGGAGAGAGCCTTCAGGAAATCTTGGGAAATGGCTACAGATACACAGATTGAGGAAGATCCACTAGTACAACCTCAACGGCTTGCAGAGGATGGGTCAAGTGCCTCTCCACGACAAAAGGATTTTGAGGAGAGTTCCTCCGAAGAAGAGCAGGCAGGAGAGTAGGTGAGACCAATGAAGCACCACTCGTATAAGACCCGCGGGTACCCACGAGTCTTCGCGGGTTATATAGCGAGCCGAGTCACTCGCATAGAACCCGTGCTGTCTACCCTTACCCGCGCAAACTCGCATTAAACCCGCCTACTCGCATAAGACCTGCGGGTTTCTCATAGCACCCGTATCGGACCCCCATAAGACTCGTCCCACAACAAAAATCATTTTTTTTGGATTTTTCTCATTTTTTTTTTATTTTTCTATTTTTTTGGAAATGAGGTGGAGGAAAAGGGAATTTGGAGGGAAGGAAATGTTTTATAAGCACCTTTCTCCCTTTCGGAGTAGCAACACTAGCGAAGTGAGCACTGGCGGAGTAGCAGCACATAGTAATAGCAAGGCAGAGTCACAACACAGGCGGAGTTTCAGCACAGGAAGAGTCACAGCACAGGTGGAGTTTTAGCACAGGCAGAGTCACAGCACAGGCGGAGTTTCAGCACAGGCAGAGTCACAACATAGGCGGAGTTTCAGCACAGGCAGAGTCACAACACAGGCAGAGTTTCAGCACACTGTCCAAGTAGGCTTCATGATCTTTGTTTCATTGCTTTGCAACTAGCTGCTTGCATGTAATTTTTTATAAATTTTATCTAATCAATTCAATTTTTTTTTTTTTTTTGTTCACTTGCAATTTGCAAATTTTTTTGGCCTTGTAGCTGAGTTTCTCAGCCACACAACGGCCCTGTGTGGCTGAGAAACTCAGCCATAAGGGCCTGCGGGTTGCCTCCTCAGCGCGCAAGCCCTGTGGTTGAGTTTCTCAGCCACACAGGGTCGTTGTGTGGCTGAGAAACTCAGCCACAGGGCCTACGGTCTGCCTCCTGAGCCTGCAGGCCCTGTGGCTGAGTTTCTCAGCCACATAGCGGCCCTGTGTGGCTGAGAAACTCAGCCACAGGGCCAAAAAAAATTGTAAATTAAAAAAAAATTAATAATCAAAAACCAAAAAAAAATTAAAAATATGAATTAGATTTTAAAAATTTAATTTTTTTCTTCCAGATTTCGTCACCATGCCACCAAAGGGGTATAGAAAGTCTCGTGTTCCGGCATGGGCACATGGTCAACGAATCATTGTCGGTAATGACCACCATGTGAAGGGCAATTATTGCAATGCCACAATGCATGCAGGAATAAACAGGCTAAAATAAGTGCAAAGAAAGGATACAGATCCAATTTTATTGGATACTATTGATTTAGAGTCTGATTGGGTTGTGGAGGAGGAGCCCCCTGATTTGAGTTGGCTTGATGAAGAGACTGAGGATCTCTCTAGTTTTCCATCTCAAATGGAGACTCCCAATACACCTGCCTCACAGTTGCTTCAGCCTTCCGATGCTACCATGAGCTCCACGAGGGCTTATTATAGGCGTGGTCGTCCATGAGTGATGAGACTCAAGATTGTTATGAGACAATCCTTTATCATTTATGACATATGCATTTGAATTTTGAACTCGCTGACATTTTCTATTTTAATTATGGAATCATGATTCCTTTTCTTATTCAGTATCTAAATGTTTTGCTTACAAAAATCGAATATGCTATGTTGTACTTTTATAGATATGAGATGATGTTATGAATTATTGCATATATTGTGGTTTTTATAACTTATAAGGATTAGAATTATCATTAGTTTCTTTTTTCTGCTTAAAATTTACCATATTTTAATTCTTTTTTGCATTTTGACGAGTCTTATACGAGTTTTATATGGGTTGTTCCCGAGTCTTATATGAGTCGACGAGTCAATGGTCGGACGAGTATTATACGAGTACGAGTCGTGCAACATTGGGTGAGACTGCCCACCACCAGTGGGAGACTGAGCAGAGAACTTCAACAAATTCTAAAGGATGCAGAAGAATTTGTTGGAGCCCCTAGAGACGAGAAGAGGGTATGGAGGCAACCTGACAGATACCATTCTCTGGTAGCTCAGGTTGGAGAACCGTCCAGCTTTTGGGAGGCAGCTCAGCCTCAGGCGTGGGTGGATGCCATGGTGGAGGAGTATAGCTCCATCATGACAAACTGTGTATGGGAAGTAGTCCCTAGACCACAGGACTTATCAGTTATAGGATCCAGGTGGATCTACAAGATCAAGTATGCTACAGATGGCAGCATAGAGAAGTTCAAGGCAATATTTGTAGCTAAGGGGTACGCACAAAAGGAGGGGATGGATTATGAGGAAACCTCGCCCCTGTAGCTCGCTACACTTCTATCAGATCAGTCATCTCTCTAGCAACGCAGATGGGATGGGAAATTCACCAGATGGATGTCAAGACAACGTTCTTGAACAGGGTGATAGAGGAGGAAGTGTACATAGAACAACCAGAGGGCTTCGAGACACATGAGCAAAAGACTCATGTTTGCAGGCTTAAGAAAGCCTTGTATGGTTTAAAAGAAGCCCCCAGGGCATGGTATGGTTGAATTGATAGCTATTTGCAAAAGATGGGGTTCGTCAAGAGTGACGCAGAGCCCAATCTCTACTACTTGAGAGTGGGGGATGAGCCATTAATTCTGGTATTATATGTAGATGACCTGTTTCTTACTGGATCATCTAAGCTCATCAAGGACTACAAGGAGAATCTGGCTACAGAATTCCACATGAAGGATCTGGGGCAGATGCACTATTTTCTTTGTTTAGAAGTCTGGTAGCAGAAGGGAGAAATCTTCCTAGTGCAAGGAAGATACGCTACAGAAATCCTGAAGAGATTTCAGATGGAAGACTGTAGAGCCATGGCCACGCCTATGATTACTAACTGGAAGAAGCTAGACACAACGGAGGATGATGAGGCTGATCCCACCTTGTATAGGAAACTCATTGGATCATTGATGGTCAACACTAGACCAAACATGTGTTATGCTGTGAATACCCTCAGTCAATTCATGGTGGCACCAAGTAGGGTTCACCGGGCAGCAGCCAAACATGTTCTCAGATATCTGAAGGGGAAAGTCGAGTATGGATTGAAGTACACCAAGGGCAATGAGGTCCAGTAGAGTGGGTTTACAGATGCAGATTGGGCTGGAAGCACAATGGATCAGAAGAGTACCAGTGGGTATTGTTTCAGTCTCGGATCAGGAATGACCTCCTGGTTCAGTAGGAAACAAAAGTCTGTCGCACTAAGTTCAGCCGAGGCAAGGTATATGGCAGCAAGCACAACTTCGTGCGAGGCCATATGGATTCGTAAATTACTCTTGAACCTACTCAAGAAGAGGATGGAACCGACTTGGATTATGTGTGAATATCAGAATTGCATTAAGCTCTCTGAGAATCCTGTGTTTCATGAACGGTCGAAACACATTGACATTCGGTGCCACTTCATCAGGGACAATTTCCAACGGGGAGCAGTACAACTGAGGTATACTCCTACAGGGGAACAGGTGGCAGATGTCCTCACTAAGGCTCTAAGTAAGATTAAGTTCACTTCCTTTAGAGAGAAGACGGGGATGGTCGAGAACCCCTTCCATTAGAGGAACGGGTGGTCTACAAAGACAAAGGGAGCTGCAGTACAGATGAGGTAGTGGCAGAGGCAGTGTCATAGGCAGCGGTACAGAGGGCAGCAACGCAGAGATGAGGGGTAGCAGCCAAGACATCATCAACGCAACAGATGTTCTAGAGTCAGAGCAGTACAGTGGTTTCTTGCTTAAACACTTTCCTCGCCAAGAGGGAGTGTTGATTTTATAGCATCGAGAAGTGTTCCAAGTCTCAAAATTGGCAGAGAGGCTTGGACAACACTTATCCAGAGAACCTAGAAATCGTTTGTGGAAATTCCTCTCAGATCTTGCTTTATTAAAATAATTAATTATTTTAATGCAGACCCTAAGTCTAAACTTAGGGAAATTAAATAATTAAAGGGTATTAATAAAGCAGAGTGTGAATCTTCTAGAAAACGAAGATCAAGTCATCTTTTAATCCAAGCCATTGATTAAAGATATAATCTTGGCCGTTGATTCATCAGCAAGAAGACTATAAGAAGAGGCTTGAGGGTCATTTGGAAGGACATTCTCAGTACCCGAAGGAAATCGATTCTGAAGTAAGAGAATTCGATTTCAGTGGGTGAGTTTGTAGAGGCGGGATTGCAGAGGTAGAAGGAGGAGGGAGAAGTCAGCTAACGGAGAAGGAGAAGGCCGAAGGGTGAAGGGAAGGGAGTGCTGAGCAGCAGCACCAACCCCTCCACGCAGAGTTACGCAGTCCAGGGAGGGACTGCACAAAGCAGCTACGCAGGATGACGCACAGGGTGTAGAAGGTCACCCCCAGAGTCGGAAATTCTTCCGGAGTGTTCGGAATATTCATGCCAGGTGTATGCTAATTTACTTTGCTCACTAAGACTTCGTAAAAGATCTTTTCATTGCTGAAGATAAATACAAACCCTCATCTGCTGCACTGGTTTTCCCACATTGTGTTTTTTCGGGAACAATTGTCCAAAAATAACTATGTTCACATGGTTGTTTCTATTGTGCTCATGTGTTATTTCTGTTCTTCTGCTTTTGATTAGAGTGAAGCACTGCAACCTTGTTTATTTCAAAATTTATTGAAGCATCTGTAAATATCTTTTCTAATAAGTAGGCGAAATAAATCAATCACTGCAGTAATAATTTTCAGACTTGAAAATTTCACACCTCTGCGCTGGTCTCTCTGCTGGCTAGAAATTGAAGGCTTCTGATCTCTAGAAAATCTCTCCGGGATCTGGCGCTGGCCCAACACTTTCTCCCCAGCAGGAAAGCGACTTCCCTTCTTTCTTTGGGTAGTGACTGCGTAAGCATTACGTCACTAGCTCTGCGCTGTTATTGTGGCTCTCTCTGTCTCTGCTTCTATGCACTCTCCGGCTAATCCTTCCAACCGGTATCACTGCCCCTCTTTGCAAAAGATCTCGTGATCAAATCTTCTCTCCGAGAATTGCTCCTTCAAGAAATCGATCTCTGATCTCCACCAAATGTGTTTTCCAAATGACCCTTCAAGCCATTCTTATAGTCTTCTCGTTGAAACTTCAATGGCCCAAATTAGATCTCTAATCAATGACTAAGATTAAATTTTGACTTGATCCGTTTGTTCTAAATCATTCTCACTCATATTCTATTAATTCACTTTAATCATCTTATTTTCCTAAGTTTAAAATTTAGACTTAGGCTCCCTTTAAAAATAATTAATTATTTCTATAGAATACAATCCGAGTGAAATTTCACCAAACAATTTCTGGGTTATTTGGAATACATGTGTCTAAGGCTCTCCATGAAATTTGAGACTTAGAGCAGCTACCCCAAATCAACACTCCCTCGTAGCGAGGAATGTGCTCTAACAATGTGCCCTGCTACACACTGCTTTGACCCTGAAGCATCTCCCTCTGCATTGCTGATGTTTGACACTGTTGCCCATCAACTCTGTGCAAATGCTGCATCTGTACTGCTGCTGACACTACCACTATCAATACTGCATCCGTACTGCAACTTCCTCTGAATTCTGCATCCGTGCTGCTGCTGACTCTGCCACTGCCAATTTCTACTGCACTACATCACAGTTGCTTCCTGCAACTGAGAAACATCCAAAATTGGACAAGTACAATGCATCTCGGTGATGAAGATCTAACTACTGCTAGCCTCTGTGCTGTCCTTCTGAAGCTGCTTCGATGTTGCTGCTCTGCACTGCGTCGCTCTGCGCTGCTGCAACACTGCTCTGCGCTACTCAGACTCTAGCGCTGCTAATTACTGCGCTGTCACTTCTGCACTCCTCTGGACCAACTGGCACCTGTCCATCTTGCTACTTCTGATTTGGACTCCCATAGCAAGGTAATGATCCCAGAGGTGGACTCCTCAAGGATGCTGCCCAATCTTGTAGATCTCTGGATCTACAAGTCCAAATCAACCCACCTCCCTCCTGGAGGTATATGAGCAATCATAGCAAATTCCTCTGCCTCTATCTTTGCTGCTCCGACCCGAGGATCATGCTTTTCATCCTTGTTCTTCTTTCTGAGAGGACACTATTTGGTGTAATGTTCCATCTTGCCACACTGGAAGCATTTGATCTTTAACAAATCCTTCTTCCTCTTGCGTTGCTCTGGATGCCCCTTTGATGCAATGGCCGCATTCTCTTCCTCCTCCTCCTTGATCTTCGAACCGCTGCTGTTGCCGCCCTCAAGATGACACTTGAGTAAGTCTCTCCTCATCTCTTCTTGCTGAAGAGATGCCCACATTAACTCCCAGTCCGACAAGTTCTCTCTACCCAGGATGCTCTGGACAAAGACTTGGTAATCCTCAGACACTGAGTTGAGGGCCAGTCTAACCATCTCTGTGGCCTTAGGAGTTGCTCCTATGACTGCCAATTGATCTCAGTTTTCCTGAAGTCTAGACAGGAATGGATCAATACGCTCTCCCTTCTGTATCTTGGTGGTCCGCATTTTCTCCTCCAGAAACATCCTTCGCTGCTCGGAAGATCCCTCATACAACGTAGCCAACACATCCCACATCTCCTTGGATGTCCCTTTGGTTGAGATGTGTGAAACAATATGATTCCTTGCTCCGTCGAGGATCAACCACTTGGCTTTGGCTATATTCTTCTTGAAGGTCCTTTGTGGTGCTGCATCCACCAGTTCAGCTTGAGCACTGTTGATAAAGTGCTTGAGGTCATGCTCATCTAGAAGGAAGGAGATCCTTTCCTTTCATATTACATAGTTGGAGGCACCCTCCAACTGGTCCTGGTCACGCAATTCGCTAGTGGCCATCTCACCCAAGTGTTGTCGATCTACTACTTGTCACCCTTTGTGCAGCTGGCTTTACACACTCCTTGTGGAGCAAGCCACAAAATCTGCTGCTACTGCACGGGGAATCTGAGTTTCTTGGGCAAGAAACTCACTGAGGTTAGAGATCCCCAAAAATTGTGTTTCAGCTACACTTCTTGATGCTTTGCACCGGCAATCACTGCTGCACAGTCAACTGCGTCACTCCAGCAGCTGATCTGCGTAGATTTGCTGCACTGCTCCCTCTTGCCTCAGACAAACAACAATCTGGAACAATCCTATCTCTTTGTCGACTCACTCAGAGAGAGATTATCCTGCTGGTCTAGCCATCTTGGCTTGGACTGCGCAATCAACTGGGAGATAGATCTAATGCTTACGCAGCGCTTTGATCTCAGCTTCACCAACACTGAATCTGTTGGATCTGTTCTTTGCTTCTTCTGCACTCAGCTTAAACAAGCTCTGATACCATGTGAAAATTCCGTTAACCTCTGGAATCCTATTGCAGCAACTGGAGGATATTCACCTATTTGTTAATTTTCTAACTTAACCATATATTTGCAGTTTACTACGGCAAACACTGAATACATCACACTGCAACCTACACAAATAAACTACAAAAGAAATTCAAGTGCAGAAACAAATCTGAATAAGCATAGATCACACAACTATTTGACACAGTTATTTTTGGACTAATGTCCCCGGAAAAACCCAATGTGGGAAAACTGGTGCAACAGATTTGAGGGTTTATATATTATGCAGTAAATATTTCTAAGTACAAGTCTATGATTGACACACCTGTCAAATCATACAGAGAAACTGGCAGAAGAGATCTTGTGAGACAAACCTCACTCCTCCACGGGAACCCGGCACTGATTTGCACCAACACTGGACTGCCCTACGTTGCCTTTGCGCAGTGACTGCGTCACTCTGCATCACAACAATGGCTGCCCTCTGTCTCTGCGCTAGTCTCTCTGCTGGCTGGAAATTGAAACCTTTTGGCCTCCTAAAAATCTCTCCGGGATTTGGCACTGGCCCAACGCTGTCTCCTCAGCAGGAAAACGACTTCCCTTCTGTCTCGGCGTAGTGACTACGTAAACACTGCGTCACTGGCTCTACACCGCTACTGTGGTTCTCTCTGTCTCTGTTGCTATGCACTCTCTGGCTCAGGAATCCTTCCAACCAGAGTTACTGCCCCTCTCTGCAAAAGATCTCGCGATCAAATCTTCTCTTTGAGCACTGCTCCTTCAAGAAATCGATCTCTGATCTTTGCCAAATGTGTTTTCCAAATGACCCTTCAAGCCATTCTTATAGTCTTCTCGTTGAGACTTCAACGACCCAGATTAGATCTCTAATCAACGACTAAGATTAACTTTTGATTTGATCCATTTGTTCTAGATCATTCTCAGTCATATTCTATTAATTCACTTTAGTTATTTTATTTTCCTAAGGTTAGTCTTAGGGTCCCTTTAAAAATAATTAATTATTTCTATAGAATACAATCCAAGTGGAATTTCACCAAACGATTTCTAGGTTATCTGGAATTCATGTGTCTAAGCCTCTCCACAAAATTTGAGACTTAGAGCACATCCGATGCTACCGCAAATCAACAGTTGTACC
This sequence comes from Pinus albicaulis, assembly GCA_034641835.2. Lineage (NCBI taxonomy): Eukaryota > Viridiplantae > Streptophyta > Pinopsida > Pinales > Pinaceae > Pinus > Pinus albicaulis. The sequence continues at coordinate 191,865,956 of CM076575.1, read as the reverse complement.
ATGCGCTTGGCAGATGACCCAAGACCTGTACGCTGATGTGGCATCACTTACACCATCATCTGAGCCATTGCAGATGGTCTACAGGAATGTTCGATCTATGTGGAGACCCATGTGGTTACTTGTGTGCCCCCACACCCATTGGGAGCACCATAGGTTTATTATTTGGAGAGCAAGGGCCAACCCCTTGCCCACTACTTTTGGGAGTCATATTCATTATTATGGCACTTATGGACTTCATTAGGCTTCTTAGAAGGCCCAACGACATGTACTATTTATCATTCAACCTCTTGAGAGGCTTATTCTTTTGCTTATGAGCTAGTTTGGTGGGCTTGTCACCAAACGTTAGTTATTTTTCACATTATTTTGTTCTAAGGGCTAATGTAGGCCTAATTAGCTAAATCAAACTCATTAGAATTGTATAAATACAAGTGATGTGAATTCATTTTAGCATCATCACTTGGATTGGACTTGTATCTCTTTAGAGAACTTCACTATCCTTCTTGGAGGACGAATTTTTGGAGCATTGAATGAATTTTGATGTTTGGATTATTTCTCGTCTTCTAGCTTCTTGATTGGCAAAGTTTTGACGGTTGGATATACTCTTAATACGTGTAAGTACATTTTAATGCTATTTTCTCTTTCTATTTTTGTCACAGATATTGTTGCTAGGATTTCGCTATGCTAGGGCTAATTTACTAGATCCATTTATGCGAAGCTGGGAAATTCGGTTTCTATATAGTGATGCTTCATGTATGGGTCATGTATTATGAAAGAATGTTCCTAGAGATGTTTCTTCAGTGAAATTCATCTTGATAAGCCATCTATTTTGGAAAACGGAGTATAAAGCTCTTGAAGTTGCTTTTGCTGCTCCACTAATGCTATGCGAAGTTGTCTTTGAGGCCTCCTTGACATAGAAAATTCAATATCCATAGTCATAATTACTCTTGACTCCAAATCTTCCCAAAGGACTAGGCACTGGTCCACCATAAAGGTGATCACCTTAAAATTATTTCCTTCTCTCACCTTCTCTTTTCTAGGTCTAGCGCTCTAGGTCTTCTAGGGAATCATTTATCTTGCAAACCATCCACTGGAAAGGTTTGATCTCTTGGCATCTTCTGTGTTTGGGGTTTCTCCTAGGCACCCTCCAATTTTGAAGCAATTTCGACTGTGGGTTTGTGAGATACCTCAAGCCCTAGCCTCAAGATCGATCTTGCCCTTAGTTTCCTTGGGCTAAAAGACGTCATTGGGATCCTCACCTTATCTTGTATTGAAAATTCATTCTTTGGTCTCTTTCCCCTTCGGAATAGGTCAAGTACATCATTGGTCACTAAACCCTACCCCCTTGACATACCCCCAGGTACACTTGGTCCCGTGTGGTCCCACAAGCTATTAAGTAATTCTTCAAAAACCACTTGGAATCCAAGCCTTTACAAGAATTTTAGGGTTTAAAGGCCTTCATTATAAGATACATTCCCTAAACCTTAACCTTGAAATTTCCCTTGAGCCCTTCCTTGAGAGCGTTCAACCTTGCCTTCCAAAGCAAGCAAGCTATATATCTGAGCCTCTCTTGTGAATATGCCCCTAGGATCACCCCTCACCCTATCATTGATCTATTTATTTTGTGGTCTTTGTTATATCAGGTCTCCTCCCATCGGTGAAAGTTCGTAAAAAGTAGGGAGCCTTAGCTGAGGTGACAGTGGGCTATTGCTCCATTGTTGCCCTTAATCTGGTAGTAGCCCTCCAAGGACCCCCTTTTAGAGCCCCTGCTAGTTTGAGCAGTAACATTTCTGGTGTCGTTTTCGGGGAGGAAGCAAGTCTAGCTCCCTAGTGAATCATTGAGGAATTGATTCATTGATGACATCTTGTAATATTCCTCTGGCAACTCCACAACATCCTTCTTAGAATGGAAGACTCTGTTCAGCAACCTATCATCGTAGAAAGGATGAAAGACCCCAGACTCCGTTCTTTGATAAGGGATTAACAAATTAAAACAAAAGCACAAGTTTTTCATTCTTCTCAACCTTTCAAAGATGATTGGGGCCCTGCTTAGCTCCTTGCCTAAAGACCCTGATAGGCCCAAGTTCGCCGGAGAGGAAGACCCCTAAGAGCATCTTTTAAAATTTGAGTACCAAACATGTGATGCATCTTACAATGAATTTAGCCGCATGATTGCTTTTGCCACAACCCTAATAGGAAAATCCCGAGTATGGTATCTATCCCTTCCCCCGTCCTCCATCTCTTTGTTGGAAGGATTTGTTGAAACATTCGAAAAAGGGTGGTACAATAAAAAAGATATAATTCAACTATACCAAGGGTCTCCTATCCACTAAGAAAGGTAATGATGAATCTGTTGCTGAATTCAACCACAAGTTTAACATGATCATTCGTTCTTGTTAATTTTAGATAACCATGGTATGTTCTATGCTAAATGAAGTTTACTTCAATCTTTCTTATAGGCCCAATTCAAATTAGCAATCACATAAACGTGAAAGTAAATGCTAATAGAACATACTAATAGATCGACAAAATACAAGCCAATATAATAAATCAGAATTTGTATTTCTTCTTGTCCAGCAAAGATAGAGAGACATGTTTGTTACAACAGTCAATAGGATGCCCTAGCCAGCAAAGACTTTCGCTGGTCAAACTAGATCTTCCAACCTCTTGGAGGTTCAGTCAAACAAATACAAGATCAACCTACCTTCAGTGTCACACATGTTGAAAAGTGTAACTAGGTCGGTCTTCATATTGACTATGTAATGATGTATTTATAAGACAAATATAATAAAATGTATGCTTTTTTTTGTTGAACTTGCTTCATGGGTTTCATGAGAAAGGTTTTATTATAGGTCAATAGACTTCTTCTTGATGTCTATTAGGGTTTGTCTTATGTTTATAAGTGTAATGGGTTTCATGAGAAAGGTTTTATTATAGGTCAATAGACTTCTTCTTGATGTCTATTAGGGTTTGTCTTATGTTTATAAGTGTAATTAAGAGTCAGGTATATGAAGTGCCTAGTCTGAAGGATGTGCTCCGAGACCTTGTGAAAGAATGGCTTATGACAACTGTCATAACAACCCTCATAAACGCTGGAATAAAATCTCTTCATGTCGGCCCTTAAATAGTGATGAAGTCGGCCTTCAAGTAGAATGTAAGGTCGGCCTAAAAAGGAGGAACTGTGCTATATATATAAACACAGAACCTGCGGTTCATTTGCAAGGAAGGTGAATGCGGATTTTCTTTGAAGAAGAGGAGATAAGAAATGCGGTCGATATATATGATACAGTGCGTATCTCTGTAATAAGAAATGCGGTCGATACATGTAATGAAGTGCAGATCTGTTCAACAAAGCATAAGTGCGGACACCTCTGAATTGAATGCGGATAAGTCTAAAACAATTTTGCGGATATGTTTGGAAGGACATGCGGATTGATATATATATACAGACATATATATATATATATATATCCGCATTTCTGGTATGCTGTAGATGCATATATATATATATATATATATATATATATCCGCATCTACAGCATACCAGAAATGCGGATATATATATTCCACATCTACAGCATACCAGAAATGTGGATATATATATTCCACATCTACAGCATACCAAAAAACATTGTGGACAGTTGATTGTGAATAGAAGATTAAGGAAGAACCTAAGTGCGGATATATACTAGGACAAGTTCTGTGAGTTTAGGCGAAGTGCAGGCCTGAAGATGTTATGCGAAGTGCAGGTCTGAAGGTTAATGCAAAGTGCAATGTAGGACTGAAGTGGAATGCGGTCTTAAGTGAACAAAGAGACAGCATGTCATGCGGACTAAACAACAGGAAAGTAAATTGTTTACGGATGACTGAAGCTAATTTGTGGAGAAGTGCAGGAAAGTGTTAGTTCAGGATTGCTGATTTGAAGAAAGAGTTTATTGGAGATAAGACAATCAACATAAGGAGAAGAGGCAGCAATAGTGAGGAAGGTAAATCTAGGTTAAAGGTCAAAGTGAAGATCAAGGTCTTGGAAGCACATCTAGGTTAAGGGTCTAAGTCTGGGTCATGGTACTTGTCATTTGAAGATCTATAAGAAGAATTCTTTGCGGGTTTTTCCTTTCCAATAGGGAGAGGTTTTTGCCTTGGCTCTAGGAGCCCAACTTCTGTGTCTCGTGCATTTTGATAATTGACTTGATGAAAGATTAACTAAGCTAAAAGAAAAGAAGACATAAATAACACAAGCACGCTCACAAGTAATTATCAAGAAGAGAATTTGTATTAACCTACAACCCTATAAATTCTCAACATGGTATCAGAGCTAAGGTGCTAGAAAGGGCATAGAGACACTCAAGGATCAGATTTCATGGATGGCATCAAAGCAAGGATTTGATTAGAAGAAAGGTCAGTCTTCCACAGTGAAAGAAATATTATAGAACCATCTTAAATGTGCTAGCAGATCATTGCTATCTCAAAGTATTGCCATCAAAAGCTTCAAGGCAAGTTACCTATCATCCTTTATCCTTCAAGGAAGCAACATAATATCCTCGTCAATCACCATTCAAAGGAAGTTTCAACCATCTTCAAAGTAAACAAGCTGTTAGAAGAAGAAAAGCATCTACTCAAGTAAGTATATCTATTAAAATGTTTCCTTTGAAAGGAAAGAAACAAACTGTTTGGTGTTTCAAACTTTCCATAGAAGACGAGGACAATGATGTCATTCCAAATTCATGAAGGGAGATATAAAGAGCCCAAAGGATTCTTATAGAATCCATAAAAGACTCTATCATCTTCGATGTACCAAATCTAAAGTCATCAAAAGGAGTATATAAGAAATTAGTGGAGCTATTCTCTGAGAGTACTGCAGGAGAAGCAATCTCTCTGATCAACTGGAGGAACTAGGAGAAGACTACAGTGGTGCTAAAAGCTCTATGAGAAGAATGGGGAAATTTCACTTCACAATTATACAAGAAGATAGAAGTCACACCATCCCGTGATTTAGGGTCTCTAAGTAAATAGATGGAATAAGATTGAAAGCCAAAGTTGTTACGTGATCAAGTGAAGGAATCAAGCCTTTGCAACCATGTCCAGGAAGAAAGGAAGATTCGGTAAGTTTTGGTCCTCAGAGTAAAAGAAGAAATGTGGACGAAGCACGATGCCTTGGATATGATGAACTTGGGCATTAAAATAGAAATTGTCCTTAATCTGAAAAAGGACAAGAGAAATAGAAAAGAAGCCCATGTCTCTGACATAAGGAAAGAACCTAATAAGAAAGAAGAAGCAAGTGATCTCCACTACGATTGAGATCATCTTCTCCTTTAAGTGATTTCTGTTGGTTATATGATAGGAAGTAGTGTAGCATCCTGATGAAAGCATGGTAGGAGCTCCTGGTGAATCAGCTCCAGGAAAAACCTCTCTGATAACATTACTAATGGAAAGCAGTCATCAAGAGCAAGGATCATCATGGAAACAAATTTCTGGGATGTGATGACATATTGATGGAGCAGGCCAAGAGAATGAAGCTCTTCATTCTTGAGAAATTGCTACAAGATGACTCAAGGGAAAAGGGTATGAGGTATGTATATATTTATATACTAACATTGGATGCTGTGAAGTCATGTCATATGGTTGCAGGTAATGAACTTCTATATTTAGAAGTATGATCTATGGAGGAGCATCTCTCAGTGCACGGACAGATGAAAATGGCAGCAACAGCACAGTGATGAAGGGCAGTAGGTCCAGCATCAGTGCAGAGACCCACACCAGAGATCAGTGCAGAGCTTCGGGGTGAAGCAAAGTTTGTACTAGAGCACATTCCTCGCTAAGAGGGAGTGTTGAGTTTTCTTGTGTGATGGGGTAGCATCGGATGTGCTCTAGCTCCCAAAACCTGTGGAGGGACTAGAGTACATGAGATCTACAATACCCAGAAAGGGATTTGGGAAATTACATCCGAGTTGGGAGATAATTAATTAATTAATAATTTTAATTATGAACCCTAAGTCTAACGAAAGGCCATCGCAGTAGAACGCAAAGGCTGACGCAGGGGCTTCAGGGGTAGCGCTGGGGTTTCTAGGGACAAGATTTGGCCTAGTCTTGTAAATCCCGTTTGAGGGTGTGGATCAGTCAACGTTTTGGCTTCAGAACAACAGGTTAGCTACAGATCTATAATTTTCTCTGTCAGGTTTATCAGTGTGGTACCCAAATTTGCTGTATACAGAAAACTCTTAATAATACAAACCCTCCAGCAACTAGAAGACCGGTTTTCCCGCATTGGGATTTTTCGAGGACTATTGTCCAGAAAATCTTGTGTGACTTTGTTTGTGTGCATGTACTTTTTCTGTTTTAGATCTAAATCGGTGAAAGTCTGTTATGTGTTTACTTCGATGTTAATTTGAATATTTCAGCGTTAATAACTTGTTTAAGTAGGAGAAATATAACCAAATCTAACAGTAGATTTCTGCATAAGCAACATTCATAAATTTTCACAAATCATTCCTAGTGATGTCTCAAAAAGAGGAAAGTGTATAATCGCCACAATCCATAGACCCTATGTCCTTGATTATGAGGACCATTGGCCCGTTTTTGAAGACGACCAAGACATAAACAACTTCCTCCAAGATCATGAAGACCCTTTTAGGAGAGCTAATGATATAATCAATGAACAACATTTTGATGGGAATGATGTTAGCATAACTAAGCATGATGACCAAGAACCACCTGATACGTTGGACCTCAACCTAGGATCTGAGACTTCCCCTCAGATTATCAAAATTCGAAGAAACCTATCCAAAGAAGAAAGAGATGAAATCGAGAAACTGTTAAGAGAATTCAAGGATGTTTTTGCTTGGTCTTAGGATGATTTAAAGGCTTATAGCCCCGAAATAATTCAACACACCATTCCTCTCAAAGAGGGGGCGAAACCTGTCAAGCAAAAGTTGAGGCGAATAAATCCTAAGCTTGCTCCCCTAGTCAAAGAGGAACTCCGAATAATGGTTGACACAGGAATCATCTCCCTCATACGACACTCATCCTGGATTTCCAACCCTATGATCACTCGTAAGAAGACTGGTAACATTAGGATGTGTATCGACTTTAGGGATCTAAATCATTGGTGCTTGAAGGATAATTACCCTTTGCGCAACATGGAGAACCTCCTGCAAAGAATAACTAGGTCTCAAATGATATCATTCTTGGATGGTTTCTCCGGGTACAATCAAGTGATTGTAAAAGAAGAGGATCGCCTGAAAACCGCCATCACTACACCATGGGGAACATACATGTACCTTAGAATGCCCTTTGGTCTCCTCAATGCTGGTTCTACGTTTCAAAGGGCTATGATTTCTCTTTCAGGGACCTCATTGGAAAAATTATGGAAATTTATCAAGATGACTTGACCGTTGCTTCCAAAGAAAGGAAATACCATTGCAAACAACTGACGAAGGTATTTGAGAAATGTAAACAATACAACATATCTCTCTATCTTAAGAAGTCAATCTACGATGTTGACAAAGGTAAGTTGCTCGGGCATGTGGTCTCCAAGGATGGGATTAATATTGACCCCGAAAGGATCCAAGCCATCAAGGATATCCCTTCTCCCAAAGATCAAAACGCTCTAAGATCCTTCTTCGACAAGATCAATTTTGTGAGAAAGTTTATACCAAACTTTGCCGAAATTGTTAAGCTCATGAATGATCTCCTAAAAAAGGATACTCCCTACATATGGAATCATGCAACAAATAGAGCCTTCAAAGAAATCAAAGAAAGGATTGCCTCCACTCCCGTTCTGGTTAGCCCTGGCTACACCAAGGATTTTATCATCTATTTCTTTGCCTCTAAAGATACTATCGACGACATACTTATGAAAAAGGATGAAGGGAACGAAAGGCCCATAGCCTTTATGAGAAAACCACTATGCGACGTTGAGACAAGGTACACGATCACAGAAAATCAAGCATATTCCCTTGTCAAATCTATCAAGTATTTTAGGGCTTATGTGGGGTACAACAAAATATATGCTTGTCCCATATCCTGTTGTAAAAGATGTGTTGTCACAAACTGACTGCCTTGGATCTAGGGGAAAATGGGTATCTAAAATTTAGGAGTATGACCTTGACATCGTTCCAAAGAAAGTCATTAAGGGACAAGGTCTTGCTGAAATGATGACTGAAAGCAACAATGAGGCCCTTAGGGAAGGAGAGGAAGAGCAATTATGTGCCACTACTCTCGATCTTGAAGAGGATGAATGGTATAAGGATATTGTTTCTTACTTGCGCAACTTATTTGCCCCTCCTCACTTAGTTGATCACAAGAGGAGAGCCTTGAGATTAAAAGCATCTAAGTTCTTCTTGACCCAAGATGGACTTGGATGGATGAGTCTTGACGGGGTAATCCTCAGATGTGTTAGTAGGGAAGAATCTGGAAAACTAATGAAAGAGTTCCATGCCGAGTTTTGTGGAGGACATTACACTTCTCGAATTACTACTCACAAAATCTTGAGGGCTGGTCACTATTGGCCCACCATCTTCTCTGACACCTTGAATTTTGTAAAACAATGCCATCCATGCCAATTCTTTGCTGGGAAACAACATTTGGATGCCATGCCCTTATAAAATGTGGTGGTGGATGCCCCCTTCCAACAGTGGGGCTTGGATTTTATTGGCGAATTCAAAGATAACTCAAGCCATGGGTATAAATGGATTCTCATGGCAATTGACTATTTCACTAAATGGGTTGAAGCCATACCGACCAAGAAAGCAACTAATCAAGTGGTTATGGATTTCCTCGAGGATAAAATTATTACCAGGTTCAAAGTTCCTACCAAAATCGTGACTGACAATGCTAGAGATTTTGACTCTATGGCTCTCACATCCCTGTGTAACAAATATGGTATAACATTATCATATTCATCTAACTATTATCCTCAAGGGAATGGCCAAGCCGAATCAAGCAACAAAAGCCTCATAAGAATTATCAAGAGAACCATTGGTGATCATAAGAGGGACTGGGATAGCAAGATGAAATATGCCCTTTGTGCTGATCGAACCACGGTGAAGGCATCTACTGGATTCAACCCATTTCAACTAGTATACGAGTCTGAGGCCAAACTACCTATGCAACACCAATTACCCACCCTTGAGTGTTTGAAATCTTTCCTCGATCAACAAGATGCCATACAATCCCGTATTAATCAAATCATTGAAAGCGATGAAAATAGAAGAAAGGCCCTTGATCAACTTGCCCGTAGTCATAATAAAATGAAAGCTGCTTTCGACAAACACGCGCAAATCAAAACCTTCAAACATGGGGACCTTGTGGTATTATGGGACAAAAGAAGGGAGAAGCCTGGTATGCATAATGTTGCAATCGAAATCGCAAGGAGCTGTTGCTCCATGATCTAGTGTCCGTTAGATCACCAGACACACAAGCACGACTAAGAAGATAAACAAGATCCCCAATACCACATGATTTATAAGCAGTGTGCAATTGGATCTATGCTATGAGGAAGAGAAGAGTACCTTGCCTCCTCACAGATTGGGGATGGATCTTGAGTTCGAAGCAGAATTCTTGCACTCCACATGAGCGATCTACCTGATCCGCTTCCGATCTCAATACCTGCACACAAACACAAACATACAAGGATGACAGGTGATCTTCCTCGGAAGATCGTTAGATAAACAATGATATTAAGATAAATCAATCCCATAAACTAAAACATTATCATATGAGGGAGAGAACATCGATCTTCATTAATCTCCAAACATGGTACAACGCTTCTATACCTCTGATCCAGCGTATCCTCTCCGCGATCCGGCCAAGTTTACCCACTTGTGATGGATGAGTATGAAGAGCACTCACATAGAAACTAAGACCTCACAAGCTCTCAAGGTGATAGCAAGATAACAACAAAGGATCAAGATCTCAGAGTGACAGCAATATGGCTCTCCAGACTAGCCTGACACTCTCAAACGATCCAGTAAAAATAGGTAAATGACAGGTCCCGGGAGAATGAATGTGGACGCTCAGGACGACGAGAAGTTAGAGAAAATTCTAATGGACGAGTCTTGGCCAACTCGAATTAGTTAGTAATCAAGGTGATCTCCTAGGGACTGAGTCATTTAGGAAAGTTCCCTTGACTGCAGGCTCAAAACAGAGGGATGAGGGCCTTAGTCGCGGGCACAAGAGGCCTAGGTCGCGGCTGAAGGCCCTTAACCGTGGGCACAAGCCTGCCAGGCCGCAGTTAAAGGTCAAACTGTCCAAATACTCACCTCAAGTAAGGAAAAAAGCAACTGATCATGAGGGCTAAAGGTTAGTGATGTAGGGGTAGCAAAATATGACAATTACAAATGCCCCCTAATGTATGATGTCAGAATGAGCAGCTGATGGCCGAAATACATTATAACAAAATGAGAGGTCAAAGCGGCAGTGGGGAAACATAGCCAAGAACGTGGATTGGAAAACACTGAAGCTGAAGTCTCAACTGTGCTGATAACATCCCCGTGGCGGGCATACCCATGCTTGGTCAGAAGAAGATACCGAACATGGCCGCCAAACATACACTGCGGATCCATTATATAAAGGACTAAAACATGGCCATCGACTAAACATACACAGTGGATCCATGTGACTCAATGAGCAGATCATAATCACTAAGGAATACAATCATGGCCTATGTCACAATATACATCAGTAGGAATATGGACACATGACAGACAGAGAAGTGTCCCAGATAGCCCTCAAGGTACATAAATGATACATAACTCCAAAGCAGCCTAGGAAGGATGGCATATAAGTGTGAGATGTCCCTAACCCAGGGTCTTCGACATAACCCCGATGGTACGAGTCTGCACATGCGAATATATGCGCTGAAGTCGAGCAATGGTAGAAATTGCCTGATTACCAACCAATAAGGTAAACTAGTAACAGACACGAGGGAATCCACCAATGAGGAAAATGGACCCCAAGTTATCTAGTACAGTCCACTAAGTGTGAATAAATGAGCTGATGTCGAACACCAGTGAACTCAACCAATCAAGAGCCAATGATGTAAACGCACTGTCGATCACGAGCAAGCGTGCCACTGAGGACTGCAAGCTCCGAGGTACTACCAGTTCCTAGATCAAGCTCCTGGATAATGAGCTGAGGTCGATAGGAGAAGATCTGTTGAAGGAGGGCCTTAATGTATCCCCCATCAATTGACACAGAATACACCAGGATGATGTGGTGTATGGATGAAGTCATGAAGCGATGAAGTACAATCGACACAAGGATGGCCGACTCAAAAAGGTCAATAGGCTACTGCAGATCGCCGACATAGGCTGAGACTTCCCTTGAATACATAACAACATGATACGAGTGACTTGGCAACATGACTATATGAGCATCATGTGATATCATGCAACAACATAGGAGGCATCGAGGCACGCTCCATATGAATGGAAGAGTAACCAACCGGAGGAGTAAAGAGACTCATATGGATGGTACAACTCCTAGGTAAGCTAAAACCCAACTGTAAGATAATGAGATAGACAGGTGCTTTGTTCAAGGGTGACGCAATTAACGGTGCCAATGGATGAAAAATGAAGATAGATGTTCCCTCCCTTCTTTGTTTTTTTATAAGTTCCTTTTTCGTAACTAGTCTAGCCCAGTCCGGAAAAGGGTTAAATTTATACTGGATAGAGGACACTTCAAATACTTTAACGAGCATGAAGTAGACAAATTCACTCGACAATCTTTTCTAAGTTAAGGAGTCTAAAAAGAGCTTAAAGGAAACTCCTCCTGGAGGAACGAGTGGTATAAAGGGAAGCAATTGGTACTGGTAGTGGTGGAATGCTCATGACATAAGGTGGACACGAGGCTGGCTAATAGGACCACTCATCGTAGCGGTTCCTCCGGGAAATGGAAAAACACCAAGTGAATGTGTACGGTAGGCCAAGCAGATGACGACGATGGATAAGTGAAACTAAGGCTCAAACTATAGAAGTAGACTAATAGAGTGTGGAATCCTCCTAGGGTATAGCCAGAAATAAAACAAAGAAGAGGACATGAGGCTCAATTTCGAAGTCATGGCGGGTCAGAAGGAGGGATTCCGAGAGTGATAAAAAATGATTGCATGGACACCAATACGACAAAAATGGTGCTAACTACGATATCCATGAGTGGGTAAGCTATACCGCCAAGCTATGACATGCATACAGGAAATGGCGAAAGTTGCAACATGACGGGGTCGGACCTAAGGCATAAATAATGCTGACGGTCAAAATGCAGAATTGACAAAAGTGACCTACCCCTATATGCCAATAAAAGGATCATACCTCAGGCCTGGTGTAATAAGAGATATCCTCTCAAGATAGAAGAAAAAAGTTGACTCCCAAGTCCTCCTGCAAAAGGTAAACTCAAAAACATATCATAACCAAAAATTAAAAAGGAATATTCCTCAAGATGCCAAAAAAGGTTTTAAAAGGAGCTCATACCTCTCTATTTGATCATTGTGAAGTTTGTGAAGAAAGGAGGTGTGAGCTTCCAAGGGTTTGAGAGCAAGAGCAAGGAGGAGCAAGCGGTCATCTTCAAGCAAGTAGCGAATCACCTCCCTCTCAATGATTTCTGCACGTGAATGTTGAGCCACTGTGTTTGGAAGTAGGGGGTTCGAAATTTTTGAGGAAAACTTCCCCTAGCCGCGGGCTTGCTATGGGCAGCTTGCAGCCAAAGGGGCCTAGCTGCGGGCATGCTACGGGTTGCCCGCGGCCAAAGCCGTGAGCTGCCTGTGTCAAGGCCACTACCAGGGGGCAAAATAGGGAATTTATTTATCAATTTGTTCTCAAGTGATTTTGCTGTGTTTTCCTTTAATTTTACGGTGACTGATACACATAATGTGGGTGTAGGAGCAACCATGATTTTTGAATGGAGATAAGATAAGATAAGATAAGATAATTTTATTAATGTCCAACGAAGGACCACAAAAAGGTCAACGGGACTGCCGATTACAATGATTACAACATGCCTAGCCGGTGGACCAAACGGTCCCCTTCCTTTATAAAAGCAGACAATACAAATTACAAAGAGTGCCAATGTAAAGTGAGAGCTAGATGACTAAAGCATCATGACAATGAGCTATGATGAAGTAGTCCTGGAGGAGAAAGAGGAGCCTCCTGAAGGAGGGGAGACTCCTACTCTTAGCATCCGAGGCTGATAGAAGAGGACTGAAGGAAACTTGTCAATGTCTGTTGTTCCAAGGAGGAACTGGACTGTTGTAGGTGCCGTCTGGAAGATTTGGGGCGTCCCCTGGAGGAGGGTTTGGCCCTGGAATGCTGGTGGGGTCTAGTGGGACGAGTCCCCTGGATCCGCACTGATCTACAGTCATGGTCTATGGATCGATCAGTGGTTCTCTTGGTGCCCCGCGAAGCCAGGAGTACCCTGAAGAAATCTTTGATCCTCTGTGTGGTGTCCGAAACGGAAGGAGGCTGGAGTAGAAGCGAACAGTGCCTGAGGGCCTCCCGAAGGTAAAGTGCCAGGCATCTCTGGTCAACGTATCTAAAGAAGCTGGCCAGACCCTGGGGGCCCCTGAGAATGAAATCCAAGCTATGGCCCACGGGCCAACCATCAACACCTTGAGGGAATGTGGTTTATTGAAGTTCTTTAGAATCCTGAGCATTTCCAGTCAAGACCATCTCTTGTCATACATTGTGCAGTGGTGGGATGTGGACACTCAACACTTCATCGTTGGGCCAGAGAGATTCACCATAAAAGCCTCAACAATATATTTTCTCAACGGTTTATCGAGGCGGGGAGCTCCAGTTGTGTTGACAGGGGTTCGAAGCAATACAGGGGCAACAATCAGAAGTATGAGGCTGCCCATTGCAGGCAAGTGGAAGGGGCTGAGAAAGACAGGATCCACATAGAAGAGATAGCGGGGTTGACCCTTCGGACCATAGCCTATACCATGACCTGAGTAGCAGGGTCAATATCACCCCATGTAATGACAATTCCACAATTTGAGCTGAGTGTACGATGTTTGGAACCCACCTTGTTCAACTGGTGTGATGGGATGGTGGCTAGTATGAAGGCTCAACTTACAAAACTGAAGAGGAGAAGGAGTGATACTTGCGATTATGGGGGTGTATTGGTAAGATTTTTTTTCGAGAGGATTGCAGTGATGAGGCCCCAAACACTTCATCGTTGGGCCAGAGAGATTCACCATAGAAGCCTCAAACATATATTTTTTCACCGATTTATTGAGGCGGGGAGCTCCATTTGTGTTGACAGGGGTTCGAAGCAATACAGGGGCAACAATCATAAGTATGTGGGCTGCCCATTGCAGGCAAGTGGAAGGGGCTGAGAGAGACAAGATCCACATCGAAGAGATAGCGGACTTGACCCTTTGTACCATAGCCTATACCATGACCCGAGTAGCAGGGTCAATATCACCCCATGTAGTGACAATTCCACAGTTTGAGTTGAGTGTACGATGTTTGGAACCCACCTTGTTCAACTGGTGTGATGGGACAGTGTATGAAGGCTCAACTTACAAAGCTGAAGAGGAGAAGGAGTGATACTTGCGTTATGGGGGTGTATTGGTAAGCTTTTTTTCGAGAGGATTGTAGTGATGAGGCCTCAAAACACTGGATTATGCAACTTCTCCACCGACAAGACAATCTCGTATGGCTAGATGGTTTCATGCTTTACCACGGGATGACGGAGTGCATACACTAGCAGGCACACATGCACATACTGGAAATGGATGAGAGAAGCTACATTGCCAGTGGATGATTACCCATATGATGGGGTGGACTTCATGGGAGATCCTAACATAGTCTTGCCCCCTGGTGAAGGTTTCGATTGGAGAGGTAATTTTTTTTTTTGGATTTTTAATGTTTTGTAGTTTTTTGGGAATTTTGAAATATTTGATGTTTTAGGTTTTCTAATGAGAGTACATAGTTACTAATGAAATGTTTTTTGACATGTAGATGTGGCACCTACACACCCGATCGGATATTCTCCATTGAGGAGACATGTACCACAAGCCCCGACCCTAGCACCGATAGAGGAGATCGAAGATGAGGATGAGGAGCTACGAGAGTTTACTCGAAATGTCGAGGGACTGACTTTGGGGGTTCCTCCGAGGAGGCTGGATGAAACTCCTCGACACATGCAGAGGCACACCGTAGGAGTGGCCTCATCTCATCGTCGTGGTCTACTCCGCCGCATCTTGAATGCGGTTTATGTTATCATGAGCACCACTGAGTGGGGGCAGTAGCACATAGTTGTGCAGTTTTGATGTACTAGCATGTGTATGGCATAGTAGCCAAGGCCTTAGTTGCCTAATTTTGAACTTATGTACTAAAGTTTTTGATATAATAAGATATCAGTTTCTATGTGTTTGTTTCTACTGTGTATGTACAATAGATTTTTAAATGTTCATGTGAATGGTTTAAAATGTTAAACATGTGACAAATGCCAATCTAACACATAATTAGCTAACAAATTAGCCAATCTATTTTGATCTCGAGGAATATGGACATAAGTAATGTAATCAAATGAACGCTCCAGGAGACGTACCCTCAAAAAGTAACGAAGTAGAGTGTTGATTTTGTAGCATTGGAAAGTGTTCCAAGTCTCATATTTTGGGAGGAGGCTTGGACATCAGTATTCCAGAGAACCCAGAAACCGTTTGAGGAAATTCTACTCGGATCACGCTTTATTAAAAATTATTTTAAAGTGATCCCTAAGTCTAAATGTTAAAATTGGACAACTAGGTCCAAACTCCATGTTGTGATGCTCAGATGAAGATACCAATATTTGTATTGGGTTCCTCTTTCGGAGAGGTGTAAGATCGATCTAAAATTGATCTTAATATGATGAGTAGAACATTTATTTTGAATTTATTTTGAATAATTTCAAATATGTGCAGGTCGGCCTTAAGGTTTTACACCCCCAGCAGATGTGTCACACACCTCAGTGATTGATATAAATAGAGTCAACATTGGAGGACTTTTTCAATCATCTCATCCTCACACATCATCTCCTCCTTTGATTTAGTACAAGCTCCTTGGAGGCAGTTTCAGTTCACACGTGGGAAAGAAGGACTAAGCTGTTGTTGCTGCTGTTGCTGTTGTTGTTGTTATCGTTGCTGCCGTTGTTGCCATTGCTGCAGCGTTGACTTTTCTGGAGTTGACTTTGAGTTGACCGTGTGGCTGTTTTGAGGGCTGTTGTGGCACATGCTAGGTTGGCTGACCAAGGAGACTTTGGTGGTTGAAGCATCCTATTGACCGCCGTAACGCACCACCACATTTTTTCTATTTCTGGTTTGTCTTCTATAGATCCATTGGTATGTTCTATCAACATTTTACTTGATTGTTTATGTTATTGCTGTGGTGAAAAGTAAATTTGCATCAAGCATAGAACATCTACATAAATTTACATGGTATCAGAGCTGAGGTGAAGACAAGCCCTATTTGTTGCAATCACCGAAGAGGAAAATGGGTTCCACAAACTATGGCTTCAAGGAGGATGACAAATTGACTAGGAAGGATGACTTCCATGCTTGGAAGATGATATTGGATCTCAAATTGGAAGACCAAGATGCCATGGACTATGTGCAGGGTAAAATCCAAGAACCTCCATCCACTGCTACTGCTGCTGATGATCAAGGAATCCATTCACAAAAGCCTAGTGGCCTACATCTCTGAGTTGGGCACATCCAAAGAGATGTATGATAAATTGATCCTCATGTTCAAGGTCAACAATGCGAATCAAGTACTATTCTTCAAGAATCAATTGAAGAATCTGAAGAAAGGCAGGGATGAGTCTGTCCAATCATACTTTCTAAAGCTAATTGAAATCAGGAACAATCTGCTGGCTATTGGGGAGACAATCGCTGATTGAGAAATGGTACTCACCGCACTTGGAGGGCTCTCATCTGAATGGCATGTGTTCAACACTACCATTCTAAATAATAATGTGATAGTTGACTTTGATGAAGTACTGTCAAGATTCGTTCAAGAAGAATCAAGAATGAAGGAGTATGGAAATGAAAGAAATGCTGCATACGCTGCTCATTCTAGAAAGAAGAACTTTGGTGGTCCAAAGTACAAAGGAAAAGCAGGGACCCAAGGAAAGAAGGGCAAGTGTTTCGCTTTTCATAAGCCAGGTCACTATGCTAGAGAATGCCCTTTCAAGAAGGATTCTCCTGATGATGATGACAACAACAACAACCAGAGGGATGACAATCAAAGGAACAACAGGTTCCAGGGAAAGAGGAAGGCTCCCTCCAGCGGAAATGATCAACCTTTCAAAAGGTCAAGAAATTCCAGGTATGAGGAATCAAATGTTGTTGATAAAAGAAATGAATACATTCTTGTATCTGCCCTCTCCGTTGCATCTCCACCCGACACTATGGATGTCTCGTTGATAGATAGTGATGCCTCAAGGTACATCACTGGGTTCAAGGAAGCACTCTTTGATATGGTTGAGAATGATACTAATCCGGAAATTATCCTTGGAGATAATGCCACATATCCCATGAAAGGGATAGGGACTGTGACCCTCCACTTGTCTCAAGGTCGTCCTCCACTAGCAGGATGTACTCTATGTACCTAATTTGAAGAATAACCTCGTGTCTATATCAGCCATGGAATACAAAGGTTTCAATGTGGCATTCACTGATGGAAAGGTGCACATGTGGAAGAAGAGCTTCAAGGAAGCTATCATGTTTGGGTCTAGAATTGATACACTCTACCAGGTTGGAGGAAGTCCACTGGGAGCAATGACATGAGATGCTATCCGACAGACCGATAATGGCACTGAATATGAGACGAACGAGTTCAAGAACTTTTGTAGAGGAGCTAGCATCAAGAGGGAGATCACAATGTTTGTGGGCTACAACGAAAATTCGAAGGCCTATAGATTCTATGTGCCTGGTCAAAGGGAAGTGGAGATATGCCACGATGTCACCTTTGATATACTTCCCTGAGGAAAGTAGTCAATCTTCCGAGATCTGAGGAAGGTCATGAAGCAAGGCCTGGAAATCAAGAGGAACCGAAGGATGAGACAATGCTTGATGTTGAAGGACTAATGGACCCGATTGATCCACCTCCTTCACTGGGAAAGAGACCATCATGGCTCAGGGACACTCTCGAGGATGCTGAGGGACATATGGCCCCAAAGGGGGACATTCCGTGAAAGCAAGAAGCCGAGTAGATACCAAGGGTATCTAGCAGCTATGAGTACTATTGTACAATCCGAGCCTGGATCTTTTTGAGGAAGCCGTAAAGCATCAAGTCTGGAAGGATGCTATGCACGAAGAGTATGAGTCCATAATGAAGAATGATGTCTGGGATGTGGTTCCTAGACCGGAGGTCAAAGCAGTTGTCACCTCAAAATGGCTCTACAAGATCAAGCATGGATCTGATGAAAGTGCTGAAAAGTTCAAGGCAAGACTCGTTGCCCGTGGCTCATCTCAAAAAGAAGGCATAGACTATGATGACATATTTGCACCTGTGACCACCATCAGATCTATCATAGCCCTTGCTGCTACGCAAGGATGGAGTCTTCATTAGATGGATGTGAAGACTGCACTTTTGCATGGTGCGATAAAGGAAGAGGTGTATGTGGAGCAACCTCTGGGGTTCGAAGTCCAGGATCAAGACACCCATGTTTGCAGGTTGAAGAAAGCCCTCTATGGGTTGAAGGAAGCACCCAGAGCTTGGTACGAGAGGATAGATAGCTACCTGATGAAGCTGGGCTTCACTCGTAGTAATGTTGATCCGAACCTTTACTTCAAGGTTCATAGAGAGAAGCCTCTCATTCTAGTGTTGTATGTGGACGACCTCTTCCTGACAGGTGCTGACCCTGTCATTCATCAGTGCAAGAGGGAGCTCGCTGCTGAGTTTGAGATGAAAGACCTAGGACTGATGCACTACTTCCTAGGCCTGGAGGTTTGGAAGAGACCTGGCGAGATTTTCCTTTCTCAAGGAAAACACATTGTGAAGCTTCTGGAAAGATTTAGTATGGTGGACTGCAAGTCTGTGTCGACACCAATGGAGCTCAACTTCAAGAAGTTGAGTGGCAGCGCTGCTGGGCCCATATTGACTAATCCTACTGAGTATCGTCAACTCGTAGGGGCCCTGATGTTCTTAGTGAACACTCGTCCGGACGTATGTTTTGTAGTGAACACTTGGAGTCAACACATGGTTGATCATAACATTCACTGTGTTGGTGCCAAGAAACTCTTGAGATATCTCTGGGGCACAATAGACCTTGGGCTGAGATACACTGCCAGGAGCATGACACTCCTTGGTTATACTGATGCTGATTGGGCTGGCAGTGTGGTGGATCGCAAGAGCACATCTGGATGATACTTCACATGTAGATTTGCTTCGGGCAGGAAACTGAAGTCGGTAGCCTTGAGCACCGTTGAGGCCGAATACATTGTAACATGTATGGCCTATTGTGAAGTCACTTGGTTGCGAAAGCTCTTCACTGAGCTGTTCGAGCATGTGCTAGATGCCACCGTTATCCTTTGTGATAACTAGAGGGGGATTCGTTTGTCATAGAATCCCGTGTTCCACAATCGATCCAAGCATGTTGATGGCTGGTACCACTTTATCTGGGATATGGTACAGCGAGGCGTCGTAAGGCTCGATCATAGGAGCTGATGAGCAGGTCGCGGATATTCTCACTATGCCGTTGGGGAAGGTCATGTTCCTAACCTTCCGTGAGAATCTTGGAATTGTGGAATGACCCTATTCTGAGGGTCCTGTTGGACGATGAGCTCTAGGAGCTTTGGGGGGCTTTGGGGATAGCTTCTCGAAGCTATAAGCAACCACAGGGCTAGGCTTGCCGAACCTTGTTGGTGTGCTTGGGCCCCACCGTGATGATTGAGTTGGTTCGCCTCTCATGATTTGTGCCCCGTATGCATCCTACCCATTTGAGTTCCAGACTCATGGGAAGTACCTTTCATTTGGCCAATGAGGTGGGAAAAGCTAGAGACTAGTAGCAAAGACTGATGGATGCATCAGAGATTGCCGTACTCTCTATCTAGGATGACACGTGTCAAACCACTTGATTTGGGATCAAGTCTAGTGAGGTTTCGGACCTCCTACTGACTTCGGGTCAGATAAACCAACTTCGGGTTGGTATGTGACTCTTTGAGTCCATATGAGGTTTCGGACCTCCAACTGACTTCAGGTCAGTGAGACTAACTTCGGGTTAGTATATATGACTCTCTTGAATCCAAGCGAGGTTTCGGACCTCCTACTGAGTTCGGGTCAGGTAAAACCAACTTCGGGTTGGTATGAGACTCTTTGTGAGTCCGATAGAGGTTTCGGACCTCTGGGCTGAATCTGCCAGTCGGGGAATGATGTCTTTGTGACTGACCCACTTCGCTTTTGAAATAAAGAGGCCAGCAAAGCAAGTTACGGCGGGATGACGCACGATGTTTGATTGCACAGGTGGATGGAGTTCTCCCTCGTTGAGAGGGAGTGTTAAAATTGGACAACTAGGTCCAAACTCCATGTGATGCTCAGATGAAGATAGCAATATTTGTATTGGGTTCCTCTTTCGGAGAGGTGTAAGATCGATCTAAAATTGATCTTAATCTGATGAGCAGAACATTTATTTTGTATATATTTTTAATAATTTCAAATATGTGCAGGTCGGCCTTAAGGTTTTACACCCCCAGCAAATGTGTCACACACCTCAGTGATTGATATAAATAGAGTCAACATTGGAGGACTTTTTCAATCATCTCATCCTCACATATCATCTCCTCCTTTGATTTAGTACGAGCTCCTTGGAGGCAGTTTTAGTTCACACGTGGGAAAGAAGGACTAAGATGTTGTTGCTGTTGCTGCCATTGTTGTTGCTGTTGCTACCGTTGCTATTGTTGTTGCTACTGTTGTTGTTGCCGTTGTTGACGTTGTTGTTGGTGTTGCTGCTGCTGGGGCAACGTTGACTTTTCTGAGGTTGACTTTGAGTTGACCGTGTGGCTATTTTGAGCGCTGTTGTGACACATGCTGGGTTGGATGACCAAGGAGACTTTGCTGGTTCGAGCATCCTGTTGACCGCCGTAACGCACCACCACATTTTTTCTGTTTCTGGTTTGTCTTCTATAGATCCACTGGTATGTTCTATCAGCATTTTACTTGATTGTTTATGTGATTGCTATGGTGAAAAGTAAAGTTGCATCAAGCATGGAACATCTACATAAATTTACACTAAACTTAGGGAAATTAAAAAATTAACGGGTATTAACAAAGCAAAGTGTGAATCTTCTAGAAAACGAAGATCAAGTCATCTTTTATTCTCAACCATTGATTAGAGATCTAATCTGGGCCATTGATTCATCAACGAGAAGACTGTAAGAGAAGGTTTGATGGTCATTTGGAAAGCAAGCCGAGCACACACTCAGTACCCAAAGGAAATCGATCCTGAAGGAATAGAATTCGATTTTAGATGGAGAGGTTGTAGAGGCAGAGTTGTAGAGACAGAAGGAGGATGGAGAGGGGACATCGCTGAGCAACAACACTGGTCCTCCATGCAGAGTGACGCAGTCCAACGTAGTGACTGCGCAAAAGGCCACACAGAGTGACGTAGAGGGAGGAAGGGTGCCTCCAGTGTGTTAGAAATTCTTCCGAAGGGTTTGGAAAAATTATCTCATGTATATTCTAGTCATCTGCTTGTCAAATTTCTGTAAATGATTTCCACTGCCGAAGAATAATAAAAACCCTCATTTCCTGCACCGATTTTCCCGCATTGGGTTTTTCCGGGGACAATTGTCCAAAAATAACTGTGTTCATGTGATTGTTTCTATTGCGTTATATGCGTTCTATTTGATTTTTTGCTTATGATTAAGTGAACACTGTAGTTGTGTTTATTTCAAAATTTACTGAAAGTATTTGTAAATAACTTGTCATAAATAAGTAGGCGAAATAAATCAATCACTGTAGTAGTATTTCAGCTTGAAAATTTCACATGGTATTAAAGCAAATGATGAGAGACAGAGGAGGAGGTTCTGCAATGGAATGAAGGTCCGACAACGCTACAGCATTAGTTCGAAAGGGTTCACGGAGTTCTCTAGATCGCATGTAGAAACAAAAGGATCATGACGTTTCAGTTCTGGCATCCAGACTAGAAGAGGATTTCGCTTGTGTGTGAAGCACGACCTCTCCAGGGGTCTGGTATATTGAAAGTGGAGCATCTGCTCACATGACAGGAGTTTGAGAATGCTTCTCGAGCTACGAGGAAGAGTAGATGAATTTTCAGATCACGATGGGAAACAAGGCCAAGTGTACCCCCATTGGAAGAGGAACCATAATATTTCAAAGAGAAGCTGGTAACAAGCTTCGGGCCACCAACGTACTGCTTGTACCGGGATTGGGGATGAACTTGCTCTTGGTGTCTCAACTTCAGAACAAGGGTTACGATGTATACTTTATTGGCAACAACGTTTATGTCAAACACCCTAGTTGGAAAAGGAAGGCACAAATTGGAGTAAGAAGCTATAAACTGTGTAAGGTATAACTCGAGTCTCCAATGGCAATGATCGGTAGTACTGATGAAAGGGATTTGAATGAATTATGGCACAGAAGAATGGGGCATCTACATCATGGAGGCTTGAAGATCCTCAAGAAGACTGTCACGAGAGCTCCAGAACTTAGCACCGGGAAAGACGATGTTTGTAGGGGTTGCATATTTGGGAAGTATATCGAGGCTACATTTCCGAGAAGCGGCAGTAGGGCCGAGAGTGTGTTGGAGTTAATACACTCAGAGATCTGCGGACCAATGTCCACGAATGCTGTCATTGGTGCAAAGTATTTTGTCACCTTTATTGATGACCATTCCCGGAAGACATGAATCTACTTTCTGAAAACCAAAGATGAGGTCATTGAGCGATTCAAAGAATTCAAGGCTTTGGTAGAAAATCTAACCGGAAAGCAGATCAAGAAATTGCGACCAGATAATGGTGGAGAATATATTGATAAAGACTTTACAAGGTTCTGCACAAAGGAAGTCATCAAGAGAGAATGGACAACTCCATACAATCCAGAGCAAAATGGAGTTGTAGAGAGGAAGAATAGGACCATTGTGGAAGCTGCGAGGGCGATGCTCTATGATCAAGACATGGCCACATTTCTGTGGGCTGAAGCTTGCAATACAATAGTGTATGTGCAGAACAGGGTGCCTCATAAAGCATTGGGTAAAGTTACTCTTGAGAGTGTGTTTACTGGCAACAAGCCTAAGGTGAGCCACTTCAGGATATTTGGCAGTATAGCATATTGCCACGTACCCAATGAGAAGAGGAAGAAGTTATATCAGACTGTAGAGAAAGGATACCTTGTGGGATATAGCGAAAGTGCGAAGGCATATCGCATCTATATTCTCGAGAATAGGAAGATTGTAGTAAGATGGGACGTGCAATTCATGGAGGAGAGAGCCTTCAGGAGATCCTAGGAAATGTCTACAGATACGCAGTTTGAGGAGGATCTGCTAGTTTAGCCACAATGGCCTACAAAAGATGGCTCTAGTGCCTCTCCATGGCACAAGGATTCTGAGGAAAGTTCTTCCGAGGAAGTGCAAGAAGGAGAGCAGGTAAATCCACCCACCACTAGTGGAAGGACGAGCAGAGAACTCCAACAGACTCTGAGGGATGCAGAGGAATTTATTGGAGCCCCTAGAAATGAGAAAAGGGTATGCAGGCAGCCGACCGGTACCAGGCTCTGGTAGCATAGGTTGGAGAACCCTCTAGATTTCGAGAGGCAGCTCAACATCAAGTGTGGTAAGACGCTATGGTGGAGGAGTACAACTCCATCTTGAAAAACAATGTATGGGAAGTAGTCCCTAGACCCCAGAACAGATTGGTTGTAGGATCAAGGTGGATCTACAAGATTAAGTATGCTGCAGATGGCAGCATAGAGAAATTCAAAGCCAGGTTTGTGGCTAAGGGGTATGCACAGAAGGACAGGATCTATTATGAAGAAACCTTCGCCCCTGTAGCTCGATACACTTCGATCAGATCCGTCATCTCTCTTGTAGCGCAGATGGGATGTGAAATTCACCAGATGGATGTCAAGACAACGTTCTTGAATGGGGTGATAGAAGAGGAAGTGTAAATGGAACAACCAGAGGGCTTTGAGACACATGAGCAGAAGACTCATGTATTCAGGGTTAAGAAAGCCTTGTATGGACTGGAGCAAGCCCCTAGAGCATGGTATGGGCGAATTGATAGCTATGTGCAGAATATGGGATTTGTCAAGAGTGACGCAGATCCCAACCTCTACTATCTAAGAGTAGGGGATGTGCTGCTAATTCTAGTATTGTATGTAGATGATCTGTTCTTGAATGGATCATCTAAGCTCATCAAAAAATGCAAGGAAAATATGGCTATAGAATTCGATGTGAAGGATCTGGGCAGATGCACTATTTTCTTGGTTTGGAGGTTTGGCAGCAGAAGGGAGAAATATTCCTTGGGCAAGGAAGATATACTACAGAGATCGTGAAGAGATTTCAGATGGAGGACTGTAGACCCATGGCTACGCCAATGATCACAAACTGGAAGAAGATCGACACGTCCGAGGATGATGAGGCTGACCCTACCTTGTATAGGCAGCTCATAGGATCATTGATGTACCTGGTCAACACTAGACCAGACATCTGTTATGCTGTGAATACCCTCAGTCAGTTCATGGTAGAACCAAGGAGGGCTCACTGGGCAGCAGCCAAACATCTTCTCAGATACTTGAAGGGGACGATTGAGTTTGGGTTGAAGTACACCAAGGGCAATGAAATCCAGTTGAGTGGGTTCACTGACGCAGACTAGGCTGGAAGCTCAGTGGATCGGAAAAGTACTAGTGGGTACTGTTTCAGTCTTGGATTAAGAATGACTTCCTAGTGTAGTAGGAAACAAAAATCCGTGGCACTGAGCTCAGTCGAGGCTGAATATATGGCCGCTAGCACAGCTTCGTGTGAGGCCATATGGCTTCATAAGCTGTTCATGAACTTGCTCAAGAAGAGGATGGAACCGACCGGAATTTTGTGTGATAATCAGAGTTGTATCAAGCTCTCTGAGAATCCCGTGTTTCATGACCGATCGAAGCACATTGACATTAGGTGCCACTTCATCAGAGACTATGTCCAACGGGGAGCTGTACAGTTGAAGTACATTTCTACCGGAGAACAGGTGGCAGATATCCTCACGAAAGCTCTGGGTAAGATTAAGTTTATTTACTTAGGGGAAAATATTGGGATGGTCAAGAACCCATTCCAGTAGAGGAATGGGTGGACTTGAGATTCAGAGGGAGCTGTAGTACGGATGAGGCAGTGGCAGAGATAGTGTCACAGGCAACATTTTAGATGGCAGCAGCGCAGAGATGAGGGGCAACAACCAAGACATCAACAACGCAGTAGATGCTTCAAGTCAGAGAAGATGCAATTGGTATTTTGCTTAAACACTTTCCTTGCTAAGAGGGAGTGTTGATTTTGTAGCATTGGAAAGTGTTCCAAGTCTCATATTTTGGGAGGAGGCTTGGACATCAGTATTCCAGAGAACCCATAAACCGTTTGTGGAAATTCCACTCGGTTCATGCTTTATTAAAACAATTAATTATTTTAAAGTGATCCCTAAGTCTAATCTTAGGGAAATTAAATAATTAATGGGTATTAATAAAGCATAGTGTGAATCTTCTACAAAACGAAGATCAAGTCATCTTTTAATCTCAGCCATTGATTAGAGATCTAATCTGGGCCGTTGATTCATCAACGAGAAGACTATAAGAGAAGGCTTGAGGGTCATTTGGAAAGCAAGCCGGGCACACACTCAGTACCCGAAGGAAATCGATTCTGAAGGAATAGAATTCGATTTCAGAGAGAGGTTGTAGAGGCGAAGTGGCAGAGACAGAAGGAGGAAGGGGAAGTCAGCAGAGGAAGAAGAAGGCAGAAGGAGGACGTAGAGGGGACATCGCTGAGCAACAACACTGGTCCTCCACGCAGAGTGACGCAGTCCAGCGCAGTGACTATGCAGAAGGGCACGCAGAGTGACACAGAGGGAGGAAGGTTGCCTACAGTGTGTCAAAAATTCTTCTGAAGGGTTCGAAAAAATTATCTCAGGTGTATTCTAGTTATCTGCTCGTCAAATTTCTGTAAATGATTTCCACTGCTGAAGAATAATAAAAACCCTGATCTGTTGCATCGGTTTTCCCGCATTGGGTTTTTCCGGGGACAATTGTCCAAAAATAACTGTGTTCATGTGATTGCTTCTATTGCATTATATCCGTTCTATTGATTTTTTGCTTATGATTAAGTGAATACTGTAGTTGTGTTTATTTCAAAATTTACTGAAAGTATCTATAAATAACTTGTCATAAATAAGTAGGCGAAATAAATCAATCACATTAGTAGTATTTCAGCTTGAAAATTTCACATGGTATCAGAGCAAAAGATGAGAGACAAAGGAGGAGGTTCTGCAATGGAATGAAGGTCCGACAACGCTGCAACATCAGTTCAGAAGGGTTCACGCAGTCCTCTAGAACGCATGGAGAAACAAAATGATCATGACATTTCAGTTTTGACATCCAGACTAGAAGAGGATTTCGCTTGTGTGTGAAGCACGACCTCTCCAAGGGTTTGGTATATTGATAGTGGAGCATCTGCTCACATGACAGGAGTTCGAGAATGCTTCTCGAGCTACGAGGAAGAGCAGATGAATTTTCAGATCACGATGGGAAACAAGGCCAAGTGTACCCCCATTGGAAGAGGAACTATAATATTTCAAACATACGCTGGTAACAAGCTTGGGGATGGACTTGCTTTCGGTGTCTCAACTTCAGAACAAGGGTTACGATGTATACTTTATTGGCAAAAAAGTTTATGTCAAACACCCTAGTTGGAAAAGGAAGGTAGAAATTGAAGTAAGAAGCCATAAACTGTATAAGTTATAGCTCGAGTCTCCAATGGCATTGATACGCAGTACTGATGAAAGGGACTCGAATGAATTATGGCACAAAAGAATGGGGCATCTACAACATGGAGCCTTGAAGATCCCCAAGAAGACTGTCACGGGAGCTCCAGAACTTAGCACCAAGAAAGACGATGTCTGTAGGGGGTGCGTATTAGGGAAGTATGCCAAGGCAACATTTCCAAGAAGCAGCAGTAGGGCCAAGAGTGTGTTGGAATTAATACACTCAGAGATTTGCGGACCAATGTCCACGAATGCTCTCAGTGGTGCAAAGGATTTTGTCACCTTTATTGATGACCATTCCCGGAAGACATGGATCTACTTTCTGAAGACCAAAGATGAGGTCTTTGAGCGATTCAAAGAATTCAAGGCTTTGGTAGATAATCTAACTGGAAAGCGGATCAAGAAATTGCAATCAGATAATGGTGGAGAATATATTGATAAAGACTTCACAAGGTTTTGCGCAAAGGAAGGCATCAAGAGAGAATGGACAACTCCATACAATCCGGAGCAGAATGAAGTTGTAGAGAGGAAGAATAGGACCATTGTGGATGCTGTGAGGGCGATGCTGTATGATCAAGACATGCCCAAATTTCGGGCTGAAGCTTGCAATACAACAATGTATGTGCAGAACAGGATGCCTCATAGAGCATTGGCTAAAGTTACTCTTTAGAGTGTGTTCACTGGCAGCAAGCTTGAGGTGAGATGACTGGATGTAACGGGGCAGGCTGAGCACGCATCTTTCGAGAAAGATTTGTTAGGGATGGCACTTCTGGACGGCGGTGATGTAATCTTTAAAAAGTGAAGGCCAAAATTAACCCGCGCGCAATATTTTTTGAGCAGTGGCATGCTCGGACAAGTGACCACCACATGCCCCAGCGTGGTAATCATTTAAAACACGTTCGACTTCAGCATGGGTAAGACATCGACGTAGGACAATATCGACACCACGACGGTAAAGAGTATCATTGATAATAAGATAGTGTCGGGACTGATGGCGTATATGTTGGAAAGTCTAACTAGGTTCGTTCTTCATAATGACTTGTAATTATGAATTTATGTAATGAAGAAGACAAAGATAATAAAATGTATTTTGTAAATACTTGCTTCATGGGTTTTGTTGGCTTGTGGTTCTTTTGAACGGATAAGGCAACATCAGAGTTAAGCAAATGAAGAGTTGGAGCGGCTAAGATGAAGGCCCAACACTTCAAACGCAGGTCGGGAGGACACCTCGCAGTCAAAAGATGAAAGAAACTTACCATTTACCTTTTCCAAGCTCCAACATCTTCGCTCATCGCACTTCGCTCCTCACGGATTACAGGATTTACCTCCCACTCCTCATAACTAAATACTCCCTATTGCGATCCGCGGGCGGCCCCACCTTCATCCTTCCACGTCACCTTCACCTCACCGCACTTCGCCCATCGCAAATCTTAAAGCTTACCCTTTGCTGCTCATATATAAACCCTGTGATTTGCGATGTGCGGGCGACCCCACCTCTGTTAAGCCACGTCATCTTCCACTCATCGCAATCGCACTTAGCACTCCGTTCACCCTTCGCTGCTTATAACATAAACTCTCCATCTGCGATCTGCTGGAGGTCCCACCTCCTGCCACGTCGCCTTCCCGCCATCGCACTTCGTAGATCGCCAGCCATAACCTTTACTCCCGCTTTCTCATATGTAAAACACTCTTATTGCGATTTGCGATATGAGCTCGGGCCCCACTTCCACTGCGCCACGTCATCCTCCACTCACTGTTAAACCTCCGCCATTATTCCCTTATCTCCGCTCCCTGTCATCCATCCGACGGCTCATGATCTATTTCGCACCACCTCCAACTTTCGAAGGTAAATGCCAGGGGGGGTCTGAAATGGTCAGTTTTAGAAACCGCCTCCGGTGCTACGTGTCGGCCTGCAGCGATTTCGCACCCCCACATCCAATACCACAAATCCTACAGGGCCCCCTCCGAAATCCAGTCTCCGGTTTTGTAGTTCAAACATAGCATGGGTTTTGGCGGGGCAAATGCAGTTATGGCGTCTTCAGTTTGCCCAAGAACTTCCTGTCAAAGAGCAAGGCATGCGCAACATAACTGGTTGTCTTGTAATTGTTAGTGGAAGCTATGAGAACAGGGATTGGAGGTTTTCAACAGCAGGTGGAATCAAGTAATGAAAGTTAGATTGCCCACATGTTCACAGCCAGTCCTCGCCGCCCCATTTTGAAGATTCCCATATTTGACTTCCCTGGCTAACGAAGTTGTTTTCTTTTACTGATTAATTATGATGTTTTGCTGGTGAAATCTCGATTTCGCCCGATTCTATTTTGATTTTCTGTTTGCAGGAGTGATTGCTTGATGGACACTCAGTAAGTTAGTTAGGATATTTTGATTTCACATGTGTGGGTCGATCATGGAAATTTGATTCAATCGTAAACCCTCAGAGGAACTCTATATGTAGAGAGTTCAGAGATGAAACAAAGGCTCTGAATTTTGGAGAAATTTTGCTGTAGTTCTGTGCTATTGTTCTGTTGCTTTGATGATTCGTGTAATGTAGCTGCCGGAGGTATGCATTTTTATTCATGAATTCGTTTATGTATAACGCTCATGTATTAAACTTGTTGCGCTTCCTTAATTCGCGCTCCATGAATCTCTACTGTTGGTCATATTCCACTTACGTCCGTTTCCTCTGAGTTCACGGGAGACAAATTCTTAAGAATGTTAAGCCTGTCGCTTGCGGATTCCTCCTCCGTTCCTCCTCAGAACCTCTACATATTTTGAAAGCCTCTGCTCATTGATTCATACTTGGCCCATTTGAAAGCCATCCAGCTATACAACCTCCTGAGCCCTCTCGCAGTATAGGGTAATTCACATGAATCAAACTCCAAGGTCTTCTCCATTCCTGAACCACCAAAGCCATTATTTCTCTTGATCCATATTCTGTCAGAGGCATCCTTATAATTGTCTACTTTTAACCTCTGATTTTAAGATGTCCTAGGCACTGGTCTTTTGCAACTCAAGGCTGTCTCTAGGAGCTACAACAGGTTTCATGAGCAAGGAGTTTTTATTATAGGTCAAGGACTTCTTCTTGATGTCTTTAGGGGTTTTTCATCTTGTCATAAATATATATATATTTTAGATTCATGTATATGAAGTATTGTTACACTTGTAAAGATAGATTATTGATGTAAATGTATGCCTCAAGACCTAGTCAAGATGCTCCACAAAGTCGGCTCAAACATGATGAAAAGATCTCATTAAAGATGTCGGCCTACACCCTTGAAGAAGTCGGCTCACCATCAGCAAGACATGTCAGCCCTGGGCAGTGATTAACCTCTATAAATTGACAGAACTGCGGCCTCATTTCTAGTGTGCAATTCGGATCAGTTCTGTGATTAAGTGCGTAAGAAAGAGGGGCATTCCAATGAAGGATTAAGGAACCATCAGTGCGAGAAAGATCATGTTTCTAGGTGTGTAAGAAAGAGGCCATTCAACAGAGAAGATAAGCGCAGAAATAAGGTCTACTGTTCTTGGGTTAAAGTTTGTAATAAGTGCGTGGATTACAGTGCATAAAGGAGGAGAAATATACCATAGTTAGGAAGGCTGTCTAGTGAAAGAAGTAAAGGATATTATATCACTGTTTTAAGGTTTGTACCCACCTCGCTCATATAAGGGCGACTGAAGATCACTTCAGGAAGAGAGAGTGTCACCAAGTGCTGAAAGGAAGTGCGAGGAAGAAGTTACTACAACAAAGTCAAGGGGTATTGGTCTAGGGTATCAAAGAGAAGCATATCAGTGAGGCACTGAGTTTCCCTAGTACTGGTGCAGTACGGTGCAGAAAAGGAGATCAACATAAGGAGCCAAGAAAGAACAGTGACAAGGTCTTGGAGGCATTCTGGGATCAAGGGTCTGTGTCATGGTCATGGTACTTGTCAATTGAAGATCTAGAAGAAGAATTACTTTCGGGTTTTCCTCTCCAAGAGGGAGAGGTTTTGGCCCTGGCTTGAAGAGCCTAAACTTTGTGCCTCTTGTGTTTTGATAATTGACTTGATGAACGACATAATAAGCAATCGAAGATAAGATCTAAGTGAAAGAATTGAAGTAAGAGAATTGAATTAAACTCTGCCCTACTTAATTCTCAATAATATACGCCGACGATCGTCACGAGTCAATTCGGGCCAAAAGCATTGGGTTTGGAGATAGAGAAGGATGTCTCCGTACCAAGGGTCAAAAGTGCTAATAAGGAACAAGGATTCATCAGGTAGAGGATTTGAGGCCACAATTTCGTCATCAGCTGGAGGCAATTTAGCAAGAAGCTCAACGAAGGCTAGGGATTTCTTGGATTTAGCAATGGAAAAGTCCAAATCAAACTCCTGAAGGTTGAAAATCCATTTGGAGTATTTGCCCCCCTATGATTTGAGGACTAAGGATGTGTTTCATGGGGTTGAAGTCAGCAATAATCGTAGTCTTTCGCAATTGAATATAATGCCTCAAACATTGTACAACAAACACCGCTGCAAGGGCCAACTTCTCAACATGGAAATAACGAAGCTCAGGACCGATCAGGCCTTTGCTAAGGTAATAAATAGGATGTTCCTTGCGCATATCGTCCTCTTGAATGAGAACCATGCCTAACAAGGGTTCAAAAGCGACGAGATATAGCAAGAAGTCTTGGTTGAAGTTAGGAGGGCTCAATAAAGGGTATGACAACAAAGTCTGTTTGAGATCGTCAAAATAACGTTGGGCTTGGTTGTCCCAGATGAAAGGGATTCCTTTCTTCAACAAATGCATGAAACCATAATGTGGGCATAGTTGGCAATGAAACGCCGTAAAAAATTGGCTTTTCCCTGATGTCTTTGAAGCTGGCGGATAGTATGAGGAGGCAAATTAATAATCGCCTCAACCTTAGAAGGATCCACACAGATTCCTTCTTGAGATACGATGAATCCTAACAATCGTCCAGATCGTACGCAAAAGACACATTTATGTGGATTAAGCCGGATTTTGTAAAAACGACATCGGAGAAATAATTCTCGAAGGTGGGAAGTATGGTCCCCACAAAGCAGAGAACGAGCAATAAGATCATCAAGATAGACTTCAACGATGTCTTTGATATCATGAAACGCATAAGACATGGCCTGCGAGAACGTAGCCCCAACATTTTTAAGACCAAAGGGCAGTTTACGATAGGAAAATGCACCCCACGGACAGATAAAAGTAGTCTTGTGCTGGTCTTCTGGTTTAATTTCAATCTGGTTATAGCTGGAGAAACCATCTATAAAGGAAAAGATAGTGTTACCAGCACAGGCATCAAGGATTTGGTCAATAAATGGTGTAGGATAATTATCCTTAGGACAAGCCAGATTTAGATCACGGTAATTCACACATATGCGGATAGTTCCTTGTTTTTTATTGATGGGAACAAGATTAGAAACCCATTCCGTCAAAGGGACAAGATAGATAAAACCAACATCAAGAAGTTTTTGAACCTCAACTTTAATGGCTGCTGCTTTACGCGGTTAACCGACTGGAGCTTTTGCCAAACAGGTTTGGCTCCAGGATATGTCTTAATTTCATGTTGGACGATTCATGGATCGATGCTAGGGATTTCTTTGTAAGACCATGCAAAAACATCGCGAAATTCTTTGAAAAGGGCGGTATAAGTGGCAATCTTAAAGGGAGTGTAATCGGCCCAAATCAAAATATTTTCCACGACACCTGGTTTCGTGGCAATATTGATCGGAATGGTAGAGGACATGTTGGCCAAGTTCCCTTTCAAAGAAATGACGAAAATCCATTGAAAATGCGGGGAAGGACTGGCAATGCCAGAGGAATCCAGGATTTGATGAGACTCATCCAAAACCTCTACGTTGGGGAGAAGCGACGATCAATGATGAAGAGGTCCCCAAGGACGGTTAGAGATAGACATGATTTCTCGAATAGCTTCATCGGATGGTAATGTGAAGTCGAGAAAGTCACAAGAGGAAGGACGGTCAATATCCCAGGAAGGCCAGAAGAAATCGTCAGGTAGTATTGAGACGACATCACGAGACTCATCAGATGAAGAAGCTAGTTGGATACCCTGATAAGAAAGCTCCGCTAGACTTAAAGGCATGGACGCGCCATATGAATCGATCTCAGATTCAGCAGGCACCACCCAAGGATCATCAAGAATCTGGGGTCCACAAGTGCGAGAAGAGATCATATGGTAGTGGGCGATGGCAAGAGAGGAAGGAAATTTTGAAAATTCTCGCTCCAACACTCTGAAATTGATCAGGATGGTCCCCCATAGTGCTACAGTAGTTCTAGTGGTAGTGGAAAGTTGGGCCGATGGCACGCAATAGTCAAGCTGGTCAGTAGTGACGATCTTGCCTTCATGAGGAAAGCAAAGTAAACGAAACACGTTTGAGACCACTGTCGTCATGGCATAAAACCAACTACGACCAAGGAGCAGGTTATAATCTAAAGGAACGTCGACGACTTCAACATCGACATGTATCGTTTTACTCCCTAACTCGATGGCGAAATGTGGGAGGGCCCCCTTAGGAATGAAATTGTGACCGTCAAATGCTTGGAGAGTAGTATTAGACGTTGCGAGAGCTGGAGCGCCAATAGCTTTCCAACAAGATATGGACATGACACAGGTGGAAGAGCCATCTACAAGAGTGCGATGGATATTCTTCTGGGAACCCGCACTATAATTTGGAAAGCAATTTGATGGGCAAGACGAGGAGAAACTTTCTCGACATTGAAATCGATGACACCCGAGTTAGACAGGTCAACTCCACCAATGGCAGACAACAAAGCTTTGGACTGCTGAGGACAACTTTGCAAGACCTCCAAGGCAAAAATGGCACAAGGCGCCTGGGCGAGATCTTCAACAATACTATAATGCTGAGTAGCCCTGGCCCCTAGCAGAAGGATTGTGTGTCGTCTTATGGAGAACACCCTTGGGGGGGCGATAGACTGGTTCCATAGGCTTATCTAAAGTGAGAGCTCCAGTGGAACTAGGTGGAGCTGGTGAGTCCTTGGAGGGAGGACTCGACTCATGTACATCATAGGACTTTTGCTTGCGTGGTCACGTTAACATATAGTTGAATTGTGAGGGGGATGGAAAGATGACTCCTCGTTACCCCTTTCAGAAGGTTGAGAAGGTTAAGCAATCATTTGTTGCTGTGGTTGTGCAGGGAATGGATGAGTTAAAACAACAGGATGTTGAGAAGATGGTGAAAGAAGCCTATGAACTTCATCCATCCAAGGACACTCATGAGTGAGATGATCGCCTTGACAAATTTTACAAGGGAATTTGACTTTGCGGCGACGCTTACTGGTGCCCCCTCCCTGACTCTCAGGATTGGGTTGAGACTCATGGGCAGTTTGATAGTTTTGTTTATTTCTCTTGTTATTCTTGTTCTTTTTACCGCTGGTTGGAGAGCTGTTCTTCGGTTGAGTGGACTTCAGCGTAAGAACATCGGTGGGCTGCTCAAGAGGGGGTGCTTTAGTAGAGCCAAACGTACTTGTTGGGGTTTGAGATGTAACAATCAATTGCCCAAGGTGGGTAGCAAGTTGACTCATGGGATCGAAAACCGACCCAATCACGCCATCGACATGTGGGCTAGGAACAAGTTTAGGTGGGTCAATGGAAGGCCTAGGGGCATTAGGCAATACTTCGTACAACGCACCCGACTATGAATATATGAGATCCAATTGTTGGGTAGCTAAAATAGCTTGCTCCTCAGTAACGGCTCAAAACATAAACACATCCTTGGCAATTTGTGGTCGGAGTGATCGAATGAACCATT
This sequence comes from Pinus albicaulis, assembly GCA_034641835.2. NCBI lineage: Eukaryota > Viridiplantae > Streptophyta > Pinopsida > Pinales > Pinaceae > Pinus > Pinus albicaulis. The sequence continues at coordinate 191,831,225 of CM076575.1, read as the reverse complement.
TACGTAAAATCTTATCAGGTAGCTTGGTTCTCACTAACCTCTTACGATGACGCCACTCATGAATGTGATCAAAGATTAGCGTGGCATCATTTTGTTTAAAATTGGACAAAAGGTCAGAGTGGAGATCATACCGATTTTGCAACTGGAAATGTGTCAATAAAGTTTGAGCTAAAGAGGCAAAATCACTGTAGGATGCAGTATCTAACTCGATGTACCATTTGGCTGCATTCCTGGTTAACGTTCTTTGGAACAAGTGAAGTTTGACAGAAGCATCCACCAACGAATTCAATGAGCACCATAGATGGTAGGTGGTGATATGGGTGGACGGATTCTCCCCAGGCTTTCCTTCGAACTTGGGAATATCAGATGGTAATTTGGCGGGCATCAGTGGCCACCAGGGATCATGACGGATGGGGTCATTAGTCAATTTAGCGAGATCGAGTAAATCAAGAGAGGATAAAAATGGATTGTGAATTTGACTAAATGGGTCATAGGCAGGAGAAGCCCCTGACCAACCTTGCGGTTCGCCCATAAATGGATTCGATGGATGCATTTGTTGGTAGTGAAAAGGGTTTGCCCCGTCAAATGGTTGCTACGGGTCAACGTAGGGTTCGCCCATAAATGGATTCGATGGATGCATTTGTTGGTAGTGAAAAGGGTTTGCCCCGTCAAATGGTTGCTACGGGTCAACGTATCTGGTAGATGGATGTTGCCCCCCAGGGTAAAAACCTCTAGAGAGCAATGGACCCCCAAAAGCATGACTACTAATGGGATTGTACCCAGGGTGAAAAGAAGGACCAGACTACGCAATATGACTGACATAAGGGGAGTGACCCGGGTAAGAGATGGTACTGACATCGTGGCTGCCCCCAGGTAAACGAGCCCCTCTAGTAAAAGCACTGGTAGGTGGCGTCCCTCCAAAAAATGAACTATACCAAGCTTGCGACATAATAGAAGCTACATTGCCCCTAGGTTGACTAGGGACAACTGATGATCCCCCCCACAGGTTCCCGGAAGTAACCATGCCTAACTGAGGAACAAGAATAATCGGTTGAGCAAATTGTTGGAAATACTAAGAGGGGGGGTGAATCAGTATTCCTTTCAATTAGAGCATTAGTTAATCTTCAATTATTATCAGTGTTTGTACAATGATAGCAGTAAACAAAAGGAACACAAATGCACACAGTTTTTAAGGTGGAAAATCACTCCGGGACAAAAACCACCTAATGCTTTTCTAATAATTCTTTAATATTCAACTCCAATTGAAAATAAAGCTCCAACTTCCTAGAATCTAGAAAATCATTCTTCTCCAGCTCCCACTGGATGGACGCTCCAACACCCGAGATTCTTCAGTAGTCAACTGAATGGATGCCCCAACACCCAATGAGCTACAACTCACCCTAGCACCACCCTACCACCCTATAGAAGAATAAAAGAATAATGGACTCTCGTACCAGGGAAAATGGTCCACTTTACAATGATATAGAATGATGTAGAAGAATAAGACACACTAGACCATAACCCCAACTATGACACAACCACCTAATGATGATCCTAGACCACTCGACACTGCCTCTTCAACTCTTGGCAGATAGACACTAGTACAATTTGTACAGTAATGTATTTACAATGACTTAGTATAATGATACCTTTATAATGATTGTATGCAGCGCTGCCCACTTGAAGACTTCATGTGATGAACTTATTGCTGCTGTTATGCACCTTGGTTTCTACTCTTGTCATGCTACCCTCTGCTGCACCTTGCTTTGCTTTTCTTCCCTAGACAACACATGATCTAGCTTTTTCTTTGCCTTCTAGGAGCTTGATATTGAATCTGGTGTTTCTCTGTTATTTCAGATCCCCAATATCTGATTTTCTGTCCTATAGTAGTCCTCTGAGTCGTCTTTCCAATGCCACAGGTCTGACCCAATTTGGATTCTTCAAGGGAGAGTTATACCCAATATCTCACAATGCCCTAATTATGGACTGTTTCAGCAGAGCGAACTTGTACGGCGTGCCACGTGTCACTGTTTTTTCATTTGGCTCTGAAATTGATAGAGAGAAAGCTACAGTCTGTGCACTATCTGCCACTTTTTACGGAATTCCAATCCGATACTCAGAGAGAGAGTTATGACGCTTTTACCAGGGTCACTTCTTTGAGATGAATTTCAGGAGCCTACAAAAACCCTGACTTCCACAGATCATATCTCCGAAAATATTGCGCACCTTGATCTGAAATTTTCACAGCAGCTTCCTCAGGATTTCGGCTTCGCCTCATAAAAATTTTAGCGTTTGAACCTTCGTAGAAAAAAAAAAGTTAGAGCGAAAATGCCACGATGACCTGTTTCAGATAGCGAAATCCCTTGCATAAGGAGGAAATGAGGATCACAATTTATATAAATGCTTAGGTTGGGAGGGGCTTCAACAAGTGAACGTGGGAGGGATTTTAGGAGTTTAAAAAATATTAATTATGACTTTTCAATGACCCATGCCACAACCCAATGGGGTTTTAGCCCACTAATTGGGGGTATAAACTTCAAACATGAATATCTCTCAAACCGTGAAGAATTACGTGGCGTGCCATATCTCAACGGAAACATTTCGACAAGTAGAAACCATCAAAAACATTCTTGAACCAGAATATGGTAATTTGGTAGGTCAAAATTCCCATGCAATATTGGGTTAGACCGTGGTGCTGCTTGGGTTGACGTCAATGACAAATGCTGATCAACAATTTCCCCCTTTGGCATTGATGGCAACACAAGTTCTCCCCCTGCGATCATGACACCTCTTCCTACAAAATTCTCTCCCCCTTTGACATCAATGGCAAAGGGTAACTCCCCCTGAAACACAACCATCCTGCGGACCTGTACACAGTTCCACTCCCCCTGACACACAACCGTCCTATAGACCTGTAATCTAATGAGAACGTGGGAGAATCCCAAGCTTATGACGAAAATATTCAAATGCTTCACGAGATAAAGGTTTAGTGAAGATATCAACAATTTGTTCTTTTGTACAAACATACTCAAGTTTGATATTCTTTTTAGCGACTTGTTCTCTAACAAAATGATATTTGATCGGAATGTGTTTTGTTTTTGAATGCATGACAGGATTTTTGGAGATGCTGATGGCACTAGTGTTGTCACTGAATATGGAAATAGGCTCACTGAATTGTACTTGAAGATCTTGCAAAGTTTGTTTCATCCAAAGTACTTGAGTACAACATGACGTTGTTGCAATGTATTCTGCTTCCGCTGTAGATAACGAGATTGAGGTTTGCTTTTTGCTCAACCATGATACGAGACAACCACGTAGATAGAATGTTGCTCCACTAGTACTCTTACGATCATCAACGCTTCCTGCCCAATCTGCATCTGTAAAGGCTTGAATAATGAGATTGTTACCCTTGGGATACCACAAGCCATATTCTTCTGTGCCCTTTAGATATCAAAGAATTCTTTTGACGACAATAATATGTGATTCTTTTGGTGCTACTTGGAATCTTGCTACTTGTCCAACTGCTTGCACAATATCTGGCTGAGAGGCTGTTACATATAGAAGGCTACCAATCATAGATCTATACAACCTCTGATCCACATCCTTAGATGAGTCGTCTATGCTCAATTTGCAACCTGTTACTATCGGAGTAAGGACGGGTTTGCAATCTTCCATTTTGAATTTCTTGAGCATTTCCTTGATGTACTTGGCTTGACATATAAATATTCCTTTCTCTTGCTGAGATATTTGAAGCCCTAAGAAGTATGTTAGCTCACCAAGTAAAGACATCTCGAACTCACTTTGCATCTTTGTAGAAAAGTTCTTACTTAGTCGATCATCATTACTACCAAATATTATATCATCCACATATACCTCAACGATTGTTAAATTATCTTTATCTATTTGTACATAAATATTGCTATCAACAGTACCTTTCTTGAACCCTTGTTGACGTAGATATCCATCAAGATGAAATTACCATGCTCTAGGAGCCTGCTTGAGACCATATAGAGCTTTCTTTAACCTGCAAACATAGTCTTCTTTTTCTGATAGTAGAAAACCTTCAGGTTGTTCGATGTAAACTTCTTCTTCTAATTCTCCATTCAGAAATGCTGACTTAACATCCATTTGGTAGACTTTGATTTTTCTTGAACATGCATAGGCGAGAAACATTCAGATGGCTTCCATTTTGGCAACTGGTGCAAATGTTTCGTCGAAATCAATTCCTTCCACTTGTGCATAGCCTTTGCAAACCAATCTTGCTTTGTTTTTGGTAACCTGCCCATCTTCATTCAATTTTTTCTTGAACACCCATTTAGTCCCAATGACATTTTTATCTTTTGGTCGTGGAACTAATTCCGAGGTGTTATTCTTCTCAATTTGATCCAATTCTTCATTCATAACTGCTACCCAATGTTCATTCTGGCTGGCTTCCTCAAAACTACTAGGCTCAAAGGTTGCTAGAAAAGCAATGTGAGCTTGTTGTGATGAACGAAGCTGTGGACCTTCATTTATGTCACCAATGATTTGATTGATGGATGGTTCTTTTGAATCCATTCTTTTGTTCTCCTTGGAGGAGCTTCTTGTTGTTGTTCTGGTATATCTTGATGATCATTGTTTACTTCTTCCTCGTTGATAGTTGCTTCTTGTTCTACAATTTTATCTGTGTCTTTTTCAGCCTCTGTCTCAAGTTTCAAAGATTCTAGATCCTCATCATTATTCGCTAGAACACCATCTTCATCAAATGTAACATTTATGCTCTTCACTATCTGTTTTCGTCTTAGATTATAACATTTATAGGCCTTTCTTTTGCATGAGTAACCAACAAAGATACCTTCATCAACACATGATTCAAACTTACCCAAATTTTGATCTTCTCTTTTGATATAACATTTGTTTCCGAAGATTCTGAAATATTTTACATTAGTTGGTTTTCCTTTCCATAATTCATATGGAGTCTTGTTGCAATTATTTCTGAGAAGACTTCGGTTGATAATGAAGACTGCCGTATCAATTGCTTGAACCCATAATTTTTCATCCAATTTTGAGTCCTTCAACATTGTTCTACCCATTTCCTGTATGGTTCTATTCTTTCTTTCAGCAACTCCATTTTGCTGAGGTGTTCGTGCTGTTGAAAATTACCTTTTTATTCCATTTTCGTCACAGTATTGCTGAATTAATTTGGAAGTGAATTCTCCACCATTATCTAATCTTAAACACTTTATTTTCAAATCAATTTCATTTTCAACCAACTCCTTGTAGATCTTAAAGCACTCAAATGCTTCAGATTTTTTCTTTAGGAAACTGACGGCTGTCATCCTGGTATAGTCATCTATCATTAACATGAAATATAATTCTCCATCTAAGCCTTTTGTTCTCATAGGACCACATAGATCGGTATGTATCATTTCCAATGGATGTGATGCAAAGTGTTATTTTGTTTTAAATTGGACTTTTGTCTGCTTGCCATGCCGACAGGCTTCACATAGTGTGTTGGAAGGTTTTGAGATTTTCGGCATTTCTCGTATTGCTTCCTTTTTGCTTATCCTGACAAGATTGTCAAAGTTTATGTGACCCATTTGTTTGTTCCATAACCAACTTTCATCTTCTTTAGCTAGTAGACATGCTTTAGTTGCTTCATCCAGAACATATGTCATTTGGAGCTCGACTTGCTGTAGCCACAATTTTACCATACCTGCCTTTCCTGATTTCACATTTTGTGGAGTTGAATAGCATTATGTGTCCTTGATCACACATTTGTCCAACACTAGGCAGATTGTGATTCATGTTTTCAACCAATAGAACATTCTTGGCTATAACATCTTTGCTTCCGAGAGTGACGGTACCTGATCCTATAACATTTTAAGATCCATCATTTCCAAATGATACGGTTCCATCCTTCTTCTCTTTCAGAGATACAAATTTCCTTCATCTCCAGTCATATGCGTTGAGCAACCGCTGTCAACATACCACACATCTTTGTTGTTTTGAGCCTTGAGAGCGAGAGCACAATTATCAGTCTTCTTCTTCTTCCATGTTCGTTCATTTTATGGCTTCGAAGATTCTTTTGGAGGATTTTCAAGTCTGCAGTCTCTGGCTATGTGTCCAAAGTTCTGACATTTGTAACATTCCATATTATATCTTAAATGTTCAAATCTATTGATGTTTCGTTGAGCCCTGGGAGGTTCATATTTGAAGGATCTCCTGGAATTGTATTGGTTTCTAGGGTACGTGTGACATTCTATAGCTTTATGACCAAATTTTCCACATGAATAACAATAGCCATGAAAAATATGTTGGTACCTAGATGGAAATCTTCGTCGAGGAATCGTCTTCCAAGGATGTTCTTGCGAATCTTGTCCAATGAAGTCTACATGCATGTCAGATCTCATAGGTTCATTGTATTTTGTTGTAGAAGGTCCTGCTTCTTCTTCTTTGTAACCGATGCTAGTTTTGTCGTTGTAAGATCGTTGATTGTTGATGAGTTCTTCCAATGCCCTTGAGCTGTTGGCATAGTTTTGGATAGTTTTTCCTTTCTTCACTTCCTCACGCAGTGAGACTACTTCGGCTTATAATTCTTCCCTTTCTTGGTTGCTTTCTTCCAACTTCTTTTGAAGTGACTCTTCAATGCATTTGTGTTCTTCAACTTCAATTTTGAGACCTTGAACTTGTTCTTCGAGAGTTTTGGAACGGATCTTCTCCGCCTTGAGATATTTTATAAGCTTGATTGCTTCCTCATAAAATTTGTCTATGGTCCATCCTTCTTCTTCGTTGTTTGATACCTCTTGCTTATTGTGCTTGGCCATAAACAATACTCTCTCATTGGCTTCTTCTTCACTATCATTTTCTTCATCGGATGATGAGCTATCTTCTTTAGAGAGAAAGTTCCTTTTGGATCCTTGCTTGTTGAATTTCTTAAAGCCTTTCTTTCTTTTTGAGTTGCCATTACTTTTGTTTGGACATTTTGCTGCAAAATGCCCAACCTCATTACAGCTGAAACATATCAATGGAAGTTTACTTTTGAATTGTCCCTTACCAATTTGTAGTTTTCTCGTGAAGTAAGCATATTCTTCATCTGAAAGACCTTCTTCATCATCTCCCTTTTCTTCACACTTGCAGGTGCATGTCTTTTCAATTGAAGGTTGTTTATCCTTATTGGTTTTCTTAGATGCAACGAATGCAGTTTCTAGATGTGAAGTACCCTCTTCTTCATCAAGTCTCATTTCATATGCTATGAGAACTCCATGTAATTCCTCTTTGCTGAGTTTGTCCAGATTTGCACTGTATTCTAAGACCGATACCTTTGGGTTGAATCTCCCTGGTAATGTTCTAAGAATCTTCCGTATAATAGTCTTCTCGTCAACCGGCTCTCCCAATCCTTCCAGAGTATTGGTTATTTCATCAACGTATTGGAAGTATGCAGCAATGTTGCAATCTTCTTTCATTCTGAGTTGCTCAAATTTTTCTCTATAGATTTGAAGCTTTGCTTCTTTGACATTTGAGTCACTTGCATATATATTCTCAAGCTTGTCCCATACATTTTTGGCAGTTTTACAACCCAACACCTTATGATAAGCAGATTCAATAAGTCCACCGATAATAATATTCTTTGCTTTTGCATCATTTACCAAATTCTTCTTACCTTGTTCATCCGCGGTTGATGTAAATCCATTTTGAACAGTGTCCCATACTTCGTAACCTTGCGCCAAGAGATAGACCTCCATTCTTCCTTTCTAGAGTGCATAATTGTTTTCATTGAATAGAGGTACACCATTCTTGGTATGCTCCATGATCTCCTTCCAGCTGTTAAACTGCTATTGAAGGAACCAATCTCTGATACCAATTGTTGGAAATACTGAGAGGGGGGGTGAATCAGTATTCCTTTCAATTACAGCGTTAGTTAATCTTCAATTATTATCAGTGTTTGGACAATGATAGCGGTAAACAAAAGGAACACAAATGCACACAGTTTTTAAGGTGGAAACCCATTCTGGGACAAAAACCACCTAATGCTTTTCTAATAATTCTTTGATATTTAGCTCCAATTGAAAATAAAGCTCCAACTTCCTAGAATCTAGAAAAGCATTCTTCTCCATCTCCCACTGGATGGACGCTCCAACGCCCGAGATTCTTCAGTAGTCAACTGAACGGATGCCCCAACACCCAATGAGCTACAACTCACCCTAGCACCACCCTACCACCCTGTAGAAGAATAAAAGAAGAATGGACTCCCGTACCAGGGAAAATGGTCCACTTTACAATGATATATAATGATGTAGAAGAATAAGACACACTAGACCATAACCCCAACTGTGACAACCACCTAATGATGATCCTAGACCACCCGACACTTCCTCTTCAACTCTTGGCAGATAGACACTAGTACAATTTGTACAATAATGTATTTACAATGACTTAGTACAATGATACCCTTACAATGATTGTATGCAGTGCTGCCCACTTGAAGACTTCATGTGATGAACTTATTGCTGCTGTTATGCACCTTGGTTTCTGCTCTTGTCATGCTACCCTCTGCTGCACCTTGGTTTGCTTTTCTTCCCTAGAAATTCTGGTCCTTTGCAGCCCTTGACAACACATGATCTAGCTTTTTCTTTGCCTTCCAGGAGCTTGATATTGAATCTGGTGTATCTCTGTTATTTCAGATCCCCAATATCTGATTTTCGGTTTTATAGTAGTCCTCTGAGTCGTCTTTCCAATGCCACAGGTCTGACCCAATTTGGATTCTTCAAGGGAGAGTTATACCCAATATCTCACAATGCCCTAATTATGGACTGTTTCAGCAGAGCGAACTTGTACGACGTGCCACGTGTCACTGTTTTTTCATTTGGCTCTGAAATTGATAGAGAGAAAGCTATAGTTTGTGCACTATCTGCCACTTTTTACGGAATTCCAATCCGATACTCAGAGAGAGAGTTATGACGCTTTTACCAAGGTCACTTCTTTGAGATGAATTTCAAGAGCCTGCAAAAACCCTGACTTCCACAGATCATATCTCCGAAAATATTGCGCACCTTGATTTGAAATTTTCACAGTAGCTTCCTCAGGAATTCGGCTTTGCCTCATAAAAATTTCAGCTTCTGAACCTTCGTAGAAAAAAAAGTTAGAGCGAAAATGCCTCGATGACCTGTTTCAGATAACGAAATCCCTTGCATAAGGAGGAAATGAGGATCACAATTTATATAAATGCTTAGGTTGGGAGGGGCTTCAACAAGTGAACGTGGGAGGGATTTTAGGAGTTTAAAAAATATTAATTATGACTTTTCAATGACCCATGCCACAACCCAATGGGGTTTAAGCCCACTAACTGGGGGTATAAACTTCAAACATGAATATCTCTCAAACCGTGAAGAATTACGTGGCGTGCCATATATCAACGGAAACATCTCGACAAGTAGAAACCATCAAAAGCATTCTTGAACCAAAATATAGTAATTTGGTAGGTCAAAATTCCCATACAATATTGGGTTAGGGTGGTGCTGCTTGGGATGACATCAATGACAACCGCTGATCAACACAAATGACGATGTGTAAATTCCTACACCTACTGGCTGACTAGGTTGGGGTAGCGTAGTTCACATAGAGGATGGTGTGGGCACAAAAAACATTCGAAAAACTAGTGGGAGCCATAGATGAGACTGGTGGAATGCCCCAGGAAGAAGTAAGAGGCATAGACAGAGGAGCAGGAATAGCCACGCTAAGAGGTGGCAGTGCTGTCATGGCAACCGAGACTGCTGATGCAGACAGTAATGAAGTCTCAAACTCTGCCATAGGGTAAATGGTAGATAAAGGCACATACGTGTAAGTTGGTGTAGAACTGTCAAGATTCAGCCGCAGTAAGGTAGGCCCTAAAGGATCAGTCAAAGGTGGATTCGTAGGAGCGTCAGATTTGTCCGTCAAAGTCTCAATGGAGATCAGATCACTATCAGTGGGGCCAGACACAGATTCCAACACTATGTGATGGTCTAAGTCACGAGCGCCGACAGGGACTCTCCGTGCTGTAGAAATTTCTGAATCTTATACTTTATACATAAATTATTACTGTTAATCCGGTTATGCTCCTCCTACTTAGACAAGTTATTAACTGAATAAATTCAAGTTAAAATCGAAGCAAAACACATAACAGATCTCTACCAATCTAGATCTAGAATAAGCACATGCACACATTGACAAAGTGACACAGTTATTTCTGGACAAATAGTCCCCGGAAAAACCCAATGTGTGAAAACCGGTCTCTGGTTGCTGGAGGGTTCTATTATTAAGAATATTTCTGAATACACAAATCTGGGTTCCAGATCTGGAAAACCCGACAGAGATAACACTAGATCTACAGCTCACTGGCTGATCTAGGGCCAAAATAATGATTGATCCACACCCTGAAACGGGATTTACAGAACTCAGCCAAGATTAGGGCCTAGAAACCCCAGCGCTGCCCTTGAAAGCCTCTGTGTCAGCCTCTGAAGTCCTCCAAACCCTCTGTGTTGCTCCAGAAGGGACTGCGTTACCCCAGACTGGGTGACGCAGTCACTACGTTGCCCCTGAAGGGTCTATGCGTAACCCCAGAGGGTTTCCTGTTGAAAATCACGCTGTCCTTGCTGCTGCTGTTGCTGCCTTCTTCTGCGTTGTCCTTGAGGGGTCTTTGCATAACCCTAGAGGGTTTCCTGCTGAAAATCACGCTGTCCTTGCTGCTGCTGTTGCTGCCTTCTTCTGCGCTGTCCTTGAGCTGATCCCTGCCTCTTGTGTATTCTAGACCCTGGGATCAGATCATCCCCTTGGTCTAAATTCCCCTCTCTGCAGCTGAAACACTCCTGATTATTCTTAACGAACTCTGCCCTAGAATCTCAGCTTAGCTTCAGCGCTCTGCCTCTGTGTGTCTTTACAAATGGCCCCAAGCCTTTCCTTTATACTTTAATCAATGACCATGATCAGATCTTGAATCAATGTCTAAGATTAAAAGAAAGCTTGATCCGTGTGACTTAAGATAATTTCATCACATGTTTAATTAAATTCACTTTAATTATTTAAGTTCCCTAAGTTTTAACTTAGGAAATACATTAAAATAATTAATTAATTTAATATCTCCTAAACCAGATGAAATTTCCCAAATCCATTTTTGCGTCTTGTAGATCAAGTGTACTCTGGTTCCTCCACAAATTTTGGAAGCTAGAGCACAACTGATGCTACCCCAAATACACAAAATCTCAACAAGGAGAAATAAGTCCCCTTCGTTCAAGAAGTAGACCTTGAAGACGTCGTGAACGTTGACGAGCAAACTTAGCCAGGGTGATAAATAAAAGACAATTAAGTTAGTGCAAACACCCTAAGGCCAAACTACAGACTCAGACCAAACAACACACTCTAGAAACGCCCTAGAAGATAGCACACACAAACATAATACAAAGAAGCTGGCTGTGGAACAGTTATACTCGCGACCTGCTTCCCAGCCCTATTAGTTGCGAACTCGCCATAAGTGCTCCCACAAGTGGAACACCCCCCAAGAGGATTGAGAGAGTATGACTAATATCTGTCCCAGGTATAGAGAAGACGACCACGACCTTGCACCTGTGTATGAGCCCTAGAAAGAAAGGCCACTATGGTCATCATGTACAATAATGCGACCTAGGGGGATAGTCGCAGGACAAACCAACACGGAAGTGCAGGAAACTTAACCTGGAAAGGATCCAAGATCGAAACCCCCTTGAAAGTTACCTCCCAAGTGGTCCCCAAGTGATAAACACCTTTTGTATGCGTGCCAATTCCTCTATATCACACCACTTGAAACTAAGCGAAATGGGTAATGTCACCTTGCTTAGCCCATGTGTGACCTCATGCTTAACCCTTTTGTGAGGAGGGCTTCCTAGACCACACTATTGAAAATGGATTTTACTCCCTACCGCAAGCTGTTAAGTTGATTTTGTGGTCTTGGAGTGGTTAACTCACACTCCTACCTCCAAGTCCCTAGCCTAAGCTAGTGTTGGGGTTCTACCAGTAAAAATGAAAGACAAATTGAGTTGATTTTATTATCACGTTAATTTTAGTGGATGTTGTTTACACAAGCGGGAAGCGGCGTGAAACTGAAATGGTGTGTAGGACTCTCAGTTAGTCACCCTAATGCAGCTATATGCAATTCTTTTCGTTTTCAATTTGATGAATGCCAGCTATGAGAGGGCAAGAGATTATCTAACACACCAATGCCTACTAAATTTCACTTTTCGCTAACTCTTCCTAAATGCAAAATATCCCAAGAATATGAATTAATGACCCAAAAACACACCAAAAATGAAACAGAGAAAGAGACCAAAACAAGTCTCCCAAGCAAGAACACAAAGCACTCCAAAAGAAAAATAACTAGGGAAACAAAGCCCAATGAAAACACTCAAAGCAATAAAAAATGAAAGCCAAAGTGGAAACAAAAGATGGCAATGTCAATCAAGCTAGGGCTGCAGCACAATGGCTTCACAAGGGCCAATGTTCGACAAAGGACTAAAAAGAACCCTAGAGGCAAAGAGGCCTAAACAAAATCTTAAAGAAAGTGATACAATGTGACAAAACACTTCAAAAAAGAACTTGATCAGTTGACAACTGCACAACCAGTCACAACACCACCGTTTGTGACAGAAATGATCAACAATTGAAAAGATCACTCAACAAAACGAGATGAAAATGAGGACCAATCTCAAAATCTGAATGTAAAGTGTAGATCAAATCCAAACAAATGTTGAATATAGCCAATCGAACCTGATAATCAAGGCAAGATCAAACTCAAAACTAGCCCAAGGCCTTCCATCAAAAACTCAAGAAGAAAGTCAAGCAATGATAAACAAAGAAGACCTTAAACAAACTGATCCCGCAAGATCAAATCAAGATCATAAAACAACTGATCAGCTACAGCAAATGATGGATCCAAGTATGTTTTTAGCTGATTGACAAGCAACAAGTTTGATGCCTAATGAAAGAGATCAGGTGCTCTTTAGAGACACTCAACCAACCCAAAGAAAACTGATAAACATAACAGATTTGGACCAGATCCAACAAGTAATTAGTAAGTCGAAACTGCTCAGATACAAAAACAGAGATCTCAGACTGAAAGTCTAGGGTTTCAGAAGGCTAAAAGCCTTAGCCACAGGCACAAAATGGCCTGGAAGCGGCTGGTCGTGGGCATAGGCTTGCCAGCCCACGGTTAAGGGGTCCTTGGCCGCGGGCAGAGCCTTACAAGGCCGCGACTAGGGTTCGAAAGATGGAATTCCCTATTTCCTGGCGCAATAACCAACAAAGAATCAAATTACAGAGGTAATGACCCTGAAAAATAGTCGAAAACAATCGCAAAAATACAAGGAAGCTCAACAAATAAAAAACAAGAGGATTCGATCAAGATCTAGAGCAAAGCAGACACAAAAGCGAGTGGGCTGTCATTGAAAGCACCAGTTCTGTTGCAATCGAAATCGCAAGGAGCTGTTGCTCCGTGATCTAGTGTTCGTTAGATCACCAGACAAACACAAGCACGACTAAGAAGATATACAAGATCCCCAATCCCACATGATTTACAAGCAACATGCAATTGGATCTATGCTATGAGGAAGAGAAGAGTACCTTACCTCCTCACAGATTGGGGACAGATCTTGAGTTCGAAGTTGAATTCTTGCGCTCCACATGAGCGATCTACTCGATCCGCTTCCGATCTCAATACTTGCACACAATTACAAACTTACAAGGACGACAAGTGATCTTCCTCGGAAGATTGTTAGATAAACAACGATATAATGATAAACCAATCACATAAACTGAAACATGATCATATGAGGGAGAGAACATAGATCTTCATTAATCTCAAAAACATGATACAACGCTTCTATACCTCTGATCCAGCGTCTCCTCTCCGCGATCTGACAGAGTTTCCCCACTAGATTTGATGGATGAGTATGAAAAGAACTCACATAGAGACTAAGACCTCACAAGCTCTCAAGGTGATAGCAAGATAGCAGCAAAGGATCAAGATCTTAGTGTGACAACAGTATGGCTCTCCAAAAACTATAGCGAGGCTCTCCAGACTAGCCTGACCCTCTCAAACGATCCAGTATAAATAGGTAAATGACAGGTCCCGGGAGGATGAATGTGGATGCTCAGGACGACAAGAAGTTAGAGAAACTTGTAATGGACGAGTCCTAGCCAACTCGAATCAGTTGGTAATCGAGGTGATCTCTTAGGGATTGAGTCATTTAGGAAAGCTCCCTTGACCACAGGCTCAAAACAGAGGGATGAGGGCCTTAGCCGCAGGCACAAGAGGCCCAGGTTGCTGTTGAAGGCCCTTAACCGCGAGCACAAGCCTGGCAGGCAACGGTTAAGGGTCAAACTGGCGAAATACTCACCTCAAGTCAGGAAAAAAGCAACTGATCATGAGGGCTAAAGGTTAGTGATGTAGCAGTAGCAAAATAGGCTGATAACACATAAGAAATGGGACAACCTGTGGGTAGGCCCGTTCAAGATAGTTGACATCACAGGGATAAATTCATACCATTTAGATTCCCTAGACGGAGAATCTATTCCCCTTCCCATGAATGGACAACTCCTAAAGGAGTATTTCCCCGAAGGCACTTGACACTCTGTCGTATACATGTAGAGTGGGATGTGTTACTACTCAATCCAGTAGGGGATCCTAAGAGCTCAACTTCTAGGCTAAGGGGAATGACGAAGGCTTAACCCACTGTTAACACGACTCAGTCTCCCTGCTCTTTACGGACTTTCACCGATGGGAGGAGTCTCGATAGTATAGGTATCACTTTATGAAATATATGTCAATGGATAGGTGATGAGTGACCCTGAAAACCCTTTCCCTAAGGTGGATTGAAGAATGGAGCTTGCTTGCTCTTTAAGCAAGGGGCTTGGTCCAGTAGGGGTGAGGGATGAGGATCAGAGGGTTGAGGTAGATAGAATAGGCTTAGAGATGAGGATCCCAATCCCTAAAATCCTTGGGGAACTTGGATTCCCAAATGGACTTTGACAAATAATCTTTGGTGAGGAGCGGGACCACATGGGGCCAATGGACCTAGTCCAGTTTTGGGGATGGAATGTAGCAACCAACAATGCTCCTATCCTGGACAAGGTGAAGGGAAAGGACTAGAAAAGAATATTCACTTCAGAAGGCTAAATCGATCCTATTGAGGTCTACCCTTGGGGATGACTAGGGAAATTTCGATCCTAGATCTAGGGCTTAGGGTTCCTGGAAATCCCACCGTCAGAATTGCTTGAAATTTTGTGGAGAGGGAGGGGACCCACCAGCGCAGTGCCTTCTATGAGTTTGAAATTTTTCCCTAGCGTAATTTCTAGGAAATTGATGCCCTAGGTGACCATTGAGGGCTAGACCTTGGAAAAAGTGAAAAAGGGGGGAAAATTATGGATAAGATGATCACCTTTCTACGGATTAGTGCCTTAGTTCACTTGGGAAGATGGAGTCAAGGATGATTAATGAGTAAGAACTTGGTTTTTTGGTCAAGGAGGCTTGAAAGATCAACTTCGTCCAATATTGGTGTAGAGAAAGAATAAGAGACTTTCAAGCATTTATACTTCAAGAAAAAAGTGCAAGCTTATCGATAAAGTGTATCTCTAGAACATTTCATTCATATGACATTGGCCCATACATTAAATTTGCTAAAACATGCTCAATTCCACATTATATTCATGCAACAACTAGCCCTAGTTATAGCGAAAATCATTAGTATGCAGCAACAAGAATTATAACATCAAAATTCACTTACAATGCCATAGAGTATATCCAACTAGCAACTCGTTTGCAATAATAAAGCTCCAAGACAAGATAAATAGCCCAAATCCATACATCAAAATTCATCCATATCCAAAAAAATGCTCCTCCAAGGAAAAAGTGCGAAATTCTCAATGAGAGAGATACCTAATCCAAAGTGTGATGATGAAAAGAATGGAGCTAACATCAATATATAGGTTCCTAAGGAGCTCGAATTAGCCTAAAGCCCCTAATAGCTCTAATAGTAAAATAATGTGGAAATAACACCCCTATTGGTGACAAACCCACCAATTTAGCTCATAGGTGTAAAAATTAGCCACACAAGGGCCAAATAATGATGTGTACATGTCGTAGGGTCCTCCAAGAGGCCTAGTAACATCTTGAAGTGCCATAATGAGGAGTAAATCCCTCGGAATATGATGGACAAGGGGGTGGCCCCATGTTCTCCAAGTAGTAGACCTGTGGTGCTCCCAGTGGGTGTGGGGGCACATAAATGATCCCATGGGTCTCCAAATGGACTAGAGATGCCTGTAGATGCTCTGTGAAGGCTCAGATGCTGTAATAAATATCATCGGGTCCTCGTACAAACCCTTGGGCACCCTCCAAGTGTGTGGTGCACTTGTGGGGCTGGTGGGGCATGATGCATCTTCCTCGTCCAAGAGTGGATCTCTAGTAATCCTTGAACCTCTGAAGGGGTCCATGATGCATTGTTTGCTGCTGTGGAGGCCCATCCTTCTCGATGCACACCCTATGTGTGTCAATGTAGCCCTCGGGGGTCAGGATCCCATATAGGGAGACCAAACCCAAATGGAAACCACCCGTAATCCTGCATAAGATCCAATGTGCCCCCTAGGCGTCTACTACAACCAGTCATTAGAATAATTGTGTAATAGAATTTACAAATCATTGATAACAAAGTCGACACTTAACAATGGCATGCCCTTTCGTAGTGTGCTTTGGCATGTGCTAGTGTCTCCATACTCTAAAGGGGGTTAGCCATGTACTCCCTTGAGATACCTGAAGCCCTAGCCTCAAGTTCAATCTTGCCCTTGGTTTCCTTGGGCTAATCGAACTTTTTGGGATCCTCACCTTATCTTGTATTGAAAATTCATTCTTTGGTCCTTTCCCCCTCCCGAATAGTTCAAGTATATCATTGGTCGCTAAACCCTACCCCCTTGACCTACCCTCGGGTCCACTTGGTCCCGTGTGGTCCCACAAGCTATTAAGGGTAATTATTCAAAGACCACATGGAATCCAAGCCTTTACAAGAATTTTAGGGTTTAAGGACCTCCATTATAAGATACATTCCCTAAACCTTAACCTTGAAATTCCCCTTGAGCCCTTCCTTGAGAGCCTTTAACCTAGCCGTCCAAAGAAAACAAGCTATATATCTGAGCCTCTCTTGTGAATAGGCCCCTAGGATCACCCCTCACCCTATCATTGGTCTATTTATTTTGTATTCTTTGTTATATCAGGTCTCCTCCCATTGGTGAAGTCTGTAAAGAGTAGGGAACCTTAGCCGAGGTGACAGTGGGCTATTGCTTCCTTGTTGCCCTTACTCTGGTAGTAGCCCTCCAAGGACCCCCTTTTAGAGCCCCTGCTAGTTTGAGTGGTAACAATACCTTCATTGGATGAGTGGGCTAGATCAAAGAGTGCAATAGCTGGAAAATGGATAAGAGGCATCTGAGGCTGGCTATCTATTGATCACAGTAGTGCTGATGGTTGGCAAGCTGCAATGTGTAGGGGAAAAAAATTATCTTAGGGCTACCCATGAATATGAATGGTTAACAATTCCTGATATAATCTATTTTATGTTGTTGGTCATATGTATGTTTTGCCAAGCAATTTTACTGGAAATACTCAGGAGCTCTGGGTGCAAGCAATGATTCCCTTTTTTTTTTTTAAAGTTTACATCCAGTGAAATATAAATCATTCTCTTAGTATTTTTCTTTGGCTCTCTTTGGTGGTTGTGTAGAAGCGTGATTTGTCTTGTGCAATACAGCTGCTGGTTATTGTTAAAATTGTGATGAACTTGGACAAGGGACATCTTTTAATAAACTATATTTCATGTCAATGTTTGAGCAGAGATAGTGTGGATTCATTTGTAACAAATTGTCTTGATATGAGAAGCATTTCTTATGTGAGTTTTCAATGATAGAATTGCTTCTCAAAAAGTCTTTCATTATGGTTCTATTCTAGTCAAATCATGGGTTTGAGTCCTTAAGGAGTCGGTTTCTTTAATTTTTGGAGTTTCAATGGTATGCTTAGACTCTTATTTTCAAACATTTGCATAATGCAGGTTTAGGAATCCACGGGAGGTTGAGTTGGTTATAGATATACATAATTCTGCTACAGTGTTTGATGCTATTCTTGAGAATTATGAGATGGTATCTATCAGAGCACAGGTCTGTTCCTTGTTTTACTGAGGTGTTTTAGCATGATAGTTTGTGAATCTTGCCTCACTACACTGCTGATACATTCATGTCTTATTCTTGAAGATATTGGTGGAATTGAATAAAATAGGTTCAGGATGCTAAAAATACAACAACAGATATATAAAAGACTTTAATGTGGAATAGTAAGTTTCTGAATTTGTGCTTTTATTATTTGGGTTGTTTCTTTTGCAGGCTCTTCAGGAATCCTGGAACAATCTGTGGATTTCTCAAGAACCATTTTTAGTATCAGCCATTCCACTTATTGGTATGGCTTTTCCTGGAAATTTCTATTGTTTTCTTCTGGCATTTTTGTTTAATTTCTTCCAGATGTGGAGAGTGCATATTTTATAATGACGAGGATCTGTTTACATCTTTAAAAACGATTCTGTATGCTTTTTCAAAATGCTGCATATATAATTTCATAGAACAATTAAATGGATCATGGATCGGAAGATTGTTCTCCCATCAATTTGAAGGGAGTCGCCTGTAGTGGGCGGGAGCAGAAGTAGATAGGAAGTGTGCTGTGGAAATTTCATGCACTTTTGCAATTAATGCAAAATTGAAGTTTCACCTTATTTCTAATACATTTTTTCGAATCTTAGTCTGATAATTTTCAGTCTTTGGGACTGTTCTAAATTTGCGCATAAAACAGCTAGAGAATGATTACAATAATTCACTTCAAACAGCCCCAATTTTCACGGCAATTCAAGGATAAAAGAACCAAACAAAGAGATATGTTTTAGCTCCTTTCAGGGCAACTTATCAGCCGATAATTAGATCTGAAAACGCACTTTAACAGCAGTGATTACAGCAGTATAACAGTAGTAAATTCAGTTCCTTATATTCTTTCTTAGATGCCAAATCATTTAACAATTTGCCCTTTTACTTATGTCCAATCAGCAAGGTGCAAATGACTGTAAATAGCAAAACACAAATAACATATATTGCTTAAGTTTGAATACGAAAATGAATCAAGATATGGACAGCTGAAAATTTCATATATAATCTCAAGATGAAGTATATACCATTGCCTTTTCTCAAAGCTAGTACAAAAACTCCAACTATCCAAAAAACCCTAACTAGGGTAAATCATCAAACCCTAGCCCAACCAAGAAGATCCAAGTGCTAGAATGTCTTCAACACAACGTCTGAGGCAACTTCTCTTGTTTTTCACAAATCCAGCCAAGGATTTTAATTTTTTTCTGAAAACCCTAATGTCCAATCTCCAATCTTTGAGCAATGTATCCTAACTATAGAATTCAAATGTGCTCGAAGAAACTCCAAGGAGACCAAGAAAACCTAGTGCCTCAGGAAAGAGAGAATACAAATGAAAACTCAGGAGCGAAAGAGAGAGAGAGAGGAAGTGCAAACTCTCTTCTCTTAGTCACATCCATCACAAGAGTGAATACAAGTGCGTGAATTAATATGTTGTGGAAAGACTATTTCGTTCCTCTATTTATATGAGAGGTAAGGGAGGCCAACGATACTCTGTTAGCCTAAGCTCTTACAAGTAACCTACATGAATCCTTGTAGGCCATTAGTGAGATGTCCACTGTAGGGTACAAGTCTCCATGGTAATGTCATTCAAAATAATGACTACAAGGTGAGCCAAGGATTTTTCCTCAAAACTCTAATTTCCAATCTCCAAATTCGAGGGATAAATCCTAACTATAGAAGTCCAATATGCTCAAAGTGTTGAGATTTGTAGCTTGGGAGGTACTCCAAACCCTATGCCAGTGGGTTTTGGAGGAATGGGCACACAAAAGTGACTTGTGGGCTAAGAACCCAAGCCTATGGGCTTTTCACCCAAGCATGTGGGTGTGAAACTGTGATGGAGATTGATGGTTTGACCGATGGAGATGATAGATCATAGAGGGCCTCTAGAGCCACTTGGGGCAACGAAAATCATCGAAATCGGAGGTCTAGAAGTTGAGATATGAATTTTTCAGTTTATGTGTGGTCTAATTTGTTAAGGAGAGCAGATCATCTAGGGCTAGTTTAGCCCTCTTGTCAAATTCGTTGGAGCCCACACTTGAGGCTATAAATTGAGGACTTGTTGGAGGCATTTCTCATATCCTATGTGCATCATCCATCAAAGAAATACCTCTGAACAAGACAACGAGACTGAGTCAGGACACAATGAGTTAAAGGCACACGTTTTGGTCTATTTAGGGTGCGGATTCCTTGAGCAGAGGGCCGCAAGTCTGAGGCACCCATCAAGAAGATTGGAGGATGTGTCTTGGCAGGTTTTGGAGCGGACTTGCTTGATGGATTAGGCCGCAGTTTGAGGTATGTATTGGGGTGATATTTAGTGCTAGTTTGTGTATGGTATATCTCTGTTTAGGCTAGAAGAAAGAGCTGCTACAACAACGTGTTGGGTGGACTATTTTGAGGGTCAAGAGGCCTAGTTTAGGTCCTCTTTCCTAGCCGCAGTTAATCCTTGGAGCAACGCAGTTGTACAAAGATATTCTCCATGAGTTTGGGACTGTTTCATAGTGTTGTTGGTACAAAGTTGTTGTAGGGTGTGTTGAGGAGGAGCCTCAAGCCATAGATCAGTGTTGTTGATGCCTAGAGTGGACAACAAGGGAGAATACCAGTGGGAGATGATTACACAGTGATTTGAGCAGGAGTTAGGTCTGCTGGTGTGCCATAACTAGTGCTCTAGGAAGCACATATCCCAAGGCAAGGAGACAACAATAGTGTGTTGTAGATGTCCTCTTGTTGATGGTTGAATGCTATTGGATGAGAGGTTCTAGGAGAGGACATTGTATGAGATGCTCGTGGGTTGTTGGAGGGAAGTGTGAGAGTGGACCAAGTGTGGCCTATCTCAAAGGTCTGATCTACTAGGAGCAAATTGTATTCCTAGAATTGCCTTGTGGAGAAGGACATCTACAACAGAAGTTTGGTAGGCCTCCATGCCCTAAGTTCATTGTTGGAGAAGGAACATTGAGAAGGACATTCGACATTGATATTGGGAAGCCCTCTAGCTCTAAGTGTGTCTTCATCGGGCAACACAGGGTATGACCAAGGAAGTTGTGAGGAGCTCTACATTAGCTAGACGGTCAGAGTACTTTGTTCCGGAGCTCTACAAGGCAAGTCCACACCATTTGGCCACCCTCTCTTACTCTAGCCAAAGTCCTCGGAGTAGCTAAACTAAAATCTTTGATGGTGCACTACTATCCCTCAAAAGCAACTCGACAGTTTATATCTGTCATGCAAGAAATTGAAAGGATGTTTTTCCTCAAACTCAGAGCAAATAAAATATCACTTAACTCAAGAACATCACCTGAAGACATCAAAATGAAATGGAGCCAACTCCTCTCAGAGGGTATGTGGCATCATCATCAAGCTCTATAATCATGGCTCTTGTTACCTGCTAGATTGTACCTAGCAAATAAAGGAAGAAGAACATCAAAGTTGGACTAGGCACTAGTCAAAATTTTGAAATCTAGAAGTCTTGCGGGGCAGTTTTTCCCCTTCTTTTTCTCCCTTTTCTTTCTCTATGCAATTTTCGTGCCCCATGGGGAATTGTAAGAAATGTTACTAGCATGATGAACTTATGTAAAAGACTTGACCTAGTTACTAAGGAAGTCGCTCTAGAGCGTTTTTTTTTTCACTTAATCATTTTTGCTTTTTAGTGATAAATAATTAATTGAATTTTTTCACTTGCATCCTCCAAAGCCGGAGTGCGTCTTAATAACTAGGCCTTGAGTGTGTTTTCTAAGTCTAGAGTCGATGTATATTACCATGCTAGGCATTATCTTGAGTCCCATGGAATTGTATCAGGTTTTTTTAGGATTTTTTAATAATTAAAAATTTCCCACAATAGGAATTTTTAATTAAAATTTATGTAACAAGTGAAAAAAAGGTACAAGGAAGACTCGTATGACATGTAGGTACTTGTTTTTTATGATGAGTACAAATATAATAGTAGTACCCATAGTAGGGTCAAAAATATCAAATTTTCGTCATGAAAAAACAATTTTACTCAAAAAGTGAGGAAAAGACATAAAAACCAGGATATGAAATAACTGGGAACATGTCGGAAGCATGTCTCTAGTCAAAATGAGTCTCTCAGACACTTGAGAGGAGTGAGTAAGCACTCAAGTGGTAGCTAAGTCATGAGTCAAGTCCCACGAATTGAGGATGAGTTAGCTACCATTTTTTGTTTTTTCATAGGATCTTCTAACTGATAATTACTTCTTATGATTTCTTACATTCAAATTCATCACAAAGCAATTACACATAAGATCTTCAACAATAGAAAAAAAGTGACAGTAGGATCATAAAGAGACAACCAAACAAGAAACACAAGTATTTACCCTAGGTGTAATGTCTCCATTTCAGTTTCCTCTATAGTACAACCAGGGTGGATTTCCAGGGCTAGGCCACAGGAGCAGGACTACATCATCGGGGGTCTCGAAGGGATTTTGAGGGATTTCATGGGATTAGATGGCATTCACTTGGTATATTCCATCATCCGCACAAGTTTCCTTTTGTTATGTTGCATTCCGACAAATTTCGTAAAACGAGGTTATTATTGGGTTTGACTTAATTAATTACGCTTGAGGTGGCATACTGAGAGGAATATTCAATGGAAGACCTCAATTTCATAGCTCGTTGGAAACGAAACGAGAAGATCTATAGGATGGGATGATGAGAAGAGACTTTCAGTGGCTAGATGAAGTATGGTGAGCAATTTACCATTTTCATAGATAAAAGTGACTCTCATTAGTCACTTAATTAAATAAAACGAGGGGAAAATAATTAATTGAAGGAAAAAGGCCAAAAATGACTTAGGTGAAATAAAATAAGATTAAAAGTCACTTAGATGGAGTCAAAGGGGAGCTTCTAGAATAATATTAAAATAATCAAAATAAGATACTTCTAGAAGCTTTGAGATCTATCTGTTGAGTCTTTAAAAGGAGGAGGAGATCATTTGGGACATCTTGGTTTTGAATATTTCTCTTTGATGTGGATTGGAGAATTCAGTTCTCTACCTTAGTAGCTCCAGGAAGAAAACCCCCTAGTGATTCAGTGAGAGTGGGTGAGAACCCATCTCTCCCCTTGGTGGATTCATCTAGAATTCACAGGTCCACTTATTGATTTTGCAGTCAGATTTGGAGGGCCGGTGCCATATTGGTGTAGATTTTGGAGGCCAATTTATTCATCTCAGCAATGTCTATGTAATATCATTAAATGAAGCTGATTTTTTCTTATCAGTTTGCAACATTTCTAGTTTTCATATTGCAAATCTATTTTATTTTTGCAGCAATTTCTGGTAGAAAATTGCTTGGAGAAATTTATGGTAGAAAATTTTAAGCAATTTCCTGAGAAATTTAGGCAAAATTATAATTGGGGATAGTAGAATGATATCAAAGCTGGTTTTCCTGCTAGCCTGAGGGTTTATGGCAGGTTGATTTTAAACTAAGCTCGAGGATTACAGGTGTTGGCATTGATATTTTGCTGGTTTTATTGTTATTTTTCTTGGCCAAGTTTAGTCTGTGGGGCCAAATATCATTTTCTTGCAGGAAGCTGAATTTCTTATTTTGAAGGGGGCCAAATTCAATTGTTTCTAGGGCCAAATTCATCTTTCCTTTAGGGGCCAAATGTTATTTTTGAGGCCGAAAAATATAAGAGGAGTTGACACTGTCACTATTGCACCAGTTTTTACCAGGAGCCAAGCTGTGTTTCCTTAGGGTCAAGAGAAGCACAATTGTTGAGTTGAGCATACCACTAAAATGGAGACGTCTAATTGATGGATCTATACATCGTGCGTAGTGGTGGTTGAATTTACAACCATTATTGAGGCCGCGTGGGGTCAGGGCTAAGTCATTTGTTTGACCGGGGTCCATACTCAATTGCGTGCAGAGTCACGAATCGCTGCATCT
Source organism: Pinus albicaulis (assembly GCA_034641835.2). Lineage (NCBI taxonomy): Eukaryota > Viridiplantae > Streptophyta > Pinopsida > Pinales > Pinaceae > Pinus > Pinus albicaulis. The sequence continues at coordinate 191,807,124 of CM076575.1, read as the reverse complement.
CGTTGGCTTTATCCATTCGATTGTTTGTAGGGCCAAAATGATTGAAGTTCTGATTGTTGTTTCACAACGTATCTGTTGGACGTAACAAGGGAATCATAGCGAGCAAAGCAACAAAAGGAAGAGAGTCACTAAGGTTGTTGATAACGAATATACCTGTTCTCTGAGCCAAATCAGTTGATCATCAAAGATCCATTGCACCACAGGCCGAATAGAAAAAGGGACGTGGATTGAGTCCATTCGCCGTCAAATCCTGAACAGTCACCAGGGAGAGGGAATCAATGTACCCAGTCTAATTACGTGTATCATTTGTGCACATATAAGGTAACACGAGCACTGGGTGGAGCTATAATAGTCTTCAAAGATCATGGGGGAAGAGGTTTGTCATCACTATGGAGTTTGTAAACAAAGCGTTTGATGTGCCTAAGCAAAGATTGGCCCGATCAACCCGTGAATCAATAGAAATGTGCGTAGGGATTCAGTGACAAAGTTACACATGACCGAAGGAATGCCGACCATCTCACATACGATTGGACGACAACACTCTGTGTGAGACATCGCCACAAATTCGCATTACCATTAAGACAATTCCTAACCAGATTTTGTTGCCAGGAAGTGAATTTGTTGTAGTGGCAGTTCAACTAGGCCGCTATTTTCAGAGGATGAGTCCAGTCGAATTTGCCTGTCTAGGCCGAGTCACCATTATTTGACTGAGCTAAAAGACGTGCCAAATTTCTATGTGAGCCAAGTTCTTTATTGATTCAGGATGGAGTGGTAATTACCAGAGACTGATTGACAGTGTAGAAGCCCGTACAATAAGCTATGTAAGGGTAATGGATAGCGTATGATGTAGTGATAAAACAATAGCGCCTAAATATGGTGGTGTGTCAGCGTAATGTGTCCAACATTGTGCATTATCATGAAGCATTATGTGTTCAAGCCTGCATATGTTATACACATGAGCTTTTGAATTGAAGCCAATACCCAATCAATGGTGACAGAGTGCTTCTAAAAGGAGATAATGGATTTAATCAGTGATAGACTCATTGTTGGAGTATTATCTCATTCCTTGGAGGTCATAGTGGCTGAGTTCAACTTTTGTTACAATGTTGAGTTTATGTGTCGTTTATGTGCCGTGGGTAGTCGTTGAGGAGAGCTATCAGCATATACAGATAATATCACTCTTGTCTCAGTAGTATTTCTCTTTGGTGTGGATTGGAGAATTCAATTCTCTACCTTAGCAGCCCAGGACAAAAACCCTCAGGTGATTCAGTGAGAGTGGGGGAGAACCCATCTCTCCCCTTAGTGAATTCATCCATAATTCATAGGTGCACTTATTGATTTTGCAGTTAGTTTTGGAGGATCGGTGCCACATTGGAGCAAATTTTGGAGGCCAGTTTATTAATCTTAGCTATGTATGTGTAATCTCATATTGACTAATTAAATAAAGCTGATTTTTTCTTATGAGTTTGCAACATTTCTGGTTTTCATATTGCAAATCTAATTTATTTTTTCCACAATTTCATGGTTCCTCTTATGCAATTGCTTAGAGAAATTTATGGTTAAGCAATTTCCTAAGAAATTTAAGTAAAATTTTAATCGGGGATATGACAATCGTATCAGAGTTGGTTCTCCTGCTAGCTTGAGGGTTTATTGCAAATTTATTTTAAACTAAGCTCGAGGTTACAATTGTTGGCATTGATATTTCACTGGTTTTATTGCTATTTTTCTTGGCCAAGTTTAGTTTGTGGGGCCAAATATCATTTTCTTGCAGGAAACACAAAAAATCTTCTGATGCATTCCTCCGCACAAAAAATTGTGAAGTCTTTATCATTATACTCTCCACCATTATCTAAGTGAAGCACCTTGATCTTCTTCCCTGTCACATTCTCCACGAGAGCCTTAAACTCCTTGAAATGATTAAAGGTCATCAATAAAGGTGATGAAATATTGGGCCCCACTGAAAGCTCTAGTGGACATTGGGCCACAAATGTCTGAGTGTATAAGTCCTAACACGCTATCTGCTTGTGAAAATTTCAATCTAGAAATATATAGTTGCATTGATAGATTTATTTCTCCTACTTATTACACCGATAAGTTATTTACAAAATTCTATCAGTAAACTTCGAAATAAATACTACTGCAACATTCACAATTACATATGCAGAGAAAGGAACAGTAAGAAACATAAGTATAAGAAACAATTACATGTACACACTTATTTTTGGACAATTGTCCCCAGAAAAACCCAATGTGGGAAAACCGATGCAACAGATGAGGGTTTATATATTATTCTTAAACAAATGAATTCTTTACAAGGAATACACTGGCAGATACATTTAGAAAACACCTGAGACAAAATTCCCGGAACCTCCCGAGATTTTCCGATACCCGGAAGACCCTCAGTCTCTCTCTGTGTCTCTCTGCATGCTTCTCTGTGCAGTCCCTGCATTGGACTGCATCACCTTGCATGGGCTCTGCGTGGGTACACTGTGCTGCCTTCTGTGACCCTCTGCATCCATTTGTTCTCGTACTTAGTCACTGCTGACTCCCTCTTCTCCTTTTGCCTCTGCAACTCTGCCCTGCAACTCTCCCTCTGAAATCGAATTCTATTCCTTCAGAATCGATCTCCTTCGAGTTACTGAGTGTGTGCCTGGCCTGCTTTCCAAATGACCGTCAAGCCTTCTTTTATAATCTTCTCATTGATGAATCAATGAACCAGATTAGAAGTCTAATCAATGGCTAAGATTAAACTTGACTTGATTTTCGTTCTCTAGAAGATTCACACTCTGTCTTATTAATACCCATTAATTATTTAATTTGCCTAAGTTTAGACTTCAGGTCTCCATTAAAATAATTAATTATTTTAATAAAACATGAATTGAGTGGAAATTCCACAAACAGTTTATGGGTTCTTTGGAATACTGATGTCCAAGCCTTCACACAAAATTTGAGACTTGGAATACTTTCCGATTCTACAAAAATCAACACTCCCTCTTAGCGAGGAAAGTGTTCTAGCAATATATCTGTTGCATGTTGCCCTGCTTTGAAGCATCCTCTGCGTTGCTGATCTCTGCCTGCTGCTCCTCATCTGCTGCGCTGTTGCCCTCTGTACTGCTGCCCATGACACTGCCACTGTCACTGCCTCATCTGTACTGCAGCTCCCTCTGAATCCCGATCTTGTACATTCCTGCTACTGAAATGGATTCTTGATCATCCCCATCTTCTCTTTGAAATAGACAAACTTTGTCTTCCCAGAGCCTTTGTGAGGATATTTTCCACTTGCTCTCCTGTTGGAGTGTATTGCAACTGTACAACTCCTCATTGGACACAGTCTCTAATGAAGTGACACCTGATGTCAATGTGCTTCAACCGATCATAAAACATAGGATTTTCAGAGAGCTTAATGCAGCTCTGATTATCACATAGAATGTTGGTCGCTTCCATCTTTTCCTTCAGTTAGTTCACAAGCAGCTTTCGAAGCCATATGGCCTCACACGAAGCCATGCTAGCTGCCATATATTTTGCCTCTACTGAGCTCAGCACCACGGATTTCTGTTTCCTGCTGCACCAAGAGGTCATTCCTGATCCAATACTGAAACAATACCCACTGGTACTTTTCCGATCTACTGGACTCCCAACCCAATTTGCGTCGGTGAACCCACTCAACCTGATGTCATTGCCACAGGTGTATTTCAGTCCAAGCTTGATTGTTCATTGAAGATATCTGAGAACATGTTTGGCTACTGCCCAATGAACACTCCTTGGTTCCACCATGAACTGACTGAGGGTATTGACATTATAACAGAGGTCTGGCCTAGTGTTGACCAGATACGTCAGAGATCCTATGAGCTGTCTATACAATGTAGGATCAACCTCATCATCATCGGACATGTCGATTTTGTTCCAGTTGGTGATCATTGGAGTAGTCATGGGTCTATAGTCCTCCATCTGAAATATTTTCAGAATTTATGTAGTATACCTTCCTTGACCAAGGAAGATCTCCCCCTTTTGCTGCCAAACTTCCAACCCAAAAAAATAATGCATTAGCCCTAGATCCTTCATATCGAATTGTGCAGCTAAATTCTCCTTGCAATCCTTGATGAGCCTCGATTACCCTATCAGAAATATATCATCTACATATAGAACCAGTATCAGAGGCTCACTCCCTACCCTTAGATAGTAGAGATTGGGATCTGCGTCACTCTTGACAAACCCCATCTTCTGCAAGTCGCTGTCAATTTGACCATACCAAGCTCTAGGGGCTTGCTTTAGTCCATACAAGGTTTTCTTAAGCTTGCACACAATAGTCTTTTGCTCATGCGTGTCGAAGCCCTCTGGTTGTTCAATGTATACTTACTCTTCTATCACCCCATGCAGGAACGCAGTCTTGATGTCCATATGGTGAATCTCCCATCCCATCTGTGCAACAAGGGATATGACGGATCTAATGGAAGTATATCGGGCTACTGGGGCAAAGGTATCTTCATAATCTATCCCTTCCTTCTGAGCATACCCGTTAGCCACAAACCTGGCTTTAAACTTCTCGACGCTGCCATCTGCAACATATTTGATCTTGTAGATCCACATTGAACCTACAACTGATCTGTCCTAAGGTCTGGGAACCACTTCCCAGACATCATTTGTCATGATGGAGCTGTATTCTTCCACCATCGCATCTACCCATACCTGGTGCTGAGCTGCTTCTTGAAAACTCGAAGGTTCCCCAACCTGTGCTACCAAGGCTTGGTATATTTCAGGCTGCCTGCTTTGCCTCTTCGCATTTCGGGGGGCTCCGACAAAGTCTTCTGCATCCCTCAAAATTTGTCGTAGTTCCCTGCTCGTTCTACCACTGGTAGTGGGTGGATCTACCTGCTCCCCTTCCTGCAAGTCCTCGGGAGAAGTATCCCTTGGATCCCCATGCCTTGGAGAGGCACTCGTATTACCCTCCGCAGGTCGTTGTGGTTGGACTAGCGGATCCTCCTCAGAATGCATGGTAGAAGGCATCTCCCGGGATCTCCTTAAGGCCCTCTCCTCCATGAATTTCACATCCCTCCGCACTACAACTTTCTTGCACTCCAGAATGTAAATGCGGTAAGCCTTTCCATTCTCACTGTATCCTACCAGATACCCCTTTTCCGCAGTCATATCCAACTTCTTCCTCTTTTCATTGGGCACATGACAATATGTCGTATTGCCAAAGATCCTAAAGTGGCTTACTTCAGGCTTGCTGCCAGTGAAGACACTTTTTGGAGTGATCTTTCCCAATGCGTTGTGAGGAATCCTATTCTGAACGTAGACAACTGTATTACAAGCTTCAACCCACAGAAATTTGGGCATGTCTTGATCATACAGCATTGCCCTTTCCACCTCAACAATAGTTCTGTTCTTTCTTTCTACCACACCATTCTGCTCCGGATTATATGGAGTGGTCCACTCTCTTCTGATTCCTTCCCTTTCGCAGAACCCTGTGAATTCTTTATCAATGTACTCTCCACCATTGTCTGATCGCAACACATTGATCCACTTTCCTGTCAGATTTTCTACCAGAGCTTTAAACTCTTTGAAACAACTGAAGACTTCGTCCTTGGTCTTCCAAAAGTAGATCTAGGTCTTCTTGGAATGGTCATCAATAAAGGTGGTGAAATATTCAACATCACTAAGAGCTCTAGTGGACATTGGTCCACAAATATCCAAGTGTATCAAGCCCAATACACTCTTAGCCCTATTGTTGATTCTCTGATACACTGCCTTGGCATACCTTCCCAATACACACCCTCCGCAGACATTGTCTCGCTTGGTGCGCAATTCTGGAACTCCCGTGACAATTTTCTTGAGAATTTTTAACGCCCCATAATGCAAATGTCCCATTCTTCTGTGTCATAGTTCATTCAATTCCTTCTCATCAGTGCTACCTATTAGTGCCATTGGAGATTCAAGCTGTAACTTATAAAGTTTATTTCTCCCGACTCTAATTTGTGCTTTCTTCTTCCAACTTGGGTGTTTGACATATACTTTGTTGCCAATGAAGTAAACATCATAACATTTGTTTTGAAGTTGAGACACCGAGAGTAAGTTCATCCCCAACCCAGGCACATGCAACACATTAGTGGCCCGAAGCTTATTTCTAGCCTCCGTTTGAAATACTACGGTACCTCTTCCAATAGGGTTACATTTTGCTTTATTACCCATGGTGATTTTAAAGTTCATCTGCTCTTTTCGGTAGTTTGAGAAACATTCCTGTACTCCCGTCATATGAGTAGAAGCTACCCTGTCAATGTACCAGACTTCAGGAGAAGCAGTTCTTGACACACAAGCAAATTCTTCTTCCATTCTGGATGCCAGAGCAAAAACATCGTGATCAATATGTTCTTCCATGCTTCTCTTCCTCTCTGGAGAATTGTGTGAACCCTTCCAAGCTACTGCAGCAATGTCAGATGTATGTTCGATTGCCAGTTCTCTGTTCTTGTTACTCATCTCTAGCTTTGATACCATGTGAAAATTTCAATCTAGAAATATACAGTTGCAGTGATAGATTTATTTCTCCTACTTATTACTCCGATAAGTTATTTACAGAATTCTATCAGTAAACTTCGAAATAAATACTACTGCAACATTCACAATTACATATGTAGAGAAAGGAATAATAAGAAACATAAGCATAAGAAATAATCACATGTACACACTTATTTTTGGACAATTGTCCCCGGAAAAACCCAATGTGGGAAAACCGGTGCAGCAGATGGGGGTTTATATATTATTCTTCAGCAAATGAATTATTTACAAGGAATACACTGGTAGATACATTTAGAAAACACCTGAGACAAAATTCCCAGAACCTCCCGTCAGATACCTGGAAGACCCTCAGTCTCCCTCTACGTCTCTCTGCGTGCTTCTCTGCGCAGTCCCTGCACTAGATTGCATCACTCTACATGGGTACACTTCACTGCATCTCTGCGCTGCCTTCTGAGACCCTCTGTGTCCCTCCGTCCTCGTACCTAGTCACTACTGTCTCTCTCTTCTCCTTCTGCCTTTGCAGCTCTGCCCTGCAACTCTCCCTCTGAAATCAAATTCTATTCCTTCAAAATCGATCTCCTTCGGGTTATTGAATGTGTGTCCGACTTGCTTTCGAAATGACCCTCAAGCCTTTTCTCATTGATGAATCAACGACCCAGATTAGAAGTCTAATCAATGGCTAAGATTAAAACTCGACTTGATCTTCGTTCTCTAGAAGATTCACACTCTTGTCTTATTAATACCCATTAATTATTTAGCTTGTTATCTCCTCAACTCATTGGCTCAATCTCGCTGCTAAATTACTTGTCACTGCAAAATTGAACTTCCTTGATCATTGAGTATCTGCACTAGTGTGTTTCTCCATCTACCCTTCGACTTCTTCTTATAACCTCCAGTTGGGACTCCAACGACCAAGATTAAAACTTAATCAATGGCTGAGGTCATTTCCTAATTGATCTGTGTGAGTTTCTAGAGAAATCTCGCCTTCCTCAATTAATTGTTGTTAATTAATCATTTTCCCTAAGTTAGACTTAGGAAAAATTTAATTACTAATTAATTAACTTAGTTAAGACACTTCTAGGTGGATTTTCCTGAAAATTTTTATGGGTTCTGGAGTCCTAGTGTTTCTTAGCCTCTTTGAAAACTGTCAAGACCAGAACACCATTCGATGCTACAAAAACTAACACATATGAGTCAAAATAATACAATACAAAAGCAATGGAAGCAATCTTGAGTGGTCTATTAGATTTTGTAAAAAGCAAGGTGGGTCAATGTTCGTCAACCAAAGGAATTTGGGAAAAGCTACAAAAAATTCATGAAGAATCTGGCTTTGTACTAGATCATGTGGAAGAAGGTCACAAAGATAATCAAGAACCAGAGAAGACAACTGAAAACAAAATTGAAGACACCAAGAGCAAGGAAAATTTAGAAGATGAAGAAGACTTCCAAGTAAAAAACGAAGAAGACCTTAAAGGAGATCTTGTCGTTGCCCTTGAAGAAATAGCTGAAATCAAAGCAGAAAATAGAGAACTAAAGAAGCAGATATAATAAGCTAAAGATAAGAACCCAAATCTTACAAAGGAAGAATTTGTCCTCCTAAAAGGGCAAATTGATGAAGCCGAAAAGGAAGAAAAATCATGGCAAGCCAACTAAAGGAAAAGGATGAAGAGATTAACGAACTCGAAGCAAATGTCATCTGACTTAAAGCCCAAGTAAGAGAAGCGAAGAGAATGGAAGAAATAATGGAGAGTCAACTGAAAAAGAAAGCGGAAGATTGTGAGAAGTTAAAAGAGGAGATTGTTTCTCTAAGGAAAGAGGTTGATCACCTAAACAAGAACTTGAAAACTTCTCAAGTCTTGGATGACATCCTAATTTGTCAAAGATCACCATTTGGCAAATCTTGTCTTGGATATGTAGGGGAGCTTTCTAGCAAAAGTGATGCAATGTGATATTCCCACTTAGCAATATTGCTAAGGGGAAATATTAATTTTGCCCAATTTTGTCTTATTTAGCGCTGCACATATGAAAAGTGGTTATGGGGGTCCCACTTGAATTTTGAAGTTAAGGAAAGGCCCAAAATTAGAGAAAAGGAAGAAAATCGAAGTGCTGGTGGAAGGTGGGGACCACTCATGTGTGAAAATTTTTGAGCATAGAAATCCTACTGCTAAATATTGATTAATTTCTCCTACTTGTTTTATTATGCATAAGTTATTTAATTGAAAATATTCAGAAAAACATCGAAGTAAACACAACTAGCAGCCTACACAAATACAGATCATTTACTGAACATCACGCACATATGACAAAGGACATAGATTTTTCAGACAAATGTCCCCGGGAAAACCCAATGCAGGAAATCTGGTGCAACAGATCTGAGGGTTTATTATTATTAAGCAGCAATATTCTGAGTACATCTAGGGTGCCATAAACCAACTCTCCCAACAGAGAAAACCTTTGCTACAGAGAAAACTGTGAGTTTTACCTCACTCCCGCAAGTCCCGACAGATCCGAATGAGTCACTAGTGAAACCCCAGCTAGCTCTGCGCAGTCTCTACGATGCCATTGCATAAGGCTATTGCATAAGGCTGCGTGGCCTTGACTGAGGGATTGCGTCACCCTTGCTCTGCGCTGATAAACTTCTCCCGGAGTCTGGTTTCAACCCTCCGGGCTCAGAAACCCCCAGTCTCTAGCTAACTTTCAGACTTTCCTTGAAGGCTATGTGCTCCCCCTGCGTGGGCTTGCGTCACCCTGTCCAGGGTCTACGTCACACCCTCTGATGGTTGCGCTGCCTCCACTGTGTCTCTGCTACCCTTGCTCTGCGTTGTACTCTTGATCCTCCAACCAATCGCTGCATTTGCCCATCACTGCTTCTCTGAATCACTCAAATCTGATCTTCGTCCAAGTACTGCTCCGCAAAAGAATTCGATCTCTTAGATTGACTGTGTGTTTCCTCCAACTGACCTAAAGCCCTTCCTTTATACTTTTCTCTTTGACAAATTAACGACTGTGATCTAATCTCTAATCAATGGCTAAGATTAGAAGAAGCTTGATCCACGTCACTTAGAAAGTTCTCATCACATGTGTAAATTAATTCACTTTTATTTTTCAATTTCCCCGAGTTAGACTTAGGGTCCCCATTAAAAAATTTAATTATTTGAATAAATTTTACACCAGATGGAATTTCTCCAAACGCTTTCTGTGTCTTGGAGATCTCATGTGTTCTAGCCCCTCCACAAAGTTTCAGAGCTAGAGCACACCCAATGCTACCCAAAATATCAACATCATGGAGAAATACAACCCCCATAGGAAATGTGCACTCCTTGGAGGGAAAATGTCGGGGAAGTTCGATCGCTGGGCACACATGGGAAATTGGGAGGCACATTGACAAAAGAGGAGGATGCAATCATTTTTGGGCATTCTTGATCATTTGAGCATTCACCTTGACTAGCACATTTGAGTTGGAGGCCAAGTCTTCATGTGCTGTTGAGCACAAGAGATTTTTAGGCGAGAATCTCACCCCTTGCTTCGGTGGACTTCGAGTGCCAGCCCAAGGAGGGAATTCCATCAGTTTTCAGATCTATCTAGGGGCATTTTAGCGTGTTTTGGAGCAGCTTCAGCAGTCACTGCGTGGGCTTGTGTAGCCCCATTTCTTGTCACATGTGGGACACATAGAGGAGGTCGAGTTTGGGGCTGAGATTGTGAGAGCAGCCCGGAAGGAAGTTTTGCTGAGTTTTCAACCATTTTCGAGTGCATTTGGCAACCTTATTTATAGGTGGGTCGAAATATCCAGCAGTTGGAAGAGCTAGGGGAAATTGGGCCGAAATTCCAAGGTCAACCATTGGCCAATTCCTTCGTGAGATTTTGTGGGTTATTGGTGGAGAGCCTAAGGTTAATTTCCCAGAATTTTCTGAGCACTAGAGGAGGCCCTAACAACTATTGTTTGCAGCCAGCAGTGTAGATTTCATTGGGACAACGCAAAGCTTGTTGGGGACAACCACATTGCATATTAGAGCAACTGATTTCGTCATTTGGGCATTGTTAGCTTGCCTTGGGCAAGCCCAGGTGCATGCTTTCTGATCTTACTCTTGTACCCATCATTTATATGAATAAAATGGCTTAGCTCAGTGCAGTTATGGAAATTTTTGGGTGTTTAATGTGTGGTAAATTTTTGTGTGTGTTTTTCTATGTTTGGTTTGTTTATCATTGTAAATTTTCACTAGTGGTCTCAGAGTTCATAGTCTTGGCTCAGCTTGTGGGAGCAGTACCAGTCTATGACACCAGAAAATCAACAGAATGTGACTTACTAGAGACAAAGGTACAGGAGTAGAGAAAGGCATTTGCAAATCACACTAGATCTAGTGATAACTGAACCGAAGATTGAGAGGCCAAGCATGGCAGATAGTGAGGGAGACAAAAGGAGTAAAGAGGAGGAATTTGCCCAAGACCTTTTGAAATCCGTACACAATCTGTCTAAGGGTATTGAGGAGCTGAGGCATTAGACTGAGAAAATTTCTGAATAGAACAATATAGAAATCCTACTGCAGTATCTTGATTTACTTCTCCTACTTGTGATTTAATTATACAAGTTATTTTCAGAAAATATTCAGAAAAATACCGAATTAAACACAACTAGCAACCTACACAAATACAAATCATTTATTGAATATTACGCTCATTCCACAAAGTGACAAAGATTTTTCGGACAAATGTCCCAGAAAAACCCAATGCGGAAAAACTGGTGCAATAGATATGAGGGTTTATTATTATTAAGTAGAGTTTGAGTACAACAAATCTGGGCACCTTACTGGTTAACCCGACAGAGAAATACAAAAAATATGCAGTAATACCTCTATTCTGGAGACGGAAAACTGGACTGATTCACACCCTCAAACGAGATTTACAGAACTCAATTCCTTTCAGCCTCTAGAAACCCCAGCGCTGCCCTGAAGCTGCCCACGTCAGCCTTGATGGCCTGCTGATGCCCCTACGTTGCTCAGGAGAGGGCTGCTTAACCCTAGATTGGGTGACGCAGTCCTTATGCTGCCTTAGCTGGACCAGCGTAACCTCCGATAGCCCCTTGCTGCCTCTGCGCTGCGCAGCTACTACATAGCCTCTGCTTCCTCTATGCTGCTCCTGGTTGCTGCTTCTCTGCCTCTTACTGACTCTTGGCTCCGGGATTAGATCATCTCCTTAGCCAATACTACCCCTCGCTGTAGCTGAAACACTTCTGGAAATTCTTAGCGAACCCGCCCTAGAATTCCAGCTTAGTCTCAGTGCTCTGCCTCCGTGTGTGTGTCTCCAGCTGACCCCAAGCCTCTCTTATACTTTTCTCGTTGACACATCAACGACCGTGATTTAATCTCTTATCAACGACTGAGATTAAAAGACTGCTTGATCCGCGTCTCTTAGAACATTTCATCACATGTGTTTAATTAATTCACTTTAATTTTTCTAATTTTAATATCTCACACACTAGATGAAATTTCTCCAAACACTTACTAGGTTTTGGAGGTATTGTGTGTTTTAGCCCCTCCACAAAATTTCAGGTCTATTGCACACCTGATGCTACCTCAAAATCTCAACACTCCCTCTTAGCACAGAGTGTGCTCTAGCAAATTGCAATACATCCACACCATGTATCGCAAGATCTCGGCATTTGTCTCTGCGCTGCTGATGCTTGGCCTGCTGCCCTCCATCCACTGCGCTGTTGCTTTCTGTACTGCTGCCCATGTCACTGCCACTAACAGTGCCACATATGTATTGCAGCTCCCTCTCATATTGCTGCATCATGTTGCCCATAGCACTGGCACTGCTAACTGCTGCACTGCAACTCAATTGCTGAGAAGTAAGCAACTGAAGGACCCCTGCCCAACCTTTGACAGACAAGTCAGGCAGCATCTCATCACTGAAGCTCCCTTGGCTGTCGCTCTGCGCTGTCCTCCTGAAGCTGTTGCGTTGCTACAACTCTGCATTGCGTAAGCACTGCCTCCCTGCTGTCCCATCAACCTCTGCGCTGTTGCCTCTACGCTGCTACTGCCTCTGCACTGCGCTGCTCCTTCTACATTGTCTCAGCACTGTCCTCTGCTTCACTGTGATTTTCTGCAACCATCTCTCTACTTGTCCTGCTACCATCTTAAGGCTCCCGTAGCTCGTATGTGATCCAAGAGTTGGGCTTACTCAAGGATCCTGCTTCCCATCTATAGCTACCCTACAGATCCATATCGCCCCACTTACGTGGCTCATGAGCACTCATGGCTATGTCATCATCACTACCATCGTCCTTTGCTGCTGCTTGCCTTGGATTCAGAAGATCCTTTGTCCTTCTTCTTAGGACAAGTGCTGGCGAAGTGTCCAAGTTCGCCACAGTTAAAGCACCAGACCTTGGATAGGTCCCTCTTCTTCTTCCCTTGCTGCTTTCGTTCCTTTGATGCAAGGGCTGCATCATCTTCTTCTTCTTTCTTCACCTTGACAAATCCGCTGCCGCTGCTTTGCCTCTTGGTGAATCTCCTGATTTCCTCCTGACGGAGGATTGCCCACATGTCCACCTAGGATGGTAACGCTAGCCTGCTCAATATGCTTTGGACAAACGTTCCCCACTCCTTGGTGATTGCATTCAGGGCAGTCCTTACCAAGAGCCCTTCATTCGGAGGCGCACCCATGGCAATCAGTTGATCCCGGATGGTCCGAAGTTGGAAAAGGAAGGGATCTATCTCCTCACCTTTCTGCATCTGGAACAACCGCATCTGATTCTCTAAGCATTTTTCTTTGAATAGAGATTCCCCGATACATCATCTCCAAAGCAGTCCACATCTCATTTACCGTGTTCTTCCCGACATTATGTGGCACGACGTGATCTTTAACTTGTCCATGATCAAATGCTTAGCCCGAGCTTGATTTTCATTGAATTTCTTCACATGATCTGGATTGGTAGGCACAACTAGGACATTATCTGCATGGTTCTTGATGCAGTACTCATCCAGGACTGTCAGTATCCTTGCTCTCCAGAGTCCAGATGACGAAGTTGGACACACCGTCCAACCTGTCCCGATCTCTCAGTCCATGAGAGGCCATCTAGCTCAAATCTGATGGAACAAATACTCTTCTCCCTTTTCCTGCTGCAAATCTCAACAGAAATGCTGGATCTGGGTTTCTTGGTGATAAAAAACCGTCTATGGTAGCTGCTCCCTTCGACAACTGATTTCCCTCTTGGAAGTCTTCAGCCAAAAACAACTGAACAATTCTCTACGATCACCTTCCTGATTGAATCTCAGATCTGTTTGGCGTAGATCTGCTGAGTAACTGTCCTCCTCTCGCTCTTTGTCAACTTAGCTAGGCACAATTCTGCACTGGCAAAATCTCCACCACACCAGCAACTACTGAAGATCTGAAGCACTGCTTCCGGACCACGACAATATTGCACAACAACCCAGAAATTGGATTGCGTCTCTCTGTCTGGCTTCTGCGTGAGCAGACTAGCTCAGCGCAGCCTCTGCGCAGCGCAGGCTGCTCCCGCGTCCCTCTGGAAGACACTTTGTTGCCTCTGCGTCACCTAGCTGGGACTACGTTAGCTCTTGCGTGACCTCTGCTGGGGCTGCGTCCTCTTGGTGCTGCGCTTCCCTCTTCGGATTCTCTGCTGCTTTAGTTGCTACCCTGCAGCAAATGTGTCTTCAACTGAATTGCTGGAGATTCAACTTGATTTGCAATTGCTCTGATACCATGTGAAAATTTCTGAATAGTACAATATAGAAATCCTACTGCAGTATCTTGATTTACTTCTCCTACTTGTGATTTAATTATACAAGTTATTTTCAGAAGATATTCAGAAAATACCGAAGTAAACATAACTAGCAGCCTACACACATACAAATCATTTACTGAATATTACGCTCATTCGACAAAGTGACACACGGATTTTTTGGACATATGTCCATGGAAAAACCCAATGCGGGAAAACCGGTGCAACAGATATGAGAGTTTATTATTATTAAGTAGAATCTAAGTACAACAAATTTGGGCACCTTATTGGTTAACCAGACAGAGAAATACAAAAAATCTGCAGTAATACCTCTGTTCTGGAGATGGAAAACTAGACTGATTCACACCCTCAAATGAGATTTACAGAACTGAGCCCCTTTCTCCTTGTAGAAACCCTAGCGCTGCCCTAAAGCTGCTTGCATCAGCCCTGCTGGCTTGTTGATGACCCTACACTGCTCAGGAGACGGCTGCGTAACCCCAGACTGGGTGACGCAGTCATTATGCTGCCTTAGTTGGACCAGCGTAACCACTAATGGCCCCCTGTTGCCTCTGCGCTACCCTTTCTGGGCTTGCGTAGGGACTGAAACCCTTTCCGCTGCGCGACTGCTGCGTAGCCTCTGCTTCCTCTGCACTGCTCCTGGTTGTTGCTTCTCTGCCTCTTGCTGACTCTTCGCTCCGGGATCAGATCATCCCTTTAGCCAATGCAACTGAAATACTTCTGGAAATTTTTAGCAAACCCACCCTAGAATTCCAGCTTAGTCTCAGTGCTTTGCCTTCGTGTGTGTGTCTCCAACTGACCCCAAGCCTTTCTCTTATACTTTTCTCATTGACACATCAACGACCGTGATTTAATCTCTTATCGACGGCTAAGATTAAAAGACTGCTTGATCCGCGTCACTTAGAACATTTTTTCCCATGTGTTTAATTAATTCACTTTAATTTTTCTAAAAGAAATAATTATTTCAATATCTCACACACTAGATGAAATTTCTCCAAACGCTTTCTGGGTTTTGGAGGTCTTGTGTGTCTTAGCCCCTCCACAAAATTTTAGGGCTAGGGCACACCCGATGCTACCTCAAAATCTCAACACAGACTTGTAGTAACAACAAGAGAAAAGGAGTCCAAGGGGAATTCCAATTGGGTGAAGGCTCTGGCACTTCACGACACCACGCAACCCTTAACCCCAACATGCCACTCGTTCGTAGTACACCACCCCGATCCACTATCTCCATATTTTTAGCATCCGGTGTTGGAGGGCCGCAAGGGCAAGAGGAGATGCCCATGGGGGACTATTTCGTGGAGTATTAGTCCTATGGACCCAATTTTAGGGAGGTTATCTCCTTCAGGGACTTTTTCCAGTTGAAGGGTAACAATAGAACTAATAAGGGACAAGGTGGAGGAGGCTACACACATGGGACCAATTTACAACGTACTATGGGGAGGTTGTTTCCCCCAACTTTTGATGGCTCTTCGAAGAGCTCAGCAAGAGCATGGTTTGAGAAGCTGGATGTTTATTTCCAGCTCAATCAGATCACAGAAGGGGAGGCAATTAAAATTGTCACATTGCATTTAGAATGGCAAGCCCATGATTGGTGGTTCCATGGGCTAACCACGATGGGGCATGTCGGAGTGACAGCCTGCGAGGACTTAACTAGGAGGGTGTTGGAGCGTTTTGAGAGGAGAGACCAGGAGGAGCATTTTGGGGAGTTGACGCTCAAGAAGACGGGGAACACTGAGACCTACATCTCTGAGTTTCTGAGGTTGTTAGTGATGGTGCTAGATCTGTCAGAGTCTAGGAGGGTCTTCATGTTTGTAGAGGGGCTAACAGCGCCATTGAGGGGACTGGTGAGGTCCAAAAGACCCACCACCTTGCAGGACACAATAGGGAGAGCCCGAGACTTGCAGGATGCTCTACCTAGGGCCAGAGCATCGTTACCACCTAGACAGGGTTTCTAGCAGAGGGGGAGAGACACTAGGGCTCCATCATCAAGAACCAACCAGGGATGTGGACAACTTGATGAGGAGACCCAGAGAGACCTCCAGAGGAGGAAATTATGCTTCACCTGTCAGGAGCCATGGGCACCAGGCCATAGATGCACAGTGGGCAAGGCCCATTACATTGAGGTCTTTTCTGACAATGACCCGGAGGATGATGTAGAGATGGAGGTTGGTGGAGATGACAACGTGGTACGTGTGGAGAGGGGACCACCACCGCCACAAAACCAGGGGGAGCTCCCTTCCTACTAGAAGGAGGGGTTCTTGCATCTCTATGTGGGGTACCCAAGTTTTTGACCTTGAGGATCAGAGGCACCGCGCAGGGGCAACGTGTCTCAGTTTTGGTGTACAATGGGGCCATCCACAATTTCATTAATGCACAGATGGTCCAGAGGAGGGGCATCACAACTGAGGAGTTTGAGGGATTTTCGGTTCTAGTGCTGGGATATAGAACCATGTAGTGGACACGCTATGTTCCCACCTTGACAGTGACCATGGGGAACTATTCAATGACAGATCACTTTTTTGTGGTGAATGTGCCAGTCACCAATGTGTTGATGGGTGTCCAGTGGCTCTATTCGCTTGGTCGAGTCACTATTGATTGGAGGATGCTGGAGATGGAGTTTATGGAAAAATTTCTGAACCTAAGTTAGAAAAACCCTACTGTAGTTTTTATGATTTACTTCTATTTGTTTTGTTAAATTAACAAATTATTTTTCCGAATTATTCCGGAAAAATGTCAAAGTAAACACTACTGTAGCCTACACATACATACAGATCATTTACTAAAGCATAACACACACATGAAAAATTACACAATATTTTTTGGACAATGTCCCCAAAAAAACCCAATGCGGGAAAACCAGTGCAACAACTCTTAGAGGGTTTGTCTATTAAGCAAAATCTCTGAATACAATCAAGGGCACTAGTAGTGGTTTGCCCAACAGAGAAATCACGGCAAATGTACCTCTATCACTCAGAGACAGAAAATATGGTTGATTCAGCTGAGGCTTCACACCTTCTGAATAATGCTGAATACGAGCCCTTTCTGGCCCACTGGAAATCTCAGCGATGCCTCTCTCGACACTGCGTCAGCTCTGCGTAGCTGATAGAGCCTCTACGCATACTCTGCACAACACAAGCTGCTCTTGCGTCACCCCTCTGGGTTTAGTGCTGCCTCTACGTCACCCTGAAGGGCTCGTGTCAGCCTCTGCGTTGCCTCTACGCGAGCCTGGCTGGGTTGCGTCGTTCCTGTTGGGTCTCTGCGCTGCCTGGTATAGACCAACCTCTCTTCCTATGTATTCTCGGCCTCGAATCTGAATATCCCTTGCCTCTGCCCCTCACCAGCACTACAAGCTTATTCAAAAATTCTTAGCAAACCGTGCCCTAGAATTGCAACTTAGCTCAAGTGCTAGCGCTCTGTGTGTCTTCTCCAACTGACCCCAAGCCTTCCTTTAATACTTTTCTCGTTGAAAAATCAAAGGGCGTGATCTAATCTCTAATCAACGGCTAAGATTAGAAAAGACTTGATCCATGTTACTTAGAACATTCTCACCCACATGTTTAAATTAATTCCCTTTAATTATTTAATTTCCCTAAGTTAGACTTATGGTCTCCATTAAAATAATTAATTATTGGAATAACTTAGGCTCTAGGTGGAATTTCTCCAAACGATTTATGGGTCTTGGAGATCTCTTGTGTTCTAGCCCTCCACAAAGTTTCAGAGCTAGAGCACTTCTGATGCTACCCAAAATCTCAACACTCCCACTTAGCGAGGAATGTGCTCTAGCAACACTTCACTCCAGAAGCGTTACTCCGATCCATGGCATCGATCCTCTGCGTTGCTGATGCTTGGCCTGCTGCGCTTCATCCACTGCGCTGCTGATGCTTGGCCTGCTGCGCTGCTGCCTTCTGTACTGCTGCCCATGACTCTGCCACAGTCACTGCCTCATCTATACTGCAAGTCCCTCTCAAATGCTGCATCATGCTGCCCATAGCACTGCCACTCCTAACTGCTACACTGCAACTCGGTTGTTGAGAAGTAAGCAACTGAAGGACATCACCCAAAATACTGGCAGACAAGTCAGTTTGGTTGCATCTTGATATTGAAGCATCCTCTGCTGCTGCTCTGCGCTGTTTGCTGCTTTGCACTGTTTCTTCGCTGCTAAAATCCCATTAGCCTCTGCGCTGCTGCATCCACGTGGCTGCTACCTCTCCTTTGTGCTGCTCCAGTGTTCAGCGTCCCAACACTCCAATAGTGCCTCCATGATCCTCTGCACCAACTCCAGTCATCCTGCTACTGTCTTTAAGGGCTCTCGTAGCTTGTATGTGATCCAAGAGTTTTGGGCACCTCAAGGATCCTGCCCCTTTACCATCTATAGCTCAATCTACAGATCTATGTCGCCCCACCTCTTCTCTCGAGGCACATGAGCACTCATGGCAACATCGCCATCACTGCCACTATCCCCTTTGCTTGTCGCAGCCTTGGAATCATAATCTTCCTTGCCCTTCTTCTTAGGACAAGTATTGGCGAAGTGTCCCAATTCGCCACATTTGAAGCACCAGACTTTTGAGAGGTCCTTCTTCTTCTTCCCTTGCTGCTGCCTCTGTCCCTTCGATGAGAGCTGCATCTTCCTCCTCCTCTTTCTTTATCTCGACTCCTCTGCTGCTGCTGCCCCTCTTGGTTATTCTCATGATTTCTTCCTGATGAAGGATTGCCCACATGTCCTCCCAGTTTGGAAGTTGTGCTCTGCGCAAGATACTTTGGACAAAGGTCTCCCAATCATCTGTTATTGCATTCAGGGCAGTCCTCACCAAGAGACTATCATCAGGAGTTGTCCCCATTGCAACTAGTTGATCTCGAATAGCCTTCAATCTAAAGAGGAAGGGATTGATCTCCTCTCCCTTGTGCATTGTAAACATTCGCATCTGATTCTCCCGAAGCATCTTCCTCTGGATGGAGCTACCTTGATACAGCGTTTCCAGAGCCTGCCACATTTCATTTTGTGTTTTCTTCTTGGCAATATGTGGGACCACGCGATCCTTCACCCCATCCATGATCAAGCGCTTAGCCCGCGCCTAATTTTCCTCATACTTCTTTAGAGGATCAGCATCGACCGGGACGACCACAACCCTCTCGGCATGTTCTCTGATACGATACTCGTCAAGGACCGACAAGATCCTAGCTTTCCAGATGACAAAGTTAGACACACCGTCCAACATGTCCTGATCTCTCAATCCGTGCGAGGCCATCTCTGCTAAAAAATGTCGAAGCAAAAAGCTCTTCTCCCTTCTACTGCTGCTACTCTCAGCAAGAGTCTGGATCTGGGTTTCTTGGTGATAGAAAACCCTCTAGGGACCATGGTCCCTCTGACTAGTGATTTCCCTCTTGGAAATCCCCACCAACTCTATTGAATCAACCCTCTATGATCTCTTCACCAATCAAATCTCAGATTTCTTGGCTAGAAAATCTGTTAAGGAACTGTTCCCCCATACTTTGTCAACCCTGCTAGGCACCGTTGTGCACCGACAGAAACAATGCCCCACCAACAACTTCGAAGATCAGAAAACAACACTTCCAGCCATGACAACCAGCACAACGTCACTCCTTCCTGGACTGCGTCACCCTCTTGGGTCTGCATCAGCATCTGCGTCAGCTCTGTGTGAGCTTGATAGGCTCTACGTCACCCTTCTGGGCCTGCGTCAGCTTTGCATCACCCCTACTGGGTCTCTGCGCTGTCCCTCTGGTGCTGCACTGCCTTTTTTTGGATCTGTGAGCTTCAGTTGCCCTCTTGCTACACAAAATCTTCAGCTCGTTGCTGATGGCTTCAACTTGATCTAAAATAGCTCTGATACCATGTGAAAAATTTTGAACCTAAGTTATAGAAACCCTACTCAGTTTTTATGATTTACTTCTCCTATTTGTTCTGTTAAATTAACAAATTATTTTTCTGAATTATTCAACAAAAACATCAAAATAAACACTACTGCAGCCTACACATACATATAGATCATTTAATGAAGCATAACGCACATATTACAAAGGACAATATTTTTTGGACAATTTCCCCGGAAAAATCCAATGCAGGAAAACCGATGCAGCAGCTCTTAGAGGGTTCATTTATTAAGCAGAATATCTGAATATAATCAAAAGCACCAGTAGTGGTTTGCCCAACAGAGAAATCACGACAAATGTACCTCTATCACTCAGAGACAGAAAATATGGTTGATTCAATTGAGGCTTCACACCTTCTGAATAATGCTGAATACGAGCCCTTTTTGGCCCACTGGAAATCCTAGCGTTGCCTCTCCCGACACCGCGTTAGCTCTGTGTAGCTGCTAGAGCCTCTGCGCAGCACAGGCTGCTCCTGTGTCACCCCTCTAGGCTCAACGATGCCTCTGTGTCACCCTGAAGGGCCTGTGTCAGCCTCTGCCTGAGCCTGGCTAGGCTGCGTCGTTCCCGCTGGGTCTCTGCGTTGCTTGGTATGGATCTGCCTCTCTGGCTATGTATTCTCGGCCTCAGATCTGAATATCCCTTGCCAATCTGTCCCTCACTAGTACTGCAAGCTTATTCGAAAATTCTCAGCAATCCACGCCCCAAAATTTCGACTTAGCTCAAGTGCTATTGCTCTGTGTGTCTTCTCCAAATGACCCCAAGCCTTCCTTTAATACTTTTCTCATTGAAAAATCAATGACCGTGATCTAATCTCTAATCAACGGCTAAGATTAGAAAAGACTTGATCCATGTTACTTAGAACATTCTCACCCACATGTTTAAATTAATTCCCTTTAATTATTTAATTTCCGTAAGTTAGACTTAGGGTCTCCATTAAAATAATTAATTATAGGAATAACTTAGGCTCCGAGTGGAATTTCTCCAAACAATTTTTGGGTGTCGAAGATCTCTTGTGTTCTATCCCTTTCTCAAAGTTTTGGAGCTAGAGCACATCCGATGGTACGCAAAATCTCAACAGTTTACATGGCTTGATGGTAAATTAGTTTTGTTGCGGGGTATGCATTCTTACCCTCCACAAACTGTTTCAGCCCACAGGATGGACGCTGATCTGAGGCATGGTGACATTGAGTGGGTCGTGGAGTTGAGGGTTTTTGAGGCTGGGGGTCAACCCAAGCCACCACACACGGATATACAGGCTATTTTGGACAGGTACCCGGTAGTGTTTGGAGACATTTCTGCAGCGAGATCCTTCAGATTCTTCAGTTGGTGACACGTCTAGAAATTTCTGAATCTTAATTCTTATGCATAAATTATTTCTGTTAATCCGGTTAAGCTTCTCATACTTATACAAGTTATCAACTGAATAAATTCAAGTTAACATCAAAGCAAAACACATAACATATCTCTACCAATTCAGATCTATAATAAGCACATGCACACATAGACAAAGTGACAGTTATTTCTGGCGGAAAAACCCAATGTGGGAAAACCGGTCTTTGGTTGCTGGAGGGCTCTATTATTAAGAACTACGTTGCACGGGTTCCCGCACCCAGGGGTAGGGTTCCCGAACCCGTACCGGGTTCCCGTCCCCAAGTACCGGGTGTTTGACGGGTTCTTCTCAGAAGCACCCTAAAGAACCCGGTTCTTCATGGAAGAACCCGAGACTTCCCACACAAAATCAGGGTTCTTTTGCTGATTTGGGGACGGAGAACCCCAAAAACGGGTTCTTTTCGGGT
The DNA here is from genome assembly GCA_034641835.2 of Pinus albicaulis. Lineage (NCBI taxonomy): Eukaryota > Viridiplantae > Streptophyta > Pinopsida > Pinales > Pinaceae > Pinus > Pinus albicaulis. The sequence continues at coordinate 191,785,170 of CM076575.1, read as the reverse complement.
TCTTCAGCGGCAAGTTTGGTTAAATTTTTATTTTATTTTATTAAATTCGACTATTACTAATCCTTATTAAAATTAAAATTTAAGATTTTTTTATTAAAATTAAACTTAAATATGACTCGACTATTCTTATTGTGATTTTTTTTTGTGTTAAAACTTACCCACTCGAACTCCGCAACCCACAGCAATCGTTACCTCACCTCACCGCACAACAACTCACCCTCACCGCACAACAACGTCCGCACAACAACTCACCCTCAGCACAACAAGCAGCAACCTCACCCTTGGCACAACAAGCAGCAACCTCACCCACTTATTAAGTGAGCAACTTGAATTCATTAATAGAGATGAAAGAGGAACTTGACAAATTCATGAAATCAGAGAAGGGAATGAAAGAATACAAAATCTCGAGGAAACTGGAAGACTGCACACATTTCTAGTAAGTGTAGTTGCAAAGTTACAGGTGCAACTAAAAGTGGGTTCAACATGGAAAATATTAGTTGAACGGACAATGTTTACTAACAACAAATACCCCATATGCTTAGGTATTTCCGAAAGAAAAGAAGGCACAATATTAATACACCCAAATACCAAGGCTGTTGATTCGAGATTAGATTACTGGATACATGCACAGGGAACAAGGCAAAGGGGGTGTGTTTAATTCATCTTCCTTCTATATCTAAAGTGTTATAAGTGAAAATAATCGCTGACACTGTAGTCTTTAAAATTGATGAAATTGTAGATGCTCATGTTCAGTTGATTCTAACTGCATGGGAAAGTCCCGCAAAGGAAATTTTCAGAATGTTGTCATTTGTTACTTGTATAGTAGCTTCACTTGGATGGCATTACCATGATGCAAGTATCATCTTCTGATGGGTATGTTGTGACAAAGACATTCTTACTATGATTGTAGTGTTTTCAGCAATAATTTTCTATATCATTAGGGCATACATTGTTGTTAGTAGTGACAGTGGGAACTCATATAATCATTGCACTCTTCAATCTATCTTAAATTTAATCTATTAAGAAATTTTGAAATTTTGAAATTTCAATGTATTATCAATTTTAATTTATCTGAAGAGTCAAGACTGATATGATATATCATTATGTGAATGTTGAATGTTCAATGATGTGCATGTTTAAATCTTTGAAGTTTAAACTTTAATTTTTAAATAAAAAATATTTTATTTTTCTTGTTTTATACAAATTCACACACACACACACACACACACACACATATATATATATATTATTATATATATATAATATTATATATATATAGTATATAGCCCCGACGAACCCACGCACCCTGTTTCAAAAAGTGTCATCCCCGTCCCCGTCCTCGCACCCACGTTTCCTGGCAACATAGATTAAGAATATTTATGAATACGCAACTCTGGGTTCTAGATCTGGAAAACCCTACAGAGAAAATTCTAGATCTGCAGCACCTCGCTGATCTAAGACCAACAACACTGACTGATCCACACCCTCAAACGGGATTTACAGAACTCAGCCAGATCTAGGCCTAGAAACCCCAAATCTGCCCCATGAAGGACACTGCGTCAGCCTCTGAAGGCCTCCAAATGCTCAGCGTTGTCACTGGAAGGGACTGCGTTACCCCAGACTGGGTGACGCAGTCACTACGCTGCCCCTAAGGGTCTCTGCGTAACCCCTGAAGGGTTTTCTGAAAATACGCTGTACTTGCTGCTGCTGCTGCTACTGCCGTCTGTTGCTGCTGCTACTGCTGCCTTCCTATGCGCTGTCTTTCCTGATCTCTTCTCTGCTTCTTGTGTATTCTAGACCTCGGGATCAGATCATCCCCTTGGTCTAAATTCCCCTCTCTGCAACTGAAACACTTGAGAATTCTTAGCAACCCCGCCTTAGAATCTCAGCTTAGCTTTAGTGCTCTGCCTCTGTGTGTCTTACAAATGACCCCAAGCCTTTCCTTTATACTTTTCTCGTTGACAAATCAATGACCAAGATTAAATCTTTAATCAATGTCTAAGATAAAAGAAAGCTTGATCCGTGTGCCTTAAGCCAATTTCATCACATGTTTAATTAAATTCACTTTAATTATTTTATTTTCCTAAGCTTTAACTTAGGAAATACATTAAAATAATTAATTAATTTAATATCTCCTAAACCAGATGAAATTTCCCAAATCCATTTCTGGGTCTTGTAGATCAGGTGAACTCTAGTCCTTCCTCAAAATTTGGGACCTAGAGCACAACTGATGCTACCCCAAATACACAAAATCTCAACAAGAGGCTGATCTGAGGCATGGTGACATTGAGTGGGTTGTGGAGTTCAGGTTTTCTGAGGCTGGGGGTCAACCCAAGCCACCACACCCGGACATACAGGCTATTTTGGACAGGTACCCGGTAGTGTTTGGAGACATACTGCCCAGGCAACCACCTGATTGAGGCTTTGAGCATACGATTGAGTTAGAGCCAAGGATACAGGCCATGATAACCACCTCGTACAGACATTCAAAGGCTTACAAGGATGAGATTGGAAGGGCCATTCATGAGCTGTTGGCACTTGGGCATATTAGGCCTAGCTCCAGCCCTTTTGCTTCATCAGTGTTCCTGGTGAATGTGAAAATTTGGTTACCCAAATCCTACTGCAGTAGCTGATGTTAATTTTTCTAATAGTTTAATTAAACGAACAATTTACCTGCAGTTTCCTATGACAAATTTCGAATTAAATTCATTGTAGCCTACACAACATAAAATATTGTGGAAAATACAACTCAAGAAAGATAGAAAAACACACATAAGTACATCGTTATTTTTGGACAATCGTCCTCGGAAAAACCCAACTTGCGAAAATCGGTGCAGCAGCGAGAGTTTTAATATTATGTAGTAGTAATATGAGTACAATTCATTGTATGCAGAATTGGCTATCCGATACAGAGAAAAACTGATGGAAAAGATAGTGAGAAAATCTCACACTGTCATGGGAAATCTGACACTGATTTGGACTGGAGAGACGCTGCTCTGTGTTGTCTCCATGCAGTGACTACGTCAGCCTACACTGTCCCTACATCACAACTCTAGCACCGCGTCACCTCTCCTTCTGACCTTCTGTTGGCTCGAAACTCGACTCTTTGGCCCTTCGGTCTTACACCTCGATTTCTAGCACTAGATCTCGATTGTCTCCCAACAAAATTGCGGACTCCCTTTGAAGCTCTGCACTACCTCTGCGTGGCACTGCGCTGCCTCTCTGTGGCTCTCAACGTCTTCTCTACCTTGCACTCCTCGGATCTGAAAAACTTCCTCCGGTTTACTATCTCTGCCCCTCACTGCAACTATCTCACTCGATCTCTCTCTTGCAACTCTGCACTACCTCTCTGAGAATTCGATTTTCCAGCAAAATCAATCTCTGCAAATCTCAAGTGTCTCAAGTGTGTTCTTCAAGTGTCCATCAAGTTCCTTCTTATAATCTCTCGCCAACATATCAACGACCAAGATTAGATCTTAATCAATGGCTCAGATTATCTTGGTCTTGATCCACACCGTTATCTAGAAGATTCACACCTGATTTAATTAATACCCTTTAATTATTCTCATTTTCTAAGTTTAGACTTAGGAATACGTTAAAAATAATTAATTATTTTAATTAAATCATCTTTGAGTGGAAATATCCCAAACAATTTCTACGTCTTGCAGAATGCATGTGTCTTAGCCTCTCTGCAAAATCTCGAGGCTAGATCACATCCGATGCTACAAAAATCGACACTCCCTCTTAGCGAGGAATGTGCTCAAGTGCTGCAACCCATTGAAGCATCACTATGACTCTGTATCACCTCCTACTGCGCTGCTGATGTCTGGCCTCACTGCCCATCAACTACTGTGTAGCTCTGATTCTACGCTGTATCTGTGCTGCTGTTGACATTGCATGTTGCTTCCAACCATTGCATCTGCACTGCAAAATCTGCAACTGTCTCTCATCTGCTGTTGCTGCAGCTGAGAGATGTCCATCATACTGAACCAACTATGTTAAATCTGATGCATCTGGCACCCGAGTCCTGATTGCTTGTAGTCTCTACGGTGTCACTGAAGCCTCTACGTTGCTGCTGACTCTGCACTGCTGCCAACTTTTCTCTGCATTGCTCAGTCTCTGAAGCTACTAGCCACTGCATCTGTCACTCTCGCACGAGACTGGATCAACTGTCACTGGTCCATCCTGCTACTGCTACTATGGGCTTTCGTAGCAAGGAGTTTATCCAAGAGGTGGACTCCTCAAGGATCTTGCCCATCTGTAGCTCTCTGGGGCTACAAAATCAAGTCACCCCACCTCACCCCTAGAGTTATGTCAATGATCATGGAAAATTCTTTCTCCAACCTGGAGGACAACTTGTCGATGTGTACGGATGCAACCAGCTGATCCTGCCTCTCCTCTTTGTCCCTCTTTCTGAGCGGACACAAGGTAGCGTAGTGACCAAGTTCACCACACTCGAAGCACTTGATCTTTAAAATGTCCTTCTTTCTTCAGCGCTGCTCCTGCTGCCCCTTTGATGCGAGGGTTGCATTCTCCTCTTCCTTGACCTCTGCTTTCTATCCACTACTCCTGCTGCCTTCCAGGTTGCTCTTCTCCAAGTCTTGCCTCAACTCCTCCTGTTGCAGATCTGCCCACATACTATCCCACTTTAGCAATGTTTCTCTTCCCAAAATACTTTGGACAAACACTTGCCATTCTTCTGAGACTGCATTTAGAGCTATTCACACCATCTTTGTAGCCTGAGGCGCTGACCCTACTACTGCCAACTGATATCGGGCATCTTGAAGCATGTGGAGAAAGTGGTTTATGCGTTCTCCCTTGTGCATAAGTGTGCTCCTCAATTTCTCTCTCAGATACATCTTCCGCTGCTCGGAAGATCCCTCTTACAGCGTGGCAAGGGAGTCCCACATCTCTTTGGCCGTTCCAAGGGCCGCTATGTGAGGTACAACATGATCGCGAACTCCATCAAGGATCATCCTCTTCGCCTAAGCCATCTCTTTCTTGTACATCTTCAATGAATCTGGATCTGCGGGGACAACTACCACATTATCGATGTAGGTTTTGAGATCATACTCATCGAGAAGGAAGGAGATCTTGCCTTCTAGATCACGTAGTTAGACGCTTCGTTTAACCAATCCTGATCTCTCAACCTAGTTGGTGCCATCTCGCCAAAAAACAATGTCTAACTCTTCCTTTAACCCTCTACGCAACTGCTGACTAGCTCTACGCAGTCCTTGCTGGAGTGAGCAAAACTGCTCTCGGCTAGTGCTGATCTGCATGGAAAAATAGAATTTCTTGGCTAGAAATTATATGAGGACAAAATTCCCTTAGTGTGTTCTTCTTTCCTCCTGATGCTTTTCTGCTCTAGCAAACTGCTGCAAAAAAATTGCGTCCCAGCTAAAGATCTGCTCTGCGTGGAGACTACTGTGCTGCTCCCTCTGACTTTGACAAATCTTGATTTGGAAATTTTGTGCTTTGTCGACTCACTCAGAGACACAAATTTTCTCAAAAATCTGCCTTGCTGGCCTCTGGACTGCGCAACCTCTGGGCTTTCGAGCAGCTGCCTATGCAGTGCCTCGAATCACCCTTCTTTCCTTCTGCAACTGAGCTCTTCGACTTCTATCTGCGCTTTGATACCATGTGAAAATTTGGTTACCCAAATCCTACTGCAACAAATGATTTCAATTCTTCTAATTGTTTAATTAAACGAACAATGTACTTGCAGTTTCCTACGACTTATATCGAATTACAACCAACTTGTGAAAACCGGTGCAACAGCCGAGGGTTTTAATATTATGTAGTAGTAATCTAAGTACAATTAATTGGATGCATAACTGGCTATCAAATATAGAGAAAAACTGACAGAAATGATGGTGAGAAAATCTCTCACTGTCATGGGAAATCCAACACTGATCTGGACTGGAGAAAAGTTGCTTTGCGTTGTCTCTGCATAGTGATTGCGTCAACCTATGCTGTCCCTGCGTCACAACTCTAGCACTGCGTCACCTCCTCCTTCTGACCTTCTGCTGACTGGAAACTCGACTCTCTGGCCATCCTGTCTCACACCCCGGCTTCCAGTACTAGATCCCAATTGTCTCCCAGCAAAATTGCAGACTCCCTCTGAAGCTTTGCGCTGCCTCTGCGTGGCACTGTGCTATCTCTCTGTGGCCCTCAACGTCTTCTCTGCCTTGGACTCCTTGGATCTGGAAAACTTCCTCTTGTCTACTATCTCTGCCCCTCACTGCAATGATCTCACTCGATCTCTCTCTAACAACTCGGCGTTGCCTCTTTTAGAATTCGATCTTCCAGTAAAATCGATCTCTGCAAATCTCAAGTGTCTCAAGTGTGTTCTCCAAGTGCCCATCGAGTTCCTTCTTATAATTTCTTGTTGACATATCAACGATCAAGATTAGATCTTAGTCAATGGCTCATATTATATTGGACTCGATCCACACCGTTATCTAGAAGATTCACACCCGATTTAATTAATACCCTTTAATAATTCTCATTTCCTAAGTTTAGACCTAGGAATATATTAAAAATAATTAGTTATTTTAATTAAATCATCTCTGAGTGGAATTTTCCCAAACGATTTCTGGGTCTTGGAGAATGCATGCGTCTTAGCCTCTCTGCAAAATCTCGAGGCTATATCACATCCTTTGCTACAAAAATCAACAGTCAAGAAGAAGGATGGGACCTTACGCATGTGCATAGACTACCGCACCCTCAACAAGAAGACCTTGAAGAACCGTTACCCCATCCCATGTGAGAATTTATGAATATTCCTTATGCGGAAACCCTACTGTTAAATCACGATTTACTTCTCCTACTTATACAAGTTATTAATCTGAAATGTTCAGTGTTAACATCGAAGTAAACACTTTAACAGCCTACACAGATACAAATCTAAATTGAATACATGCACATAGACAAAGTGGCACACAAGATTTTCTGGACAACTGTCCCCGGAAAAACTCAATGCGGGAAAACCGGTCTTCTGGCTGCTGGAGGGTTTATATTATTAAGTATATTCTAAGTACAACAAATCTGGGCACCTTACTGGTTAACCAAACAGAGAAATACAAAAGCTGCAGCAACACCTCTGTTCCAGAGACGGAAAACTGGACTGATTCACACCCTCAAACGGAATTTACAGAATTCAGCGCTTTTCAATCTTCATAATCCCCAACACCGCTTTGAAGCCCTCTGCGTCAGCTCTGCTAGCCTGCGTGTTCCTCTGCGCTGCTCAGGAGAGGCCTGCGTAACCCCAGACTGGGTTACGCTGTCCCTTCGATGCCCTAGCTGGGCCTGCGTAAGCCCTGATGTCCTCCTGCTGCCTCTGCACTGCCCTTTTTGGGTTTGCGTAGCATTGAAGCTCTCTGTGCTACGCAACTGCTGCTCCCTCTGCGCTGCTCTGACTGCTGCTAAGATTAAAATAAAGCTTGATCCGGGTGACTTAAGTCATTTTCATCACATGTTTAAATTAATTACCTTTAATCTTTTAATTTTCCTAAGTTAGACTTAGGGTCCTTAATTAAAAAGATTAATTAATTAATTATCTCTTAAATAGGATGGAATTTCTCAAATCCCTTTCCGGGTCTTCAAGATCTCATGTACTCTAGTCTCTCCACAAAGTTTGAGAGCTAGAGCACATCCGATGCTTCCCCAACGCTCAAAATCTCAACATCCCACGCATAGATGAGTTGATGGACGAGCTGAGAGGGGCTAAGTTATTCTCCTAGACTGGGTTACGCTGTCCTCTGCGCTTCCCTTTCTGGGCCTGCGTAGCACTGAAGCCCTCCGCGTTGCGCCGCTGCTACTCCCTCTGCGTTTCTCTGACTACTGCTTCTCTACCTCTTGCTGACTCGTGGTCTGGGATTATATCATCCCTCTCACCAATACTACCCCTCGCTGCAGCTAAAACACTTCTGGAAATTCTTAGCAAACCATGCCCTAGAATTCCAGCTTAGTCTTAGTGCTCTGCCTCTATGTGCGTTCTCCAATTGACCCCAAGCCTTTCCTTTATACTTTCATGTTGGGAAACCAATTACCGTGATCTAATCTTGATTCGACGGCTAAGATTAAAAGAAAGCTTGATCCGTGTGAGTCAAATTCAAGGAGTCAATGAAGAAGCAGTGACAAGGTCTTGGAGGCATACAAGGGTCAAGGCTCTGTGTCATGGTCATGGTACTTGTTGTCTGAAAGTCTATAAGAAGAATTTCTTGTGGGTTTTCCTCTCCAAGAGGGAGAGGTTTTGGCCCTGGCTCGAAGGGCTTAAATTTGTGTCTTTTGTGTTTTTGGTAATTGACTTTACGAATGACATAATAAGCTAAGAAGAGAAGACATAAGTATGTTAAGTCCCTATATTAATAGTGTAGCCCCCCTTATTGTTATTGTTGTACCCCTGTAACCCCCATATTGTTATTATTGTGCCCTTACATTATTATTGTTAGGTCGGCTAGGATTACATTGTGGCCCCATGGACTCCTATTTATAGAAATGAGGTTTTGTCATTTGTATCATCCAAGAATTGTTCATTCATGTAATGTATTGGAGGTTGCCCCCTCGAAGTGGCTTATTTCTAAGGCATTGATATCTCTTTTCTTCTATTTTTGGCGCTGGTTTCACAACATTTGGTATCAGAGCTTTGGATTGTAGGGTTTCGCTGTTCCAAACAGGTCATCGTGGCATTTTCGCTATACCTTTTTTTCTACGAAAGTTCAAAAGCTGAAATTTTTAGAGTGTGAAGCTGAAATCCTGAGGAACCTCGTCGCAAAATTTCAGAGCTTGGTTCGCAATATTTTAGGAGATATGATCTGTGGAAGTTAGGTGTTTTTGCAGGCTCCTGAATTTAACCTAAACAGGTCATCGCGGAATTTTGGCTATAACTTTTTTTCTATGAGGTTTCAGAAGCTGAAATTTGCGCAAAGCGAAGCCGAAATCCTAAAGAACCTCCTGTAAAAATTTCAGATCGTGATTTGCAATATTTTTTGATATATGATCTGTGGAAGTTAGGATTTTTTCAGGCTCCCAAATTTCTTCTCAAAGAGGTGATCATGGGAAAATCTTCATAACTCTCTCTCTGAGCATCAGATTGGAATTCTGTAAAAAGTGGCTAGAAGTACACGGACTGTAGTTTCGTTTCTATTAATTTCAGAGCCGAAGGAGCAAACAATGACACGTTGCAAGTCGTACAAGCTCGCTCTACTGAACCAGTCCATAATCAGGTCATTGTGAGAGATTGGACATAACTTTGCCTTGAAGAATCCAAATCAGGTCAGACCTATGGCATTCTAAAGAGGATTCAGAGGGCTACCGCAGGGCCAAATTTCAGATATTGAAGATCCGCAATCACAAAGATAATTCAATTTCAATATCGAGCTCCTCAAAAGCAAGAAAAAGGTGTGTATTTGGTTTTTAAAATTGCATAATGTTTGTTTGAAAAAGCAGTTTGAAGTGATTCCAAGGGAATATTTCAGAATTTTTATTAGTATTGGGTTCTATAATGCTTCAAAAAAATAATTCCATACCCATTAAGACCTCAAAAAGCTATACTATGACGCATGAAGAGGAAGAATTGCAGTGTGAGATATCAAAATTACGGTACCAAGTGCAACAAATTTCGATCTTACGAAGAGCAACCAAAGATGACATAGATGGTTTAAAAGCAGAAATGGAGGCTAAGTTGGATGGTTTGAAGGATCAATTAATAGCTAATATGGATGATAAATTAGTGGAAGATCACATCGAGCATCAACAACAAGTTCTCCAACTCTCAAAGGATCCTAACTTTGGTGCAGAATCTAATGAAACAACAGGAAGATCAACATCACATCGAAAGAAGTTCTGAAGCAGTCACAGAAACAAGAACTCGACAAGTATGATCAATTTCAGAGTTTCTTAGCAAGTGGAAGAACCTTTCTGTAGAAGATTCCACATGGGAGGATGATAATTTTATATAGAAGCATCAAGAAATAATCAAGCGTTGAGGACAACACTTGTTTGAAGGAGAGGTACATGTTAAGTCCCTATATTAATAGTGTAGTCCCTTATTATGTTAATGTAGCCCCCCTTATTGTTATTGTTTTACCCCTGTAACCCCCATATTGTCATTATTGTGCCCTTACATTATTATTGTTAGGTCGGCTAGGATTACATTGTGGCCACGTGGACTCCTATATATAGAAAGGAGGTTTTGTCATTTGTATCATCCAAGAATTGTTCATTCATGTAATGTATTGGAGGTTGCCCCTTCGAAAGTGGCTTATTTCTAAGGCGTTGATATCTCTTTTCTTCTACTTTTGGAGCTGGTTTCAAATCCCTTTCTGGGTCTTGGAGATCTCATGTACTCTAGTTCCACCACAAAGTTTGAGAGATAGAGCACATCCGATGCTATCCCAACACTCAAAATATCAACATCCCACGCATAGATGAGTTGATGGACGAGCTGAGAGGGGCTAAGTTATTCTCCCAGACTAGGTTATGCTGTCCTCTGCGCTGCCCTTTCTGAGCCTACGTAGCACTGAAGCCCTCTGCGCTGCACAACTGCTACGTAGCTGCTGCTCCCTCTGCGCTGCTTTGACTACTGCTTCTCTACCTCTTGCTGACTCTTGGTTTGGGATTATATCATCCCTCTCACCAATACTACCCCTCGCTGCAGCTGAAACACTTCTGGAAATTCTTAGCAAACCATGCCCTAGAATTCCAGCTTAGTCTTAGTGCTCTGCCTCTGTGTGCGTTCTCCAATTGACCCCAAGCCTTTCCTTTATGCTTTCTCGTTGGGAAACCAATGACCGTGATCTAATCTTGATTCGACGACTAAGATTAAAAGAAAGCTTGATTTGTGTGAGTCAAATTCAAGGAGTCAATGAAGAAGTAGTGACAAGGTCTTGGAGGCATACAAGGGTCAAGGGTCTGTGTCATGGTCATGGTACTTGTCATCTGAAAGTCTATAAGAATAATTTCTTGTGGGTTTTCCTCTCCAAGAGGGAGAGGTTTTGGCTCTGGCTCGAAGGGCCTAAATTTGTGTCTTTTGTGTTTTTAGCAAAGATGAAAAAATCGTTATCGGGATATTATCGGCGAGGGGAAATAATCGGAAAAAATCGTAATTATCGGGAAAAAATCGGCACATACAAAAATATTCATTCTTTTTCAATTTTTTTAATATCTAAAGCATCTACAGCATAAAATAAATGCATTGACACATAAATATGAAAAAAAACTAATATATAAGATGTGTAATATCATGTCTAGTGCTACATCACACATAAAACTGAATCCTGTCCTGAATACTAAGTCCCGAGTCTCAAGAGTCAACTCAGCCTCAAAATATCAACAAAAAATATAATAATGTATCTCATATCATGAGTCATAATGTCAACAGTCATATACAAAGGAATGTCAATGCACCAGTGACCATATAACCTATGGTTCTATACTATTGATTTCCTCTGCCCCTCTTGCGAGAAAATACAACAGCTTTGCCTTTCTCTCTAGATGAAGACGCTGGCGGGACTGGCAATGGGCTCTGTCGTGCTCTAGAAGAAAAAAATGAAGCACCAGAACCGGAACGGGAACCTGAACCACTAGGAGCTAAAGGAGGCCGACCACGTCCTCTACCGGTAGTAGTGGTGGGTGGTGTCACCTCTTCCTCCTGCTCCTCCTCCTCCTGCTGCTCCTCCTGCTGCTCCTCCTCGTCCTCCTCCTCGTCCTCCCCCTCCACTACCTCCTCCTCTATCCAATCAGGGGCTGACTCCATGACAGGCCTCTCAGCCTCAACCCTTCATTCAGCAGTGGTGTCAATCGCATCTAAAGAGATGGCCTCCATATCAGGGGTCCTCTCAAGTTGTCTCACCCACAATCTAAGATTGTAGTAGACGTAAACCATGTCATTGAGTCGCTGACCCTCCAACCTGTACAAGGGTCATAAATTAATAAATTAAATATTTAAAAAAAATATTTAATGAATTCAAAAAATCAGTTGGAATATGTTAAGTTTTTTACCTGTTGCGCTTTTTGGTGTGTATTTTTTCAAATACACTCCAGTTGCGCTCGCATCCTGAAGCGCTACATGTTTGGCTGAGTATTCTAATGGCAAATTTTTGGAGTTTTGGTATTCTGCCACCGTAGCTCCTCCACCATGCATCTACAAGTTACAAGTTACAACAAATAAGATAAACTTATAATTTATAAAGTTACAAACATAAGAAAATTTTTAAAATAATGAAAATCTTACCTGGCATTTTAGCAGTCCTATCTTGGACAGCCATGTCGAAGCTCAAGGTGCCACCTGCCATTCTGTATACCTCCATCTCTTTGGATATCTCTGCACGTTCTGATGGACTTGGCACCATCTTCTGAACACAAGTGAAAAAGCCATCCATGACCTCAGCATCAAATACAAAACCACATGAATAAGCAAATGCGGGGTTCAGGAAGAGCCCTGCAGCATGAATGGGACGATGGAGTGTGTTGTTCCATCGATCATCAATCACTTCCCATAAAAGAAGTTGTCTCTGAAACCCATCATCACCCTTATCATCATAATAGCTGCGAACAGCTTCTCTGGCCCTATCCATGGCCTCATACAAGTAGCCCATTGCGGGCTTCTCTCCATCCACCAATCTAAGAACCTTTACCAAAGGTTCACTAATGCTGCACACCTCTTCCACTCCAACCCAGAAATCTTCCTGATATGACACCAACCTGCAGATGGCCTGTCCCTCTGATTTGCGGCTGATAGTCAATGCACGCCACTCATCTGAAAGAAACATTCTCTTCAAATCCCACTTAGAATTCAAGAGGGATTGAAGAGAGATGAAAGTAGTGGCAAATCGTGTAATAGCAAGCCGCACCAACTCCTTCTTGTTGGTGAATGTCCTCATCAAATGAAGCACAAATCCATGGTTATATATAAATTTTGTGATTCTCTTTGATGATTCTACAATATCTTTGACAAAATCAAGCTTTCCGATGTCCTCCAACATCAAATCAAGGCAATGTGCAGCACAAGGTGTCCAAAATATGCTCAGATACCTCTCCATAAGCATCTTGCCAGCTGAAACATAGTTTGCAGCGTTGTCCGTTATGATTTGGACAACATTTTGGGGCCCAACCTCCATAATGAACACATCTAATAAATCACATAATAATCTTGCATCTTCGACATGTGCAGATGCATCAACAGATTTTATAAACATTGTCCCCTTGGGACAACTGACCAAGAAGTTAAGAAGGGTCCTACCCCTTTGATCAGTCCAACCATCTGACATCACAGTGCATCCTGTGACTTCCCATGATGCCCTTAAGTCTTCCAATCTCTTGGTGCAGTCAGCTTTCTCATTTTTCAAAATGCGCCCTTTAAGGTCATGATATGTAGGGGCTTTGTATCCTGGGCCAACAACAGCGATAGCATCAATCGCAGCCTGATAAAATGGATTGTTCCTGGCAACATTGAAAGGAATATCACTCCAAAGAAACAGTTTGCCCAACAACTTATCAGCTTCTTCCTTCTCCTTTTTTTTAATAAGGGAGGAGATAGATGGTTGTGCTCCGGGAGTGGTTCTAGGAACAAAAAATGAGGAGGCAACTGCGGGGCTGCCTGTAGAAGAGGCTGATGCTAAAGAGCCACTACCACTCTCACGCTCAACTCCAAACCCTGATATTTGACTCTTCAGAGCTGCTTTGCTGACTTTAGTGGCTTCCATTTCTTCCAATGAGTTCATGGCTCTTCTGATTATTTCTGGATTGGTTTTAATGCAAGGGCCTACTTCATGCCCAGGAATTTGTGCCAGGTGGTATTTCAACCTGTATACCCCCCCTGCCATGTGTTGACCACATAATTTGCAAGTCAAGTTTAATCGGTCAAACCCCCCATCAAGTTCACCAAATTCCCAGAAAGGATCTAATTTCCTTGGCATGTTGGAAACTTTGAACTTTGAATGTTGAAATTTGAACCTAGGGCACAAGAAAAATTGCCAGTTAAAAAATAAAATAAAAAAATTACAATTTTACATGCAACATTTTGATTTTTTTCACAAAAAAAACCCTCAACTGAATGCAATAATAATAGGAAAAAATACATGTTGAAACACAAACAAAAATAATGGGAAGAACCTAAGAGCACAAGAAGAAATATAAAAAACAAAATTTAACAAACAATTTTTTGCATTTTTGACCAAAATAAACCCTCTCCTCTCAATAAAAAAAAAAAAAAAAAACACAACCAAATGCAATCACAAATGATGAAAAATACATGGGTAATAGAAACCCATGGAAGAACCAGAGAAAAACAAAAAAAAATGGGTCAAATTTGATGCCCATACCTGGAAAAACGTTTTGCCGGAGACACTTGGTCGAAATTCGATTTTTGTTCACTTGGCTTGCAAGAAATTCTTCACTTTTGTCCAATCTTGGGCTTGTAAATCACCTCCTTCCCTCCTTGGCTCTCCTCCTTTCCTCCTTGGCTCTCATAACCCACGCTGTCAAAGTAAAAATGAAAAAAAAAAACCCAAAAATCGGCATATAACCGCGCTGTCCGAGGCTTCCACGATAAATTCAGTTCGAATCGCGATAATTTCGAAATTATCGCGATAATATCGCGATAACGATAATTTCAAATTATCGTTTCAAATTATCGCCGATATTATCGTTTGGCTGAAAAACTCGCGATAATTTCAAATTATCGCGATAATATCGCGATTTTTTCATCTTTGGTTTTTAGTAATTGACTTGACGAATGACATAATAAGCTAAGAAGAGAAGACATAAGTAAAAGAAGTAAGCTCACAAGTAATTATCAAGAACATAATTTGAATTAATTACTGCCCTTCCAAATTCTCAACAATACTCAATATGAGATTAGACATGCCAAGCCTGCTACTTTTGCCATCGCCCAAAGTACAACTGAAGAATTGGAAAAGGATAAAAAAAGCTTCAGGTAACTCAGAGATCCTAGGTTTTGAAAGAGGTCTGGTCAAATCCAAAGGGAAATAAATTATGGAAGAAGAGCATGATTCAGTTAAAGAATTAACTCGAATAATTAAGGAAATGATAATTGAGCATGCTAGGACAATAAGTGATATGCAAAATAAGCTAATTCAGATGGAAAGAAGTCAAATGCAAAATATTTAGCCCAAAAATAACAATAATAACAAGGGAAACAACAATCCTTGTTCGAGAAGGTATCCTCCTTGTGATTAGAGGCCTCCTACTCCGTTTGAGTCTGCTAATGTTGTTGATGAGCTTATCCCTTTTTGCAGACCATGTGAAAGCTTCCATGCAGAAAATGTGTGTGCCTTAGCAAGAAATACATTGGATGAAGCAACTAATGGACGAATAAATAATATTGGTCAGGATTCGTCTAGAGAAAGCTGTTGTGCGGACATGATTCCTTCATCATTCACCATCAATAATTTCAATTATGAAAAAGATACTATCACACAGATGTATGGTGAAAAGCCTCTCAAGAAAAAATTACGGAAATTGCTAAAAGTAAGGGTTACACCTATCAGAGGAAAGGTAAAGAGCAGAGTTAGAATAAATAGGTTGCTTCCGAAATATATAAGTTAGGATTGAAGGTGGATTGGGCTGCATGGATTAATAGTATTAAGATGTCAGTCCTAGTCTTAGAACTTTTAAAGATGCTGTCACAAAGAGCTTCGTATTTCAAAGCTTTGGGTATGGTTCAATAGGGTAATGTCGATAAGCATCCTAAGGATGAGGAAATTAAATTAAAGGATCTAAACTACTACATGACTAATGAGGATCACCAATCCTTTTTTCTGATCTTGGATATCAATGACCGTTTATTTCATAATTGCATGCCTGACTTCGATGCATCAACAAATGTTATGACTAAGAAGGTTATGGATCCTAGAAAGGTTGAAGTCCTTGGTGTGGTCAAATATCTACAAGTCTCCTTAACTGATTCTCCATATAAGATCTGTTAAAATTTCTGAAAGTTACTTTATGCATAAATCTATTATTAGATCTGGTTATACTTCTCCTACTTAAACAAGTTATTAATGCTGAAATCTTGAGATTAACATCGAAGTAAACACATAACAGACTTTCATCGATTTAGATCTAAAACTGAAAAGTACGTGCACAATAGACAAAGTGACACAAAAGATTTTCTGAACAATAGTCCTCCGAAAAACCCAATGCGGGAAAGCCAGTCTTTTGGTTGCTGGAGGGTTTATATTATCAAGTATTTTTCTGAATACAACAAATCTGAGCACCACACTTGTTAACCCGACAGAGAAAAGATAGATTTGCAGGTAACCTGCTGTTCTGAAGCCAAAACCTTGACTGATCCACACCCTCAAACGAGATTTACAAGACTCAGCCAAATTCTGGCACTAGAAACCCCAACGTTGCCCCTGAAGCCCCTGCGTCAGCCTAGTCAACCTCTGCGTGCCTCTGTGCTGGCCTGAACAAGGCTGCGTAAGCCCAGAATGGGTGACACAGAGCCTACACTGCCCTAGAAGGATCTCTGCGTAACCCTGGAGGGTCCCCTGTTGCCCAGCACTGCCCTAGAAGGGACTGCGTAGCACCTGCCTCTGCGCTGCACAACTGCTGCGTAACTCCTACTGCTGCCTCTGCTTCTCTGCGCTGCCTCTGGAAACTGCTCTATGCCTCTTGCTGATTCTAGGCATTGGGATCAGACCATCCCCTTTACCTAAACTATCCCTCTCTGTAGCTGAAACACTTCTGGAAATTCTTAGCAAACCACGCCCTAAAATTCCAGCTTAGTCTCAGTGCTCTGCCACTATTGTGTGTTCTCCAAATGACCCCAAGCCTTTCCTTTATACTTTTATCGTTGGGAAACCAACGACCATGATCAGATCTTGAATCGATGGCTAAGATTAAAAGAAAGCTTAATTCGTCTGACTTAACGCGATTCCATCACATGTTTAAATTGATTACCTTTAATAATTTAATTTTCCAAGTTAGACTTAGGTTCCTTAATTAAAATTACTAATTAATTAATTATCTCCCAAACTGGATGGAATTTCCCAAATCCCTTTCTGGGTCTTGGAGATCTCGTGTACTCTAGTCCCTCCACAAATTTTGGGAGCTAGAGCACATCCGATGCTACCCCAATACTCAAGAAAACTCAACACTCCCTCTTAGCGAGGAATGTGCTCTAGTACAACTCTGCTTCACCCCAAAGCTCTGCACTGATCTCTGGTGTGGGTCTTTGCATTAATGCTGGACTTGCTGCCCATCATCACTATGTTGTTGCTGCCATTTTGTACTGCTGCCCATAATGCTGCCACTGCCACGGCCACATCTGTACT
This sequence comes from Pinus albicaulis, assembly GCA_034641835.2. Taxonomy (NCBI): domain Eukaryota; kingdom Viridiplantae; phylum Streptophyta; class Pinopsida; order Pinales; family Pinaceae; genus Pinus; species Pinus albicaulis. Next base: position 191,767,867 of record CM076575.1, on the reverse strand, counting down.
GTAACTCCGTCTCAATCTGCTGCATTGTGTTGCCATCTGCTACACTGCAACTTCAGTTGCTGAGAGAAACAACTGAATCTCCTTCTCGATCTTTGACAGACAAGTCAGTTGGGCTGCATCCTCATCACTGAAGCTCCACCAGCTGCTGACTTGTGCTGTCATCTGGAGGATGATGCACAGCTACAACTCTGCACCGCGTTAGCAGACTCCCTCTGCACTGCTGAAGTCACATCAACCCCTTGTGCTGAAATCTCTCACGCTGCTGTTGCACTGCGCTGTCCTCTTGAAGCCTTCTATGCTGCTGCAACTTTGCTCTGTGTAAGAAACTCTGCTCTGCGCTGTGGAAGTCACATTAGCCCCTACGCTGTTGCTGCTACGCTGCTGCTACATCTGCACTACGCTGCTCCCCCTTGAGCCTTCAGCTCCACCTCTGCTCCATCCGTGATTCTCTACACCAACTGCTCCACTTGTCCCGCTACTGTCTTAAGGCTCCCGTGGCTTGAATGTGATCCAAGGGATGCGCTGCTTAAGAATCCCGCCCCCACTTTGTGGCTTCTCTACGGATCCATGTCGGCCCACTTTTGTGGTTCATAAGCGCTCATGGCTACGTCATATTCTGACCCATCGTCTGCCACAACAGCCTTGGAAGTAGAAGCTTCCTTGTCCTTCTTCTTTTGTGGACAATAGATGGCGAAATGTCCTAGTTCGCTGCACTAGAAAAACTTGATCTTGGATAGACCATGCTTCTGCTTCACTTGCTGCCTCTTTGATGCCAAGACTGCATTATCTTCCTCTTCCTTCTTCACCTTACTGGATCCCGTGTTGTACTGCTTCTTGGTGAATCTGTGGAGTTCTTCTTGACGTAAGATTGCCCACATGTTGTCTCAGTCGGGAAGGTCCGCTCTGCCCAAGACACTTTGGACAAAGGTTTCCCACTCTTCTGTAACCGCATTGGGTGCAGTCATTACCATCACATCATCCTCCACCTTTGCTCTCATGGCAGAAAATTGATCTCTGATCGTCTGTAATTTGAAGAGGAAGGGCTCTATTTCTTCTCCCTTGGTCATCATGAATGACCGCAACTTCCCTTCATATAGGGCTGTTAAGGCCTTCCACATCTCTTTAACTGTTTTCTTTTTAGCTATATGTGGAACAATATGGTCCTTAACCCCATCTATTATGAAGCATTTGGCAGGTGCTGCAGCTTCCTCGTGCTTCTTTGAGAGATTTGCATTGGTCGGCGTGGCCAAGACCTTTTTTGCATGGTCTCTTAGACTGTATGCCTCCATGACTACTAGGATTCTAGCCTTCCATACTGCAATGTTGGACAGGTCGTCCAACTATCCTGATCACGTAGTCCGTGAGGTGCTGTCTACTCTGTCGAAACAGATCTTCCTCTCCCCGCTCCTCTACTGAAGCTCGGATCTAGGGTACTTTGGCGAAAAGGCACCCTCTGCTCCCTCTGAAAATTGATTTTCTCTCTTGGAAATCCGCCAAATCAACAACGAAATAACTCTCTTCGATCCACTGATCAATCTACATATTTATTTGGCTAGAAACCCTCTGAGAAGCTGATCTCCTCCCGCTCTTTGTCACTAGTGCTTCGGCTAAATTCTGAATTTTCAGAAATTTAACCCCACCAGCACCTTTTGAAATTCTGCAGCTCTACTTCTTGCAGTTCTGAATTAGACAACTTCAGATCTGCGTCACCCTAGCTTGCCTCTGCGTGAGCAAACAGTGCCAGCGTTGCCTCTGCGCTGCCTCTGCGCAGTAGGTATGTGGCCCTGCGTGGAGACTACGTAGGACTGTGTCACCCTAACCTCTGCGTGGCTCTGCTCCCTCTGAAACTGCGTTGTCCCTTCAGATCTGGCTTTCTGTTGCTGCTGCATGTATCAATGAAGAAGCAGTGACAAGGTCTTGGAGGCATACAAGGGTCAAGGGTCTCTAAGCAAAAGATACATGTACAAAGACAAAGTGACACAGGATTTTCTGGACAGTAGTCCCCGGAAAAACCAAATGCGAGAAAACCAGTCTTCTGGTTGCTGGAGGGTTTATATTATTAAGTAGTTTTCTGAATACAACAAATCTGGGCACCACACTGGTTAACCCGACAAAGAGATAGATCTGTAGCTAACCTGCTGTTCTGAAGCTAATACCTTGATTGATCAACAACTTCAAACTGGATTTACAAGACTTAGCCAAATTCTGGCCCTAGAAACCCTAGCGCCGCCCTTGAAGCCCCTGCGTCAGCCTAGTCAGCCTCTGCATTGGTCTGGAGAGGGCTGCGTAACCCCAGAATGGGTGACGCAGACCCTACGCTGCCCTAGAAGGGTCTCTGCGTAACTCTGGAGGGTCCCCTACTACCCAACACTACTCCAGAAGGGACTGCGTAGCACTTGCATAGCTGAAGCTGCCTCTGCGTTGCGCAGTTGCTGCTGCCTCTGGAAATTGCTCTGTGTCTCTTGCTGATTCTAGGCACTGGGATCAGACCATCCCCTTTGCCTAAACTACCCCTCTCTGTAGTTGAAACACTTATGGAAATTCTTAGCAAACCACGCACTAGAATTCCAGCTTAGTCTCAGTGCTCTGCCACTATTTGTGTGTTCTCCAAATGACCCCAGGCCTTTCCTTTATACTTTTCTCGTTGGGAAACCAACAACCATGATCAGGTCTTTAATCGATGGTTAGTATTAAAAAAATCTTGATCCGTGTGACTTAAGACAATTCCATCACATGTTTAAATTAATTACCTTTAATAATTTAATTTTTCAAAGTTAGACTTAGGGTCCTTAATTAAAATTATTAATTAATTAATTATCTTTCAAACTGGATGGAATTTCCCAAATCCCTTTCCGGGTCTTGGAGCTAGAGCACATCCGATGCTATCCCAACACTCAAGAAAAGTCAACAAGATCATCACTATGGACATAGCTATTATTGATGTGCCAGATTTATGGGGAATGCTCTTATCCAGGAAGTTTGCAGCTGACTTAGGAGGGTCTATTCAGATGGACTTATCATATGCCACTATTCCCGTTGCAGCAGGTGGTATGGTCATATTATACATGGATGTTGAAAGAAGATACCATGTTGAGTATCTGAAAAGGCCAGAGGATAGTGAAGAGATCAAGCCATAGGGCCATCCACCGTATTTTGAGTCAGAATTCATTCAACCATGTATCACTTTTCTTCATCGCATCTTTCATTTTACCTTCCGAGCAAAAAGAGAAAAAGACCTGAGTATGACAAAGATGTGCAATACAATGATCAAAATCTTCATCAACCAAAGAGGATCAGGTTTCAACAAGGAATATTTGACAAGCAACCTGTTGGTCTACCTGCTAGCAAACAAATGTTTGAGATTGTGCCACACAGATGACATCTGATGCCATGGGGCATATTTTGTATAGTATCTCTAACCCTACTCCTTTTATTTATGTCATTAGCTAGTTTCATTTCATGCATTTATGTTTTTATTTTCCAGTTTGTTAAGAGTAGAATTTTTCTATTCTAGCGGATTTACTATATATGCATGATGATTTTGATTTTGAATGGATATATATTTGATGGACTTCTGTTTGCTTGGATGGAGGATTCAGTGGTTTGAACATCGTGATTTAATCGCGATGTTTTCAAAAAACCGCGATTTTTTCGGGCGAATGATTTAATCGGCGATGTTTTCCTCGATGTTTTGAAAAAATCGTTGATGGGCAAAAAACCGCGATTCGATATGAAAAAATCGTGGCAAGGGAAAACAGCGGGGTTAAAATGCGATTTTGATGTTTTTTTTTTTTTTCATTTTCACATGGACAGGTTTGGTTATGAGAGCTAAGGAGTGAAGGAGGAGAGCCAAGGAGGGAGATACGTGATCTACAAGCCCAAGATTGGACAAAAGTGAAGAATTTCTTGCAAGCCAAGTGAACAAAAATCGAATTTGGACCAAGTGTCTCCGGCAAAACATTTTTTCCAGGTATGGGCATCAAATTTGACCCATTTTTTTTTGTTTTTTATTGTTCTTCCATGGATTTCTATTACCCATGTATTTTTCATCATTTGTGATTGCATTTGGTTGTGTTTTTTTTTTTGCTTTAGTTTTATTGAGAGGAGAGGGTTTATTTTGGTCAAAAATGCAAAAAATTGTTTGTTAAATTTTGTTTTTTATATTTCTTCTTGTGCTCTTAGTGTCTTCCCATTATTTTTGCTTGTGTTTCAACATGTATTTTTTCCCATTATTTTTGCATTGTGTTGAGGGTTTTTTTTTGTAAAAAAAATCAAAATGTTGTATGTTAAATTGTAATTTATTTTATTTTATTTTTTAACTTGCAATTTTTCTTGTGCCCTAGGTTCAAATTTCAACGTTCAAAGTTCAAAGTTTCCAACATGCCAAGGAAATTAGATCCTTTATGGGAATTTGGTGAACCTGATCAGGGGTTTGACCGATCAAACTTGACTTGCAAATTATGTGGTCATCACATGACAGGGGGGTATACAGGTTGAAATACCACCTGGCACAAATTCCTGGGCATGAAGTAGGCCCTTGCACAAACACCAATCCAGAAATAATCAGAAGAGCGATGAACTCATTGGGAGAAATAGAAACCACTAAACTCAGCAAGGCAGCTCTGAAGAGTCAAATATCAGGGTTTAGAGTTGACCGTGAGAGTGGTAGTGGCTCTTCAGCATCAACCTCTTCTACAAACAACCCCGTAGCTGCCTCCTCATTTTTTGCTCCTAGAACCACTCACGGGGCACAACCATCTATCTTCTCCCTTATTTAAAAAAAGGAGAAGGAAGAAGCTGATAAGTTGTTGGGAAAACTATTTCTTTGGAGTGATATTCCTTTCACTGTTGCCAGGAACAATCCATTTTATCAGGCTACGATCGATGCTATCACTGTTGTTGGCCCAGGATACAAAGCCCCTTCATATGATGACTTTAGAGGGCACATTCTGCAAAATGAGAAAACTGACTGCACCAAGAGATTGGAAGAGTTAAGGGCATCATGGGAAGTCACAGGATGCACTGTGATGTCAGATGGTTGGACTGATTAAAGGGGTAGGACCCTTATTAACTTTTTGGTCAGTTGTCCCAAGGGGACAATGTTTATGAAATCTGTTGATGCATCTGCACATGTCAAAGATGCAAGATTATTATGTGATTTATTAGATGTGTTCATTATGGAGGTTGGGCCCCAAAATGTTGTCCAAATCATAACGGACAACACTGCAAACTATGTTTCTGCTAGCAAGATGCTTATGGAGAGGTATCCGAGCATATTTTGGACACCTTGTGCTGCACATTGCCTTGATTTGATGTTGGAGGACATCGAAAAGATTGATTTTGTCAAAGATATTGTAGAATCATCAAAGAGCATCACAAAATTTATATATAATCATGCATCTGTGCTTCATTTGATGAGGACATTCACCAACAAGAAGGAGTTGGTGCGGCCTGCTATTACACGATTTGCCACTAGTTTCATATCTCTTCAATCCCTCTTGAATTCTAAGTGGGATTTGAAGAGAATGTTTCTTTCAGATGAGTGGCGTGCTTTGACTATCAGCTGCAAATAAGAGGGAGAGGCCATCTGCAGGTTGGTGTCATATCAGGAAAGTTTTTGGGCTGGAGTGGAAGAGGTGTGCAACATTACTGAACCTTTGGTAAATGTTCTTAGATTGGTCAATGGAGACAAGCCCGCAATGGGCTACTTGTATGAGGCCATGGATAGGGCCAACGAAGCTGTTCGCAGCTATTATGATGATAAGGGTGATGAGGGGTTTCAGAAACAACTTCTTTTATGGGAAGTGATTGATGATCGATGGAAAAACGCACTCCATCGTCCCATTCATGCTGCAGGGATCTTCCTGAACCCCAGATTTGCTTATTCATGTAGTTTCCTATTTGATGCTGAGGTCACGGATGGCTTTTTCACTTGTGTTCAGAAGATGGTGCCAAATCCATCAGAACGTGCAGAGATATCCAAAGAGATGGAGGTATACAGAATGGCAAGTGGCACCTTGAGCTTCGACATGGCTGTCCAGGATAGGACTACTAAAATGCCAGGTAAGATTTTCATTATTTTAAAATTTTTCTTATGTTTGTAACTTTATAAGTTTATCTTATTTGTTTTAACTTGTAACTTGTAGATGCATGGTGGAGGAGCTACGGCGGCAGATTACCAAAACTCCAAAAACTTGCCATTAGAATACTCAGCCAAACATGTAGCGCTTCAAGATGCGAGCGCAACTGGAGTGTATTTGAAAAAATACACACCAAAAAGCACAACAGGTAAAAAACTTAAAAATATTCCAACTGATTTTTTGAATTCATTAAATATTTTTTTTTTAAATATTTAATTTATTAATTTATGACCCTTGTACAGGTTGGAGGCCCAGCGGCTCAATGACATGGTTTACATCTACTACAATCTTAGATTGTGGGTGAGACAACTTGAGAGGACACCTGATATGGAGGCCATCTCTTTAGATGCGATTGACACCACTGCTGAATGGAGGGTTGAGGCTGAGAGGCCTGTCATGGAGTCAGCCCCTGATTGGATAGAGCAGGAGGTAGTGGAGGGGGAGGAGGAGGAGCAGGAGGAGGAGGTGACACCACCTACCACTACTACCGGTAGAGGACGTGGTCTGCCTCCTTTAGCTCCTAGTGCTTCAGGTTCCCATTCTGGTGCTTCAGTTTCTACTTCTAGAGCACGACAGAGCCCATTGCCAGTCCCGCCAGCTTCTTCATCTAGAGGGAAAGGCAAAGCTGTTGTATTTTCTTGCAAGAGGGGCAGAGGAAATTAGTAGTATAGGACCATATGTTATATGGTGCATTGACATTCCTTTGTATATGACATTATGACTCATGATATGAGATACATTATTATATTTTTTGTTGATATTTTGAGGCTGAGTTGACTCTTGAGACTCAAGACTTAGTATTCAGGACAGGATCAGTTTTATGTGTGATGTAGCACTCGACATGATATTACACATCTTATATATTAGTTTTTTTTCATATTTATGTGTCAATGCATTTATTTTATGCTGTAGATGCTTTAGATATTAAAAAAATTGAAAAAATTGAATATTTTTGTATGCGCGATTTTTTCCCGATTTTTACCGATGTTTTCCCGATTTTACAATTTTTTCCGATTTTTTCCCCTCGCCGATTTAATCCCGATCGCGATTTTCAAAACCTTGGGAGGATTCTGGGACTCTCATGTTAGTTCACGAAAGCAACGTGTCCCCATATGGAGCCAGATGTTGCACACATTCTGTCAAGGTTCCAAGGAAGCAATTGCACCATATTTTTCAAAGGCTCAAGATCATCAGCCATCAACCTTTTGAGTCATTGTAAACCCATTTTGCAAAAAATTGTAATGTAAATGATGCTAGTAAGACCATGTATGTATGTAACAACCTAGGTAAGGCTATTATTTTGGCGACAAATTTTATCCTAGGTAAGGACTGATTCATCCGTGTTTCTAAATGCCGAAAGTTTTTCCCTCTAGCCTCACCCCAAAGCTAAGGTGGAATTTATCGACAAAGTCTTAAGTGAGTCCTAGTGTTTTAGTCGAGTCTTCTGTAAAAGTGATTTGAGAATAATTTAAGCTAATTGGCTAAATTATTTTATTACAAGTTACGTGGTCTACTAGATCATATTTTGTCGCAAAGTTGGGTAATTATTTGAGGGTCTATAACGAACGGGTATTCCCCTTTGAGGATTAAATTTTGTAAAATCTTATGTAAAAAATATTTCAGTGCATGGTCCTCGTACTTAGACACCATGGCTAAAATATTAGAGGGTGGAAAAAATGATTAATCCCCTCAAGTGTCAATTAATTAATTTTTCTGGCAAAACTAAAATTAAACCTAAGCGAGAAAATTAATTAATTAGAGTCAAAAGATTAAATTGCTAGAGAAATTAAATTTTCCAAGTGGAAAAATTCGTAGGTCTTGACTCTAATTAATTAATTTGACGCCGGAGTAGCTTGTGCTGCGTAGAGGCTCTAGCAGTTACGCAGAGCTAACGCAGTGCTAAGAGAGGCAACATTGGGATTTCCAGTGGGCCAGAAAGGGCTCGTATTCAGTATTTCCAGAGGAGTGCTTCCTCGGTTGAATCAACCATATTTTCTGTCTCCGAGTGAAAGGTACATCTGCTGTGAATTCTTTGTTGGGAAAACCATTACTGATGCCCTTGATTGTATTCAGACATTTTGCTTAATAAACAAACCCTCTAAGAGCTGCTGCATCGTTTTTCCCACATTGGGTTTGTTTGTGGACATTGTCCAAAAAATACTGTCCTTTGTCATGTGTGTGTTATGCTTCAGTAAATGATTTGTATGTATGTGTAGGCTATAGTTGTGTTTACTTTGATATTTTACTCAATATTTTGGAAAATAACTTGTTAATTAAATCGAACAAGTAGAAGTAAATCAAGATAATGCAGTAGGGTTTCTATATTCAGAAATTTTCACATCTAGTTGTCCCTTCATCATCAAGGGCACAACACACTAAGACTCTTGTCGAGTTGTTCACAGCTTCACCTGTGAACAACTCTCAATCTGCCCACTGCTACTACTCCTCAGCTACTCAGGGACTTCAATCCATTAGGGTATTCCTGCACTGCAACGATGAAGACCAACATAGGGCATGAAGGGCGCCACCTATCATTGCAATATGTCCATCTCCCACAATGAACACTGGATAAGAGGACTGCCCATCATCTGCTGTAGAAGTCCTTTTCCACGCACAAGTCTCAGGCTACACAATTCTGCTCCTGGTTGATCAGACCCTTGAGCTCCAACAACTGCCAGGCTAGCAGTCACCTTTGTCCATCAAGGTGTTGCACTTTGACTCCTACATGGACACTATCACGTTGTCCTCCGGCAGACCATAAGTGCCCAATCTCGTCCTCACTTGGTCTTCTCTCACGTTTCCCTCCAACAAATCTCAAGAGACCAAGTCCACGCTGTAGCATCTGCACCTAGTTAGGGCATCCCCACACTTGGCAGGCCCTTACACATGGTTGCCTATAGACTCCACCAATTCACCTTTTGCCCTGCAATGGAGGAGCTATTGCGCAAATCTAGGCACCACAATGTATCCTCGCCTAGGACACCATCACACCATCACACACGGGTCCATCTGCAACATACCTTGTTGTTGTTCTCTTTCCTCTCGATCTAATGTGCTTGCTATCGCCTTGGCTGCTTGGTAGGCCTCCCAACAATCCACGTGGGCTCCTCCAAACAACTCTTAAGGCCTCCTACAAGCTGCCTATCAAACCGACCCAAGCAATAGTCAACACTTTAACCCAATGCAAAACAACCTTCTGCTGCAATTTTGCTACTCAATCATTGTGGAATCTATCACTAGTGTAGGTGTTAAAATTTGGAAACTAGGGCCAAACTCCATGTTGCATTGCTCATATGATGGAGATGATATTTTTGTTGGATTTCTGTTTCGGAGAGCTGCAAGATTGATATAAAGATCATCTTGTTTGGATGAGCAAAAGTCGTATTTTGAAGTTATTTTTCCACACATGTGCAAATTGTCAAGGTCGGCCAGAATTGTTATGTAGGCTCACAAGCACCAAAAGTTGTGTTACACACCCACAATCATGGATATAAAAAGGAGAGACATGATCCTCATTTTATCATTCATTCATTTCACACATCTCTTTCTCATCTGATTGGTTCGTACAACCTTAGAGGCTTCTCTCTCCTCCACACCTGTGAAAATAGAAGCTGCAATTTCGGACTGGTTTAGGGCTTTTCGAGACAACATTGACCAACGTTGACTTTGGGTCAACACTCATCATTTGACTGCGTTTTTGAGGTCCGAATTCCGATTTGAAGAGGCCGCAGTTGGAGGCCGAAAAAAACGAGGTAGAACGTTGACTTTGACTGTTGTTTTGACCACAGACTTTATCCACTGCGTTGACCAGATTTGTGGACTGTTTTGGGCTGTGTTTGACCTTGACTGAAGGCCGAGTTTGATTGAGTTTGACCGAGCTTCATTGGAGGTTGAATTGTTGGTTTGACCAACAAAGACTTTGTTGGCTAGGGCATCCTATTGACCGCTGTAAAACATATTTTCTCTCTCTCTACTGAATAAGAAGAATTGTAAGAATTCTTGTGTCTCTTGTCTTGGCTTTGTCTTCTGTCGATTTATTTATGTTGTATCAACATTTACTGTCAATGGTTATGTGATTGCATATCTAGAAATTGAATTGGGCTAATAAGAAAGATTGAAGTAAACTGCTCTAAGCATAGAATATACCATGGTTAACTAAAATTAACATGGTATCAGAGCTGAGGTGAAGACAAAGCCCAAGCAAGAGTGAGAAGAGAAATCACCGAAGTTGAATAGACAAGGACCAGGGTCAATGGCTTCCTCATCATACTTCAAATCTGATGACAAGATGAATGATAAGTTTGATTATCATGCTTGGAAAATGTCCTTGGATCTAACATTGAAAGAACAAGATGTTATGGATTATGTGCAGGGAAAGATCACTGAGTCTCCATCAAATGCATCGATTGCCACTAAAACAAAGTACAAGAAAGGGGAAGTCAAGGCGAAGAAGATCATTAGGGATTCTATTCATAAGCACTTCGTTGCTTATATCTCCGAGCTGGGCACATCTAAGGAGATGTATGATAAGTTGGTTAGCATGTTCTCAGGGCTAGCAATGCTAATCAAATTCTCTTTTTGAAGAACAAGTTGAAGAACATCAAGATGGGCAAGGGAGAGTCCATCCAATCCTACTTCATGAGGATCACCGAAATCAAGAATGATCTCTTAGCCATTGGAGAGGCCATAGCTGACCGAGAGCTCACTCTCATTGCTCTTGGAGGTCTTCCCCGACCATGGTATGTATTTAATACTACTACTCTCAATAATAATATAATTCTTGATTTTGATGTATTGTTAACGAGATGCACTCAAGGGGAGACAAGGATGATGGAGAGAGACCATCCCTCAAATGGGAATGGAAGTGACCCTACTGCGTTCATCGCTCATGCAAAGAAGAGGAATAATGCTGGTCCGTGAAATCAAAATCATGGAAGAGTGGGTCCCAAAGGAAGGAAGGGAAGATGTTACAATTGCAACAAGTTTGGTCATTATGCTAGAGAGTGCCCTAATAAAAGGGACTCTCCCTGAGATGATGATGAAAGCAACAACAACAACTTTAGGGGGAATGGAAATCAAAGGAACAACAGGTTCAAGGTAAAGAAGAAGGCTCTTTCTGATCGAAATGGAAATGGTCAACCTTTCAAGAGGTCAAGGAACCCCATGTATGGTGAATCTAATGCTCTTCATAATAAGAGAAATGAATATATTCTAATATCTTCCCTCTTTGCTGCATCTCCTCTCGACACTCTGTATAACTGGTTGATTGATAGTGGTGCCTCAAGGCACTTCACTAGATATAAAGAGGCCCTCTCTGATTTGATTGAAAAGGATATTAATTTGGAAATTATCCTTGGAGACAATGCCACCTATCTCGTGAAAGGGCAGGGACTGTGACCCTTCATCTAAATCAAGGTCAAGTCCTCCGTTTGCAAGATGTGTTGTACGTACCTGACTTGAAGAAGAATCTAGTTTCTATCTTGACAATGGAAGACAAAGGATTCAAGGTGGCATTCATCGATGGAAAGGTACGCATTTGGAAGAGGAACTTCAAAGAAGAGTTCACTCTTGGTTTCAAATTTGACACACTCTATCAGGTTGGAGGTAGTCCGTCGGGAGCCATGACATGTAACACAACACTTCAATCTGAGCTATGGCACCGGAAGTTTGCACACCTTCATTATAAAGCCCTTCCCGAAGCAAGGAAGGTGGTGATAGGTATGCTCGATTTCAAAGATGATCATGAAGGTGTATGTCAGGGTTGTGCCGAAGGAAAGCATATAAGGGGACCATTCCCCTCAAGTGTCATGAAAACATATGATATTTTATAATTGATTCATTCTGATCTATCTGGTATGTTGCCTGTAACATCCTTGGGAGGATGCATATATTATATCACTTTTATAGATGACGTCTCCTACAAAATTTGGATATACTTTTTGACGAAGAAGGACAAAGCATTCAAGTGGTTCCGCACCTTCAAGGCCTTGGTTGAAAATCAAACAGGGAAGAAATTCAAAATTTTGAGGACCGATAATGGAACCAAATATGTGATCCAGGTGGATATTGGTGGCCACCCGCCTATTTCGCTTGGACCCCCACCATTGTTTCTTCCAGCTTTTCAGTTTCCTTAATTGTAGCACAATTTACTATTTTTGGCAGTTTTTTGGGTCCTGAACTTCCGGAGCCGTTTTTGAGGCCCTAAACAACTTTTTTTGGGCATGAAAGGTCTGACGAAAAGGAGTCAGAGACTTGATATTCACTGTCAGCAGTTGTAGTCCTCGGATAGACCTTTCTAACGAGGTATCATGTGCGTCAAATAGAGATAGTATGCCAAAGTTGCGACCGCGGGAAATTGATGTACCAATTTACCCTGATGGGGTCCATAGTCTGGCGTTTCATCTCCTAGGGTTCGGTTTTTGGATGCTTAGGGTTTTCCATTGTTTCTCAATAATAAATAGGACTTCGAGCCTCAGTGTAACATAGTTCAGAGGCATGTAGCCGCCACATCTCGTCTCAGAGATAAGCTACCAACGCCCTAGCTAGTTTATTTCCATTTTGTCTGTAAGCATATTTCAGTTATGAGATATTAATGAAATGAAGTCTTATTTCTGCTGCATCCTTGTGTTTATGTGTATTTCTGTATTTTATTGCGTTCCTGCATAAGTCTGGATCAGTGGTATCAGAGCGGTTTGCTCTTTTTCGATCTTTCTTTGCATGTCCCCAACGAGGTCAAGGTATAAATAGTTAGGGCTCGATCTGGTTGAACCTTTGCAAGATTAGCCTCACAAACCTTGACGACCGCCCAGGGGGGACGAAAAGAAAGACGAGGGAGCAGGAGATCCTATCAAAATATTGCTCGAGGAGGCCCTCGAGAAACAAAGGCATGCGATGATGGATAACTTTGCCCAAATTCTTTAACGACTGCCCACCGACAGTGCATCTGCATCCAGCAGCCACTTTGGAGGGACAACTTTTAAGGTACAACAAACTTTGACATTCCCATATTTGAGGGCCAAATAGATACAGATGTTGTAGATAGATGGTTGAATCTGTTAGAAGGGTATTTCTCGGTTCATGTTTTTTCCAACCCGGAAAAGATTACTTTTGCACTCCTCAATGTCGCCCCTCATGTCAAGGACTGGTGGGAAACCTACTGTGAGCAAAAGGACGAGAGGGAACCCTCTCTGTTTTCGGCCACACCCACTTGGAATTCTTTTCGAGATGCCATCAAGGAACAATATTATCCTGTGGGGAGCTATGAGGACAAGTACATACAATGGACTATGCTGCGACAAAAAATGGATCAAGATGTGGATGAGCTTACGAATTTGTTCCATACCCGGTGCACAAAATTGGGTATCAAAGATTCGGAGAAACATTTGGTGTTGAAGTACCGCAGCTGTCTGCACAGATACATTTAGGAGGAAATGGAGTTCCTCGACATCCCCTTGCTTGGTGCAACATATCGATATGCCTGCCAAGATTGAGCAAAAGTTCAAACAGAAGAAGCGAGACTTTGGATCTGTGAATCAGAAGCAAGGGAAAGGTGCCCCCAAACGGCAGAACAAAGGACAAAGCCAAGGCGGTGTGGCCTAGGATAACTCACCAAAGCCGCAAGAAAAGAACAACACCGCGAGGACGAAAAAGGACATGGGAAAGTGGTGTGAGTTCCATAAGAGCTCCACTCACCATACAAGTGAGTGTTGGGCCAAGAAGTCACTGGTGGTCGAGTTGAAGGTCTCTGAATCGGATGCATGCTCCGAATTTTTAATCAGAACTCGACAAGGGTAGTGACAAAGGGAAGCAAATTATCGATGTGGAGCCCAACGCCACCGTTGCCACCACGGAGATCTAGAAGGAGGAACTAGAAGATCCAGAGGAAGAGGAGCGCCTCTTCCATTCCCAGATGTTGGTAAAGGGTTACTCACTGCAGTTCATTGTCGACAGCGACAGCCAAAAGAACCTCATTTCAGCAAAGGTCATGAAGCGACTGGGCTTGTCGACCACAACACACCCACAACTGTACACCATCGGGTGGCTTCACAAAGGACGGGATCTCCGCGTCAGTCAACAATGTCACCTTCCCTACAACATCAAGCCCTTCACGGATGAGGTATTATGTGACATTGCCCCTTTTGATGTTTGCGATGTATTATTAGGCCAACCATACTTGTGGAAGCGACATGCTGTATATGAGTCCTGGCCTCGCGCTGTTATTGTTACTTTGGGAAATAAGTTGTACAGGATACTAGAGGTAGCACCACCTGCCGCCATCTCTTTGGTTACTGCAAAACAATGCAGTAAGCTCATTTCCAAAACCCGGAAATTTGTTTTCATGATGATCTGCCCCTAGGGAAAGAAGAAGACTGTGGCCACGACCTCCAGATAGGGCTCCTTTGCACGATAAAAACAAATGGACAAGGTCGTGGAGGAGTACGGGGAAATATTCACCTCACCTGCAGGGGTGCCTCTGCGCTATCAGGTCAAGCACCCCATAGATCTGACCCCAGGTGCGCCGCTGCCCAATGGACCAATCTATCGGTGTTTAGTTCAGGAGAACGATGAAATCAAGAGCTAGATTCAGGAGCTGCTGCAGAAATGTCACATCTGGCTGAGTTCATCACCCTATGGGAGCCCGATCGTGTTGGTGTAGAAGAAGGATGGGACTTGGAGACTTTGTATTGACTATCCGGCGCTGAACAAGAACACTGTTCGGAATAGGAACCCGATCCCACAGATTGATGACCTTCTGGACCAACTCAAGGGGGAAAAATATTTTAGCAAGATCGACTTGAAGTCCGGGTATCACTAGGTACCAATCAAACACTTCGATGTGTGGAGGACTATTTTCAAAGCCAAGGAGGGCCTGTTCTAATGGCTGGTCATGACTTTCGGGTTGACGAATGCTCCTGCAACCTTCATGAGGCTGATGGATGACATATTGCGGCCATTCACCAACTCATTTGTAGTATTATACTTGGATGACATCCTGATCTTCAACTAGACTTGGGAAGAGCACCTCCACCACATCCGACAGGTCCTCCAAACACTGTGGCAACACGAGTTGTGTGCCCATTTGGAGAAGTGCACTTTTGGCATGACCCAGGTTCAATGTCTAGGGTACATTATTGATGAGCGGGGGGTGCATGTGGATCCAACCAAGATCCAAGCCATTCGGGATTGGCCAGCCCCAACTATTCTAACAGAGCTCCTCAACTTTTTGGGTCTTGCTAATTTCTATTGTAGGTTCGTGTTGGGATTCTCTCATATCACTTGGCCCTTGAGTCAAATCACCAAGGGAGGAGTGAAAGCAAAATTCTTTTGGTCTGAATCTCAACAGAAGGCATTCGAAGAGTTGAAACATCGCCTCTGCTCTGCCCCAGTGCTTGCATTACCAGACTTGCAACAACCATTTGAGATCGAGACAGATGCCTCTGACTATGCTATTGGGGCAGTTCTTACTCAGTAGGGGCATCCAGTGGCAGAACATAGTGAGACACTGTCCGGCACAGTCCGAAAGTATCCCACTTATGACAAAGAGATGTATTCCATTGTGTAGGCTTGCCGACAATGGAAGCATTACATTTTGGGGAAGGAAACGCTCATCCACACAAACCACCGACCCCTGCGGTTCATACGGACACATGGGAAGTTGCAAAAGGATCTGTTAAGTTTTCTTGTGTGATGGGGTAGCATCGGATGTGCTCTAGCTCCCAAAATTTGTGGAGGGACTAGAGTACATGAGATCTCCAATACCTAGAAAGGGATTTGGGAAATTTCATCCAGTTTGGGAGATAATTAATTAATTAATGATTTTAATTAAGGACCCTAAGTCTAACTTGGGAAAATTAAATTATTAAAGGTAATTAATTAAAACATGTGATGAAATTGTCTTAAGTCACATGGATCAAACTTTCTTTTAATCTTAGCCATTGATTCAAGATCTGATCATGGTCGTTGGTTTCCCAACGAGAAAAGTATAAAGGAAAGGCTTGGGGTCACTTGGAGGACACACATGAAGGTAGAGCACTGAAGCTAAGCTGGAATTCTAGGACATGGTTTGCTAAGAATTTCCAGAAATGTTTCAACTGTAGAGAGGGGAGTTTAGGCAAAGGGGATGGTCTGATCACAGTGCCTAGAATCAGCAAGAGGCAGAGAGCAACTTCCAAAGGCAGCGCAGAGAAGCAGAGGCAACAACAGCAGAGAGGGCAGCGGCTGCGCAGCGCAGGAGCAACTTCAGCTACGCAGGTGCTACGCAGTCCCTTCTGGGACAACGCTGGTCAGCCGGGGACCCAACTGGGTTACACAGAGACCATCAGGGGCAGCGTAGGGTCTGCGTCGCCCATTCTGGGGTTACGCAACCCTCTCCAGGCCAGCACAGATGCACGCAGAGGCTGACGCAGGGGCTTCAGGGGAAGCGCTGGGGTTTCTAGGGCCAAGATCTGGCTGAATCTTGTAAATCCCGTTTGAGGGTGTGGACCAGTCAACGTTTTGGCTTCAGAACAACAAGTTAGCTTCATATCTATATTTTTCTCTGTCAGGTTTACTAGTGTGGTACCCAGATTCGCTGTATTAAGAAAACTCTTAATAATACAAACCCTCCAGCAGCCAGAAGACTCGATTTCCCACATTGGGTTTTTCTGGGGACTATTGTCCAGAAAATCTTGTGTCACTTTGTCTATGTGTGCATGTACTTTTCCTGTTTTAGATATGAATCGGTGAAAGTCTGTTATGTGTTTACTTCAATGTTAATCTGAAGATTTCAACATTAATAACTTGTTTAAGTAGAAGTATAACCAGATCTAACAATAGATTTCCGCATTAGTAACATTAAAAAATTTTCACACGATCGCCATCAGAAGTGGTCCACATATCTGCAATAGTGTCATTTGAACATCAAGTACAAGAAGGGCAGCACCAATAATGTTGCATATTGCCTCAGCCAACCACCGATCGTGGCGCTAACCAGTGTGCTCAACTCTTGTGGGCACGAGACTTCTGGTTGGCTGCTTTTCTACAAGAGCGATCTAGAATTCTGTCATACATACAAGACGCTCTAGGAGGGTGACCGAGTTCCAAATTTTCACCTCCAGGATGCACTGCTATGTCACCTAGGGCACCTTTGTGTTCCTTCAAGCGAGTGTGCCAATATGATTTGGGAAGCGCACTACAGTCGGGTCATTGGGCATTTCGGGGTCGAGAAAATAGTGGCAATACCGCAGAAGTATTTCTATTGGCCAAACCTTGGACAGGATGTCAAGTACATCGGACCTTGCACTGCCTGCACCATTGCCAAATCGACCATAGAGAAGCAAGGCCTCTATACTCCACTGACTACCCCTAGTCGACCTTGGGAATTGATCTCCATGAATTACATGTCGGGCCTTCCTTCTACTAAGCATGGCAACGACTGTGTTTTCATGGTCGTCGACAGATTCTCGAAGATGGCCATTATGGCGGCTTGGAAGAAGAATATCACAGCAGAAGCCACTGCTAAAATCTTCTTTGAACGAGTGTGGGTACACTTTGGGATCCCACAGTCTATCATCTTAGATCGGGACAACAGTTTCCTCAGTACATTTTGGTCTAGCCTCTGGTCAATGCTAGACACCAAGCTCACTAAGTCCACAAGTTTCCATCCCCAAATTGATGGCCAGACAGAGGTCGTCAATCAGATCATCGTACACATTCTGCGCATGTACAACTCAAAGCATCCATGCACATGGGATGAGAGCCTCCCCTATGTACAACATAGTTATAACCGGGCCCGCCACAACTCAACCGACCACAACCCCTTTTCAGGTGGGCTTGGGATTCCAGCCACTATGTCCCATTCACATAGCCATGGCATTTGCGACTACTCAGGCCGATTCGGCTCATGTCTAGTTTGAAGTTGCCAAGGTGAACAACTTCATTGAGCGTATTCAACACATCTGCCAACAGGTTCATGACATATTGTACAAAGCCAATGCTAAGTACAAGCAGTGACATGATTAGCATCGGGTGCCACACAACTTCCAGGTGGGTGACAAAGTGTGGCTACATTTGTAGAAGGAGCGCCTCGCTGGACCCCACCGCATGCTTCGTCCGCTCCGATATGGGCCATATACCATCACCAAGGCTGTAGGGGAAAATGCCTTCAAGCTCAGTATTCCACAATTCCTTGGTTTGCACCCAGTGTTCAATGTGGACCGCCTTCGGCCCTACTTTCCACCTCTATTGGACACATCTGACATGGCTGAACAACTCACACCAACAGAGTTAACCCAGACTGCATGGAACAAGCCACAACTGATCAGATTATGGACACACAGATCAAGAACACCCGCCAGCAGAGGATCTAGCTATATTGAGTTGTCAAAGCAGGCCAACTCCTTCACTAGAGAAAGTGGCTCACCAGGGACCAAGTTCAACAGAAGTTTCCTCATCTCATGGAGGAACTCAACGCAATGGAGACCATTGCTTCCTAAAGGGGGAGGAATGTTCCAGGTGGATATTGGTTGCCACTTGCCTATTCCACTTGGACCCCCACCATTGTTTCTTTCAGTTTCCTTAATTGTAGCACAATTTACTATTTTTGGCTTTTTTTAGGGTCTTGAACTTCAGGAGACGTTTTGAGGCCCTAAACGACGTTTTTTGGGCATGAAAGCTCTGGAAAATATGAGTCAGAGGCTTGATATTCACTGTCAGTAGTTGTAGTCCTCTGATAGATCTTTCTAACGAGGTATCATGTGCGTCAAACAGAGATAGTATGCCAAAGTTATGACCCTGGGAAATTGATGTACCAATTTACCCCGACGGGGCCCATAGTTTGGCGTTTCATCTTCTAGGGTTAGGTTTTTGGATGTTTAGGGTTTTCCATTGTTTCTCAATAATAAATAGGCCTTCGAGCCTCATTGTAACACAGTTCAGAGGCATGTAGCCGCCACATCTCTTCTTAGAGATAAGCTACCAATGCCCTAGCTAGTTTATTTCCATTCTATCTGTAAGCATATTTCAGTTATGAGATATTAATGAAATGAAGTCTTATTGCTGCTGCATCTTTGTGTTTATGTGTATTTCGGTATTTTATTGCATTCTTGCACAAGTCCGGATCAATATGAGTCAAATGAATTCAATAACTATTGCAGGGAAGCTAGCATTAAGAGGGAGACCACTACTGTGTATACTCCCAAACAAAATGGTGTTGCTGAAAGGAAGAATAGAAAAATTTTGGAAGCTACCCATGCCAGGGTTTATGACCAAGGACTTTCGAAGTTCCTATGGGGAGAAGCTGCCAACACCACTGTGTATGTTCAAAATAGATGCCCACATTCTGCCTTGGACTCCAAAACTCTCGAAGATGTCTTCTCTGGTAAGAAGCCTGATGTCTCTCATTTTAGAGTTTTTGGAAGTCCCATATATTTTCATGTGCCGAAAGAAAAGAGAAGCAACTTGGATGCTTCTGGAAAGAAGGGAATGTTTGTGGGTTACAGTGAGACCTCGAAGGTATATAGAAACTATGTGCCTGGTCAAAGAGAAGTAAAGATATGTCATGATGTCACCTTTGACGAAGATGCTGCCCTCAAGAAGTTTAGAGATATTCCTATCTCAAAGGAAGACAAAGAAGAAGAAGCTGGAAGGCAGGAAGATCCGAAGGATGAAATGATGCCCGATGTTGAACGTTCGATGGATCCTATAGATCAACCTTCTTCAAATAAAAGGAGACCCTCATGGCTTAGAGACATTCTCGAAGAAGTCGAGAGACATATTGCTCCTAAGGGAACATTCTGTGAAAGTAAGAAGCCAAATAGTTACCAAGGGTACCTAGCAGCCATGAGCGCCATTGTACAATCTGAGCCTGGAACTTTTGAAGAAGCCGTGAAGCATCAAGTTTGGAAGGATGCTATGCACGAGGAATACGAGTCAATAATGAATAATGATGTTTGGGATGTGGTCCCTAGACCGAAGGACAAATCTGTTGTCACCTCGAAATGGCTCTATAAGATCAAGCATGGAGCCGATGGAAGTGCTAAAAAGTTCAAGGAAAGGTTTGTTGCCCGATGATTCTCGCAGAAAGAAGGAATAGATTATGATGAAATACTTGCACCTGTTTCTCGCTACACCACCATCTGATCGATCAATTCCCTTGTTGCATTGCAAGGATGGAGTCTACATCAGATGGATGTGAAGACTGCCTTCTTACATGGGTCAATCAAGGAAGAGGTCTATGTGGAACAACCTCTGGGGTTTGAAGTTCGAGATAGAGACACACATGTATGGAGGTTGAAGAAAGCCCTCTATGGGTTGAAGCAAGCTCCCTGGGCTTGGTATAAAAGGATCGGTAGCTACTTGATGAAGTTGGGCTTTACTCGAAGTGACGCCGATGCAAACCTTTATTTTAAGGTTGATAATGACAAGTTTCTCATTGTGGTTCTCTATGTGGATGATCTCTTCCTGACAGGTGCTGACCCTCTCATTCATCAATGTAAGTGGGAGCTAGCTTTTGAGTTCGAGATGAAGGACCCAGGACTGATGCACTATTTCCTAGGCTTGGAGGTCTGGCAAAACCCTGGTGAGATTTTCCTTTCTCAAGGAAAATATGTTGTGAAGCTGCTGGAGAGATTTGGAATGGTGGACCGCAAGTCCGTGACTACTCCAATGGAACTCAACTTTAAGAAGTTGTGTGGAAGTGTTGCTGGGCCCAAGTTGGGAAATCCCACCTAGTATCGTTAACTTGTGGGGGCCTTGATGTTCTTAGTCAACTCACGTCCAGACATATGTTTTTCAGTGAACATGTTGAGTCAATGTATGGTCGAGCCTCATCACATTCACTGGATTGGTGCCAAGAATCTCTTCAAATATCTCCGGGGCACAATCAACGATGGGTTGAGATACACTACCAGGAGTACGAGGCTCCATGGATATACCGATGCCAATCGGGTAGGCAGTGTGGTGGATCGTGGATTGTAAAAGCACATCTGGATGTTGCTTCACCTTAGGTTTTGGTTAGATCTCTTGTATGAGGAGGAAGCAAAAATCAGTTGCTTTGAGCACCATCGAGGCCGAATACATTGCAGCAAGTATGGCCTGTTGTGAATCCGTTTGGTTGAGAAAGCTCTTTAATGAGCTGTTTGCGCATGTGCTAGATACCACCGTGATCCTTTGCGACAACCAAAGTGGGATTCGTCTTTATGAGAATCCCGTGTTCCCTGATCGATCCAAGCATATTGATATTAGGTACCACTTTGTTGATATTAGGTACCGTAAGGCTCCATCACATTGGGACTGATGTGTAGGTCACAGATATTCTCACGAAGCCCCTGGGGAAGGTCAAATTCTTAACCTTCAGTGAGAAGCTTGATATAGTGGACATACCCTATCATGAGGGTCCTGCTTGAGTTGGACTATCAGCTCTGGGAGCTCTAGGGGGCTTGGGGATAGCTACTTGGAGCTATAAGCAACAACAGGGCTAGGTTTGCCTTACCTTGTTGTTGTGCTATTTCTCCACCGTTATGATATTGAGTTGGTTCACCCTCTCTTTGATCTATGCCCCACATACATCCTACCCATGTAGACCGGGACTCATGGGAATTGCCTCTCATCTTGCCAATGAGCTGGGAAATGAGGATAGAGACCATAGCATTATCGATGGACGCATCATGTATTGCCATACTCTCTATGTCTAGGATGGGATGTGTCCAACAACTTGATCCGGGATCAAGTCTGGTTGAGGTTTTTACCTCTAAACTGACTTCGGGTCAGTGGAGAGTGATAAGGTCTTTGTGAATCACTCTCGATCATATGTTTTTATTATTTCTTCTATAACAGAGTAGAGCCAACAAAGTAGAGACATCAGGATGACACAGGATTGCAGGATGATATATGATAGTACATGATGGTACTGGATGACAGGATTGCACAGGTTGACAAATGGATACACATGTTCTCCCTAGTTGAGAGGGGGTGTTTAAATTTGGCAACTAGAGACATCCTCCACAAGATCCTTCTCATTTTTGAGAAGTTGAGTTCTAACTTTCTCATAATTGGGCCCCTTTTACCCTTGAGGAGCTTTGTTAATTGCCCTTATCATATCTTGCCAGTAAGGAGAGCGAACTACATTGAATGCGATACCACATGCATAGATGCACCTAGCCACTATGGAATCAACTTCTTCTCTTGCTTGCACATTCACCAATTTAGCAATTCTGCTATCTTGAACTGTACCGGATGCCCCTCTAGATGGTGGTTGTTCAAGTTGTTGAGTGGCTCTCCTCTTCCTTGCTTCAACTACAATCCTTGGCTCAATGTTTGCTGTAGCTTTAGTAGTAGCTTGACTAAGCTTATCATGCCTTCTTTTAATTCCATCCGCCTGATCTTGCTCTCTTTAATATTCCCTCCTCACCACAGGGTCAGATGTTTTTGTGCAACCTGCAATCCCTTGTCTGAAGTGAACAAAGTTCCTTCTCAAACTAAATATTCCATAAGACTTGAAATATCCGAATATCCATGAGGATACAAATATTATATTAGAAAGATGATGAATATGAATTGATTTGAATGTTACAAATGAGGCCTGCTTATATACCCACGCAGGTGCCTCTTCACGAAAGGTCATGTCTTATCAGACGTGACCTTTCACCCTAATTACTAATTAACTAATTATCATTTATCTACATTATTTATTCAACTAATTATCATTTATCTACATTATTTATTCATTACATTGCCTTCCCCTCAAAAAGCTTTGTCCTCAAAGCTTGTTGATGAAAGGCCTCGATTTCTTTTCCTGTTACGAACATCTTCTCGTCTCGGGGCAGTCATCCTTGTCGACACAAGTTGATATGATCCTCTAAGTGACAAAAAAAACTGTCGCACTGAGAATGGATCAGACCATCCTAAATCAATTTTCTGTGGAATCTCGCGGCGACTTGAAACTTGTGCTGAATTATCACTTGCGCGGATTGCACTGATATTAGTATTCTTCGGAATATCAACTTGTTTCTGTTCTGAAGACATAGCTTGATCGAGTTGTCTGCTCCCGTGATTTGGATGTCGATAGGGAACTTTTTTGGTTTGACTTTCCACTCTTAGTTGTGTTGTGATGTTTTGATTTTCTTTTGGCGATGATGTTATTGAGCTGGTTACAAAACTTTCGCTTGAAATGTTCATCGCCGGAACTACAACTTCTAAGTTTGCATCTTTTGCAACTTGCTTGTCTTCTTCTTGAGTTATGACATTTACTGCATTAGTACCGGTTTCCTTCTCTTCAACTCGGATTTCTACATTCGACGCTTTATGTTCGACAAGTTGTTGCACCTTGTTTTCTAAGGACTTCTTGTCTCTCTTCAACTTCTTAATTTGCGTTAGTAATTTGTCGTTGTGGTCCTTGAGGCGAGCAACTTCTTCATTCTTATTAGTTGTGATTTTGTCGATTTCCTTTTGCATATTTTGTATCACCTTTTTACCTTCTTGAGAAATTACCTGCGAAATTTCTTGTACGTCTTCAGGCGTCACGGAATTTGGCTTCAAGTTAACGTCTTGTAGCATTATCTTCTTCTTTTTGTAGGTGAATGTCAAAAATTTCTTTTTCGTATTTAGGATAACTGAACCTAAGGTTTCCATCCATGGTGAACCCAACACAATATCACTACTATCCAAAAGTAAGGTTTTCATGGTAAATTGAGAGATAAAAGTATAATCCCCAATGTTTAGTTGTAGATTTTTTATGTCGTATTTTTTCTTGTCAAAAACGTCTAATTTTTCGATTATATTTGACTCAGGAATCACCAACTGGTTGGCAATTTTAGGGTTTATATAATTTTTCTCTTCAGCGGGTGATATAGCAATAGTGACATCTTTTCCCGCGATACTTCCTTTAATTTTAAGTAGCGCTTTCGGGTCGATAGGTAGCGTTTCTAATTCTAAAAATCGTCCTAACTTCATTTTTGTATTAGATGTCATTTTGCTTGTTGAGGTAAATATTCTTCAAATTCACTCTTTTTAACTTATAAACTTCCTTGATTATAAATCTTTAATAACTTCAAAATACTCTTTTTTTTCTTATACTTTTACTTTAATAGTTTTTTTTTTCTAACGCTTCCTTTCCTTTTAAAAGCTTTTTATTTATTATAAAATATTTCTTTTTTTCTAAATAACCGTGCAATAATATTTTGATTTTTTGTTTGTTTGTTTTTTTTTTTTTCCAAAAGAGAGTACTCTTACTTTCTTTACTCTCTTCACTTTTTAATACATATATTTCCACCAATTCTAATTAGAATGTCTATAATAAGACTTCAGTACTTCACTTAATATATTTTAATCCTGGAATACTCTTTTGAAAATTCGTTGATTTTTTAAAATAAATAAATCACTTTAATTTTTCCTTCCAAACTTTAATATTGAATCCTTAAGTACTTTATTTTTCTTTGAATGTTTTTGTATTTATTTCAACTTTAAACCTCGACGTTGAAAAAATAACGCTTGCTTTTTCAACTAATGTGATTATATATATTTTATATATATAACTCAAGAGTCGTGTCTCTTCAGTGAGCACCTTTGGATTCCTTTACATGTAGGTTTAGTTGACTCTCCACGTAATTCACAGTTGTATTCTAAAACGTTTTATTTTTCTTTTGACTGAGGTGAATCTAATTTGTATATCTTTGTTGAAAACCCCTTCCAACTGCTACGTATTACTATTCTCCTTGAATTGTATATCTCCTGCGCTTTGCCTGACTGTCCAGACTCAGCTTCGGTTCTAGTACAGCATTAACAAAACTAGCAGCATAGATGGCGGATGGTGTGCAACGTAGTGTGGTTGCAGATGACGTGGACGGGGGCTCGATGGGAAGGCAATGGTGGGACAACGATTACAAGCGATGGTGGACAGTGGTTTACAACGATTTATTGGTGGCGGTGGCTAGTAGAAGCCTGGAGCGGATGGATATGTGTTATAAGAGGATATGTTGTGTCAACGACAGAGGAAAGCACAAGGAGCAAGCGAAGCGAACAGTTGATGGGTTCAGGCGGTGGTATTTAGTCTATGGATGCGGCGGAGGGCACAACGATGGTGGTTCGGGCGTCTCGACGAATGTATCGAGTGCGGCAGAAGCTACAGATGGGTGTACCAGGTGCGGCCACGACTGTTTGACAGTGGCGCTGCAGCAGGTTGGCTATGGACTACACCGTGGCAGCGAGTCGTGACTTCAAATGGCAGTGACATATACAAGGGTCGCGTAGCAACTGCTGGAGGTCAACGACATCAGTAATCGGACCGCAAGGCTTGAGAAAAGTATTTTGTCGGCAGAGTTAACAATCGAACGGCGGTTGCAGCTGTAAAAGATGACTGTACGTGTCAAAAACAACGAGGAGCCCTTTTAGTTTTTATTTTTTTTAAATTGTTCTTTTAGAATATATATATATATATATATATATATATTTTCCTTTTTATAAATTTTTTCAACACATTTTTTTTTTTAATATATATATATTCTCTTTTTTTTTAATCAATAATTTTGACCTTTTTCTTATATCCTTTTTTTTAAAATTTTTTAAAAAAATGGCCAAGGGCTTCTGACGAAATCAGCAACGGAGAAACTCCAAATGTGTAGCAAAACGCTTCAACGGCAACAAGGTTGACGAATTTTCGGTCAAAGACCAGGATCAGAGAGCGTGGCCCTGTGCAGCAGTGAGTAGCCAGACGATCGAACAGCTCTGATACCAAATGAAGTGAACAAAGTTCCTTCTCAAACTAAATATTCCAGAAGACTTGAAATATCCGAATATCCATGAGGATACAAATATTATATTAGAAAGATGATGAATATGAATTGATTTGAATGTTACAAATGAGGCCTGCTTATATACCCACGCAGGTGCCTCTTCACGAAAGGTCATGTCTTATCAGACGTGACCTTTCAGCCTAATTACTAATTAACTAATTAACTAATTATCATTTA